>JACEFZ010001871.1:0-24911 GCA_014155875.1 Cepaea nemoralis
GAGTGATCGCAGGATGTCGTAGCAGGGAGTGACCTGAGGATCTTGTTGCAGGGAGTGATCGGAGGATGTGTTCACAGGGAGTGACTAGAGGATGTGGTCGCAGTGAGTGACCGGAGGATGTGGTCACAGTAGGTGACCAGAGGACCTGGTTCGCAGTGAGTGACCGGAGAATGTGGTCACAGTAGGTGACCAGAGGACCTGGTTGCAGTGAGTGACCGGAGGATGTGGTCGCAGGGAGTGACCAGAGGATGTTGTCACAGGGAGTGACCAGAGGATGTGGTCGCAGTGAGTGACCGGAGGATGTGGTTGCAGGGAGTGACCAGAGGATGTGGTCGCAGTGAGTGACCGGAGGATGTGGTAGCAGTGAGTGACCGGAGGATGTGGTTGCAGTGAGTGACCAGAGGATGTGGTCGCAGTGAGTGACCGGAGGATGTGGTCACAGGGGGTGACCGGAGGGTCTGGTCGCAGGGAGTGAATGGAGGGTCTGGTCGCAGGGAGTGACCGGAGGATGTGGTCACAGGGAGTGACCTGAGGACCAGGTGGCAGGGAGTGATCTGGTGGCAGGGAGTGACCTGATTATCTGGTGGCAGGGAGTGATCGGAGGATGTGGTGGCAAGGAGTGACCTGAGTATCTGGTTGCAGGGAGTGATCGGAGGATGTGTTCACAGGGAGTGACTAGAGGATGTGGTCGCAGGGAGTGACCAGAGGATGTGGTCGCAGTGAGTGACCGGAGGATGTGGTCGCAGTGAGTGATCGGAGGATGTGGTCGCAGTGAGTGACCAGAGGACCTGGTTGCAGTGAGTGACTTGAGGATCTGGTGGCAGGGAGTGACCAGAGGTTGTGGTCGCATTGAATGACCGGAGGATGTGGTCGCAGTGAGTGACCGGAGGATGTGGTCGCAGTGAGTGACCAGAGGATGTGGTCGCAGGGAGTTACCGGAGGGTCTGGTCGCAGGGAGTGACCTGAGGATGTGGTCGCAGGGAGTGACCGAAGGATGTGGTCGCAGGGAGTGACCTGAGGACCTGGTGGCAGGGAGTGATCTGGTGGCAGGGAGTGACCTGGTGGCAGGGAGTGACCTGATTATCTGGTGGCAGGGAGTGATCGGAGGTTGTGGTGGCAAGGAGTGACCTGAGTATCTGGTTGCAGGGAGTGATCGGAGGATGTGTTCACAGGGAGTGACTAGAGGATGTGGTCGCAGGGAGTGACTAGAGGATGTGGTCGTAGGGAGTGACGTGAGGATCTGGTGGCAGGGAGTGACCAGAGGATGTGGCCGCAGTGAGTGACCGGAGGATGTGGTCGCAGGGAGTGACCAGAGGATGTGGTCGCAGTGAGTGACCGGAGGATGTGGTCGCAGTGAGTGACTGGAGGATGTGGTCACAGGGAGTGACCGGAGGGTCTGGTCACAGGGAGTGACCTGAGGATGTGGTGGCAGGGAGTGACCGGAGGATGTGGTCGCAGGGAGTGACCTGAGGATGTGGTCGCAGGAAGTGACGGAGGATGTGGTCGCAGGGAGTGACCAGAGGATGTGGTCACAGGGGGTGACCGGAGGATGTGGTCACAGGGAGTGACCGGAGGATGTGGTCACAGGGAGTGACCTGAGGACCTGGTTGCAGTGAGTGACCGGAGGATGTGGTCGCAGGGAGTGACCTGAGGATGTGGTCGCAGGAAGTGACGGAGGATGTGGTTGCAGGGAGTGACCAGAGGATGTGGTCGCAGGGGATGACCGGAGGATGTGGTCACAGGGAGTGACCTAAGGATGTGGTCGCATGGAGTTACTGGGGGATCTGGTTGACACTAAGTTCTCCCCGAACGGACACATAACCAGATTCCAGCAATTACCATTAGTACTGGAACTCTTTGCTGATTGTTGAAGATGAGGACAGGGCATCTGAGAATGTCTCGAGTGCTGTGATATGGGTTCTCTCCTCAACTCAACTCAGTTCATTGTAATAATCATTACTTCTCTTTTAATGTTATTCAGTCTAAGTCCTTTATTTTGACTTTCTATCATTTTTCGATGTAGTCACCACTGCGTTCAATGCAAGTCCTCCATTTCCTATATCGACCATTTCTTGTAACTGTCGTTCATTTTCAACGACCAAACCCATGCTATCAGCATAATACAAGGTGCTTACATTATGTCCACCAACTGTTATTGCTGACATGTCTTTATAGATCTCACTATTATTTAGCTATACACACCGAACTAATGGTAAACTACTGAATGTAAACTTGTCAAGAGACCACGAACATCATAAAAAATGCTGGGGTTGACTGCGACGTCCTGTAAAATAATATACAACTAAGTAACACACTGAACAAATCGAGTGATAATACACAATCGTGTCTAACTTAATGTGCATAACAATAAAATGCGCATTATAATTAAATGGTAATAAATTACGGGGTATTTATGAAAGCGCAGAGATCTATAGCAAAATACAATAAACAAGCAAGCACGCACAGAAGCAAACTACTGCGCCTTCACACGTGCCATTAAGCAGAATTATAGCAGCATGCCAACAGATGGCACCTGGCTCCTACTAAAGCCTTGAGGCCGTAACACAGAATGACAAACATGGAAAGGAATTAAGTAAAATCACCAGTCATTAACTGTGCACAAGGGACGTAAGACAAATATTATAAGTGAATTGAACATCAAAAGTTACCTTCCCACAAATTCATCAGTCAATTTGTTTGTTTTTCGTTCGCTTTGAACTCAAGCGTAGTCTACACTACTGATATTGGCGTGTAGGCGAGCTTTCCCTGTTACAAGTGTCCCTGGCCATCAGGATAAACATCACGCTCACGGGTTTAAACCAGCTGTTGGGCTTAAACCGTGACTTCTCGTTCAGAAATCAATGGCAAACTACCGAATGTAAAAATACCGGGAAAAGCAACATGGGGTTGATCACATCGTCTTACAAAGAACGTGTTTCTTCTTCTTCTTCTTCTTCTTCTTCTTCTTCTTCTTCTTCTTCTTCTTCTTCTTCTTCTTCTTCTTCTTCTTCTTCTTCTTCTTCTTCTTCTTCTTCTTTCGTTCGCTTGAAATGTGTCTATAACTGCAATGTTGTCTCTTGTATGAATTTAACTGTCTTTTTTAGTTCACTTGAGCTTGTTAACATCTTCATACTAATTATTAGGCAGAGACTGCTGGAAGAAGTTAGAAAACATAAGAATGACGCTCGAAAACGGTGGAAATCGGCAACGGATCATGAGAAAGAGGGCTTGTGCCAGGTGTGGCAACATCTGAAAGCCAGGCACAATTCCCTATCCCGAGCAGAAAGGTTCTGCAGGAACAGGCGGGAAACCCGGAAGGAGCGTGAGAGATTCTTCCGGGAACCATACAAGTTTCCACTGGACTTATTCGAGCAGCCGCGATCCGGTATCATCGATGTCAGCAAAGATGAGCTGAAGAACCACCTCGTGACGACGTACTCCGATGCCCAACGGAAGGTCCCACTCGGAGAGATCGAAGGGCTCAAATGCCCAGTCCGGGAAGGTTAACCCGGTTGTGGCGGGACAGCCCCGGCAGCATCCGAATGACACAAGTTTGAAAGGAATTAAAGAGCCCACAAGAATTATTCTATCATTCTCTATGTAAAAGAATAATTATCCACCAGAAAATAATCTAGTCCCCAACCAAGGAATAAGGAAAAACTAACAGAGATTGCAAACAAGAGAAAATTACATTTTGACCACGCACGCCCCATCATTTCTGTAATGCTAGGTCTGAGAAAGCTTTGATGTCCAGATCAAACGTAAAACTCAGACATCACGGCACCAGTGAAAATCAAAGGTTGACAACTCATTGTTTTCAGTACCAGGGGAGAGAAAGACCGAAAAGTGTGAAATCTGGGCTG
Source organism: Cepaea nemoralis (assembly GCA_014155875.1). Taxonomy (NCBI): domain Eukaryota; kingdom Metazoa; phylum Mollusca; class Gastropoda; order Stylommatophora; family Helicidae; genus Cepaea; species Cepaea nemoralis. Next base: position 3,864 of record JACEFZ010001871.1, read on the forward strand.
GAGATGAATTGATACATGGACATGCTACTCAGGGGAAAACCCGTGTGATCCAAAGACGGCAATATAATGCAGGCCTAACACCTTATCTAAAAGTCCAGACTTTGTGGAGCCAGGACAACGTCTGTAATTGCCACCACAAGGGAGAAATTTGAACCAGAAGCCTAACACCTCACTGCAATACAGCGGCAAAGTAGGAACACATGGCTGACACCTTTTTTCCAGCAACCCAGGAAGGCGGGTGGTAACAGCAGATTGGAAGGTAATGACGCAACTGCATTGCCGCCAAAGCATGTTTCATTGTTTCAGGCGTGGGGGGCATCGGTCAATTTGATTGACAGATGAAACTACCCTTCACAGGAAAGGAGGAGGGGTGAGAAGAGTTTGGGACTTAATCCATCCCGTCATCGTACATGGAAAAATAGGTGGAGTTAATTAATATGGGGCATATTAATTAGCCAACGTGAAAACTAGCCAGGGTTGAAGAGAATAAAACTACATGCATGGCCAGCAAGACTTCAGACGCAAATTTACAATAGCATTCTTAGGATACCTTACTGGAGAAATATTAACATTTCGTTCTGTTGGACTTCTGTACGAAGTCGTATGACATGATTTCCTAGCTATAACCCAGGTAATACCATTATTCTGAGTTTGTCTGCTAGTCTGAAGGCCTTATAGTTTCTTGTTTCTGTTTATTCTCCCAAACTTTACACTCGTGGATTTTCTTTGTACTTAATGTTCCAGTTCTAGCTTTACGATTTCACTGAGAACTATTTTCTTCTTGCATTCACTACTTGGTTGTCTGATTTGTTGTATGTGACAATCTGGAGAAATCCATTATCCAAGCTACATGAGCGTGTGGCTTATGCATGTACAGGAGATACATGTAGATTCATCCTGTATGATGTTAAACATTGGGGAGACTGACTACTTAGGAGAAATTCCTGAGAGTTACCAGTCTCTTGATAGCGTCAATTTAACATTGATTATTTGGACCAACACTTTGAGTGCCTACCAAGATTGTGGTGAATCCACTTGGTTTGAGGAATGGCACCAGTTCACCTTGTCTGCATGATGTCTGCATGAGGACAGACATGACTTAGGACTTTCAATATCCCAGACAGATTCAGGGAAGGCATTTAATGTTCGACAGGTACTGTGCGACCAGTCCTTCCGACAAGATGGAATGAATGAATCGGAAAGGGAGAAAGTGAGGTGAACTTATATGGGAAACACTGCATTACATAAATGTATGTGAATATGTATGTTTAAGCTATAGATGTTCTAAATAGTTGTATTAATATATACATATATATATATTTATTTATTTAGAACTGATATATGTTTATGTAACATGCCATCATATATATCATCATACCATCATATATTATGACTTGAATGTATGTTTATATGAATGTATAGACATATGTGTTTGAGATGTGTAGACGTAGATACTACCCATCTCCGTTCGTTTCATTCCAGATCTCTTAGGAGCAATGGACAGTCAACAACCCATATCAGGAAGTGACTTAGCCTTGTGAGGGACCAATTTGGACTCCTTCAATCTGACAGTGAACTGCGTCTCACTGGGGGAAGCATGACCTACGCGCTTCTTAGCTTTTCAGCCAGATGAGTTACGTATACCATATTATAATCATCATCATCATCATCATATGATCATCAAGATTAGAAATAATAAACACAGTTGTTGTATTTTAAAACTCAATTTGTCCGTATAATTCTAAATGTTTATAAATGTTTGTGTAGCGTATCAAGTACACACATTATTGTATCATTTAGTGGGGGTTCACACATATTGTCCAGAAGTGGGAATCTATGTCCGGGAGGTATCTTGCCTATGCAGTCATAAGTAACCAGATTACGTTGCATGTCTTAACTCCTCCTTTCTCACTTCTGGTGATACCAAGTACAGCCAAAACTATATAGATATATTCTATCTTCAACGAGCCACTTCTTGGCTGTTTTCTTGAGTATCAGGGACAGTGTCTTAAATCAGCATAACAGACATTTGTTCCACGTTTTCTCTCTGGGATCTGGGGTAGCAAGTAGTTCCTTCTGACAGAGTTAGGGGATCTTAAACTGCATCCAGAACTTAACACCAGCAGAAGAAAATGATGTTGGCTGGGTGGTTGCCCAACCGGGAGCTACCTCAAGCCAGTTGGTGACACCGGTCAAAAAATGCCCGCAGAAGTCGGATGTGTCGGCCTAACGGCGCAAGAACGCAGCTCTGCTGTAAACAGGCACAACGCAATCACGTCCGAAAAAAAAACTCCGGATGAACGAAGAAGAAGCAGAAGAAGAAATGCCCAGCAGAACCAACGGTGGAGTTCAATGCCAGGCCTCCGATGTGGAGCGAGGTGGTCGCGGCAGTGAAGAAAGCGAGAGGTAAGTCGGGGCCCAACGGTGTGCTTTACACAGACTATAAAAGATGCCCGAAAGTCCTATGAAGCTACACCCGATGCTGAGATCCGCGTGGAAACAGAAGCCTGTCAGCATGGAGTGGAAGACGGCCAACGGAATCTACATTCCCAAAGAGCAAAACTCTGCCGGCATTGCCCAATTCAGGCCGATCTCTCTTCTGAACGTTTGTCGTGAAATACTGAAGAGTTAACGATTCCCAGATGGACGACTGTATACACCGACTAACCAGGTAGGAGAAGGGTTAACCAACAAAGGAGTGACCAGGCGCATGTGTTTCTAGGTCAAGACCCAGAAGGAGGCCAACAGTACAGGTAAACTGTCGCGTGGAAAAATTGGTTTGCGACAAAGGCAGACAGCATTATTGGATAGCATCTTGCGGTCTGGATGTATTAATAACGGAAAAGTTTCAGATCTGTAATTTTCCACTAACAATGATAATGCAGTCTGGATGTGAGGTGTCCAGCAATGTCAAGGACTATGCGGCAAAAATGACCGATATAAAGAGGGTCAATTCTTTGTGTAAGTTTAGTGTGTGTTCCAAACTGACCTGAAGGAGATATGTTCTTGAGTGGGAATAGAAATACACGTCCCTAATGATGGAAAGAGGGGATAATAGTGTGTTATTCGCTAAGTGTTATTTCGATTCCAGGAACATAGATGCCTAAATAAGGTTCCACTCTCCTAGTGAAAGCAGAGAAGAGATGAAGAGGAATACCCTTGAACAAATAAAGTACTTACATGGAACCAAACAGAATATGAACATATTTACGATGAAGAAAGAAATAAGTTAAATAAAATACAGAACACTGTATGCTCAAACGAATATACCACAAAACCCTTAAAAGGAAAGGATGTTAAACTGTGGCAAGCAGGGATACTTACAACTACATACGTATTGTAAGAATAAAGAATAAATAAGAGACAAGCCAAACAGTAATAGTAATCAAAGACTATAGGAAGAACTGTGGCGATGTGGTGGTTTTTCGATGTTGGATACTTACCGTCATGAAACAGATTCAGGAGCATTCATAAACTTACGGGACTTTTATTACGGTACCTTGACTCTGTGGTGAACAGTTTTTGTTTCAAACAATCACGGATTTACCATTAGATGCAAGCATACGGATCCTCCGGGTGAGCTCTGTCCTGTTTGATGTGCTGTCCTGTGATCTTGAAGAATGAAAGGGCGAGAAGCAACCACGCTGATAGACATTCAGAGTTCATAACTGGCAACCACACTAGAAGAACATACCAACTACATAGACAATATCCATACATACACCAGACATAGTTTTTATTAATAAATCTTTTATCTTATCGTTGAAAGGAACTGTTGTCGGAGTATGTGTTGAGGGAATAATAGAGAGAGAGAAAGAAATAGATATATGGAAGGGAAGACAGAAGAGAGGAGTGTAGACCAAAGTCAGTCAATAATCCCAACAGATAATAAGTTTAAAGATGTGCTTGTTGATTCCAGTCTTCTCTCGGGAATTAACAGGACAACGTTGAAGGGAAAATATTCTTCTCGATCATGGCCAGTCGGGTCACGAAGAACTTGATGGGGAACAAGTACATAGAGACAGCGGTTCAAAACAAAAGGTGGGTGGGGGATACCTGGGGTCCCCGGTTGTCTCGAACACAGTACCATGATCTGAGTTACGACACATACAGAACGTTGCGGCGGTTAGCCTTCATCAGCAAACAAACACATTCACAAACATAACATACAGTCAAGGAGAACTCCTGTGACTACATTAGAAGGTGATGACAGGACGAGAGGAACAAATGCATGGAAAAATGGAAGCAATGAAGAGAAAATTAGAATTGACAAAATGTTAATTGAAAAGAATGTTAGTCGAAGAAAATGTTTAATAGAAAAACTGTTTATAGAGAAAAAAACAACAACTGTATACTCACCTCACGTACGGACCTGTAAATGACTACGGAAATCTCGGGTGTATTGGTATAACGGTGCTGGATGTTACGGTTCAGTAAGCACATAGAAAGAAGGGGGCGGGGTAGGAGGCGTGTAAAATTGACCACGACCCCATTGTGTTGTTGGTCTGGGTGGACTGGTGTGCATGAACACGAGTACATACATAGACACACTTCAACAGACAAACTGCTAGTGTATGTGGACATATGTACAGTCCATGCAAGAAGAGAGAGAGAGAGAGAGAGAGAGAGAGAGAGAGAGAGAGAGAGAGAGAGAGAGAGAGAGAGAGGAGAGCGAGAGAGAGAGACAGACAGAGAGAGACAAATCAAATCAAATCAAATCAACTTTATTAGGGTCACAAATTGGGCGCGCAGGCCCGTCTTACATTCGGCCCTTCCAATCACTCGTCTTTCGTTCATCAAGAGCATTATACATTTACATAAGAAGAAATATAAACATTGTGAAATGAATGTTGTAAACATAAACAAGGCTAATTACCATGTTATGAAGCCCATCTCCCACCTATCCATACATCACCCCACCCACACAACACCCCCACCTACCCCCACATATACGCGCACCAAGGGACACATACACATCCCCACCTACCGACACACACGCACACCAAGGGACACATACATACCCCACCAACCGACCCATCCCCCTCCCGCACATCCCCCACCCACACACACTGCCCTCACCTGATCCCCCAACCAAAACACACTCGCCACCCACAAACATTCCCCTTCCAACCCACACATCCCACGCCCATCCACATACACATCCTACCCCACACATCCTCTCCCCACCCACACCTCAAACCACCCATCCCCCAGCCACATCTCCATCGACAACATATTCCCCACCCACACACACAATCCCCCGCCAACCCACACATCGCACATCCACTCACACATCCCCAAACCATACACACACATCCCCACCAACTGACATGTCCCTACTCCCCCCCCCCCCACATACACACATCTCCCTAACCACCCATACATCCCAAATCCACTCACACACACCCCACCACCCACACATACAACTTCCACCCACCCACACATGCCTTAACCTAATCCCCCACCCGCACATCACATACACCCCCTACCACGCACTATTCCCAACCCACGCACCACACACACACATATCCCTCACCAACACATCCCCACTTACACACCACACACATATCCCCCACCCAGATACCACACAATATTCCCACCCACACCCACACAGATACCCTTACCCATCCACCCCACATACCCCCACTCACACACCACAAAAATCCCCCACCCACACACACATACCTCACCCACACAATATCACCAACCAACACACCACATACCTCTCCCCACCCACACACGCATTCCCTACCCGTCCACCAACACACACTCACTCACGCATACATCCTCCACTACGCACCCTACACACCCCCACCCACCCACTCCCAACCAAACATCTCTCGATCACAATACCCCTACACCCACACACATCCTCCACCCACTCACATATCCCACCCCGACACATACAACTCCCTCACCCACCTACACGTCCCTAAGCCACTCACACACCCCCACCCACACACACACATCTCCCACCCACACTCCCCCACATACTTCCCCCAACCACCACAATCCCCTGCTCACCCACACATATACCCCACCCATACGCACATTCCCCGCACCCATCACACACATCCCCCACACCACACACTATCCTCCACCCATACCACCACAAACATACCCTCCACCCACACATCATTCACACATCCCCCACCAACACACCGCACACATATCTCAAACCCACACACCATACACTTCTCCCCACCCGCCCTTCCATCCCAAATCCACCCAACACAATCCCCTACCCACACAACCCCGCCTCCCACACATACTTCCTCAAACCATCCACACATCTCCACCCACATAAACACACATCCCCTGCATCCGTCCCATACACATATCCTCCACCCATACACACATCCCCCACACCCATTCCAACACCCCTACTTTCACCCCCACACATCCATCCACACATCCCACCAACACCCACAAATACCACTACCCACCAAAACCCACACACCCCAAACCATCCAAATGCATATCCCCACCCACACACCCCACCCACACATATCCCCACACTCACACACATCCTCCACATACACTCACACTTCCTCACATCTAGACACATACAAAATGTCTCACGTTAGTATTGAAACTAGTATGAACAAACTCCCCCACTTTACTCACACTCATACACTGACACTTGTCATGAGCAGTCTCATAAAAATGTTAAACATGGAGAAAAATGTGTACATAAAATGTATGTGACGTAAAAATAGTGATGCTCTCTCTCTCTCTCTCTCTCTCTCTCTCTCTCTCTCTCTCTCTCTCTCTCTCACACACACACACACACACACACACATTCACTCTCACGCTCACACATTCAATCTTCCGCTCATTCATTCACTCTCACGCATTCACTCTCCCGCTCATTCACTCTCACGCTCACTCATTCACTCTCCCGCTCACTCATTCACTTTCCCGTTCACTCATTCACTCTCCCGCTCACTCATTCACTCTCCCGCTCACTCATTCACTCTCACGCTCACTCGTTCTGTCTCTCATTCACACTCACTGACTCAAACTACAGTAATGAACATGAGTTTATATTATGCATGATAAAATCAAATGGTATTTAACTGATAATATGACAGATGAGAATACACAAACATATGGATTCGCGTGTTACATAACATGCATCTGCTCAGCTCTCTCTCTCTCTCTCTCTCTCTCTCTCTCTCTCTCTCTCTCTCTCTCTCTCTCTCTCTCTCTCTCTCTCTGTCTGTATTCTTTCATATACACGCTCACACACATACGCGCGCTCACACACACACACACTAACACATCAACTCTCCCACTGTCTCACTCTCTAACACACAATCCTTCACACACACACACACACACTCACTCTCTCAATCACACTCTCTCACACATACACATACACATGAACGCATGCACATGAACGCATGCACTCACGCACACACTCCCTCACTCACTCTCACACATACACGTACGAATGCATACACTGACACATTCCCCCACCATTTCTCGCTCAATCACTCTCTCCACACACACGCATGCACGTGCGCACACACGCATTCACTCTCTCCCTCTCACTGACACCCACTTTCTCTCTCTCTCTCTCTCTCTCTCTCTCTCTCTCTCTCTCTCTCTTTCTCTCTCTCTCTCTCTCTCTCTCTCTCTCTCGCTCCCACACGCACACACATATATAGTGAACAATTATAGTTAAACAATTATAATGAACAATTATACTGAATAATTATACCAGTAAATGAATTATGGTGGCATATAGTCGGTATGGATTAAGTATTGAAAGAGTTTTCTGTTAAATGTGTAGGGACTCATTGGAGTTTTCAGATCTGGAGGCAGATCATTCCATAAGTGAGCACCAGAATAGGCGAAACATGTTTTGTATAGGTCCAATCTAGGCTTTGAGACATGTAACAAATTTAGGCGTTTGCTGTTCATTGCATTAGATTGAATCAGTGGCAGAAGATACTCTGGGGTATTTTGAGATATAATTTTATTCACTAATTTGGCTTTGTTGAAAAGGAAGCGCTTTTGTAGTGGTAGAAGTCTTAGATGACTGTACAAATTCTTACTTTCAACGTGCTTTATGTCAGAAACCAGACGAATAGCGCGGTTTTGTAGAGAACATAGTCGTTTTAAATTAGATTTAGGGCAACCATCCCAAACTGTGGAACAGTAATCGAGATGTGATTGGATATAGCATGTATAGAATATTTTTCGTGTGCTTTCGTCCAGGAAGTGCTGAATTTTAGCAAGTTGGTAAACTTTTTGTGCTATTTTCTTGGTAAGAGCATGAACATGAGAGCTCCAGTTCAAATGGCTGTCTATTAAAAGCCCTAGTGTTTTATGTTCAGTCACATTAACTATAGGTAACGTGCCCATGCGGAGATCGAGCGGTGATCCAGTTATGGCTAGTGTCTGTAGTTTTTGTCTGGTCGTTATTAGCATGGATTTGGTTTTGTCGATGTTAATTTGCATGCGGTTTTCATTGCTCCATCTAGTAAGATTATCAAGTTCCTTTTGTAAAGAATTCTCTAATTCACCACGGTTTTCTTGACTAGTATATATAGTACAGTCGTCTGCGAATAGATCACAAGTTGTATTGATATATAAAGAAAGATCATTAATATAAACTGCAAAAAGCAGCGGACCTAGTATTGAGCCCCGAGGCACACCAATATTAAGCTGTGTGGGTCGTGATAGACAGTTGTTGAAGGACACGACTTGTTGCCTTTCGGATAGAAATGACGTAATTATGTTCACCATAGACAGAGAGAGACAGAGAGAGGAAAAGTGCCTGCGACCTACCACATGGGGTATATTGTAACCTACGAAATAGTCAGTATGGTTGCTAGTCATACATCGCGCTTCAGGAGCCCCTCGCCCAGTCCTAGAGTTGTTGGGGTTGTGTAAGATCCAACCACTGGCAATGCACGTGAAGAAGGTATGCATCGAGAAGCCAGATGTAAGAGGAGAGAGAGAAGGGGAGAGAGAGAGAGTGAGAGAGAGAGCGCGAAAGGGGGGAGAGAGGGGGAGAGAGAGGGAGAGAGAGGGAGAAGAGAGAGGGGAGAGAGAGAGGGAGAGGGAGGGAGAGAGAGAGATAGAGAGAAAGGGAGAGAGAGAGAGGGGGAGAGGAAGAGAGAGAGGGAGAGAGAGGGGGAGAGAGAGGGAGGGAGAAAGGGGGGAGAGAGTCTCTCTCCCCCTCTCTCTCTCCTCTTACATCTGGCTTCTCGGTGCATACCTTCTTCGCGTGCATTGCCAGTGGTTGGATCTTACACAACCCCAACAACTCTAGGACTGGGCGAGGGGCTCCTGAAGCGCGATGTATGACTAGCAACCATACTGACTATTTCGTAGGTTACAATATACCCCATGTGGTAGGTCGCAGGCACTTTTCCTCTCTCTGTCTCTCTCTGTCTCTCTCTGTCTGTCTCTCTCTCGCTCTCCTCTCTCTCTCTCTCTCTCTCTCTCTCTCTCTCTCTCTCTCTCTCTCTCTCTTCTTGCATGGACTGTACATATGTCCACATACACTAGCATTTTGTCTGTTGAAGTGTGTCTATGTATGTACTCGTGTTCATGCACACCAGTCCACCCAGACCAACAACACAATGGGGTCGTGGTCAATTTTACACGCCTCCTACCCCGCCCCCTTCTTTCTATGTGCTCACTGAACCGTAACATCCAGCACCGTTATACCAATACACCCGAGATTTCCGTAGTCATTTACAGGTCCGTACGTGAGGTGAGTATACAGTTGTTTTTTTTTCCTCTATAAACAGTTTTTCTATTAAACATTTTCTTCGACTAACATTCTTTTCAATTAACATTTTGTCAATTCTCATTTTCTCTTCATTGCTTCCATTTTTCCATGCATTTGTTCCTCTCGTCCTGTCATCACCTTCTAATGTAGTCACAGGAGTTCTCCTTGACTGTATGTTGTGTTTGTGAATGTGTTTGTTTGCTGATGAAGGCTAACCGCCGCAACGTTCTGTATGTGTCGTAACTCTGTTATGTAAAACTGCACTACTTTGTGTCATTTTATATTGTTTAAACTTTCACAGCTTTACCGCAGTTCCACCAAATTTTATGCATACCATGATCTGGGATGTTATCCAGAGAGCGAAGACGAAGAAGGAGGAACTCCACGCGATATGGTTGGATCTGGCCAACGCATATTGGTCAGTGCCTCACCAATAGTTGCGGCATGTACCCAAGGCTTATCACGTGCCCGAGAGCATCACGGAAATGTTTGTGCAGTACTTCTCGGGCGTCTCTCTTCGGTTATCGACCAAGACGTTCACGACCAGATGGATCGACCTGCAAGTGGGTATTGCCATGGGATGTACGATTTCGCCGATACTATTTGTCATGACCATGCAGGTCATACTGAATGCGGCATCCGGCTACGCACACGGTCCGAAACTCAGCAAAGGGCAGAATAAGCAGCTGAAGGCCTTCATGGACGATACGACAATCCTGACACCGAAGGAGAGTGATGCTCGCAGTATTCTCCTCAGACTGGACGATCTGATTCGCTGGTACAGGATGAGCTTCAAGCCAAAGAAATCGAGAAGCCTGACGATCATGAAGGGTAAGGCGGTGGAAAGGGTGTTCGTGGTGGCTGAACAAGCTATTCCCCCGGTGATAGCGTAACCCGTAAAGAGTATCAGCCGTGTGTACGACTCAACCCTGACGGACAGGAACGCGGTGGTAGGGATACAAGCAAAGCTGACGAACGGTCTGGGTACCATCAACAAAACCAGACTGATAGGCAAATTCAAAATTTGGTGCTTCCAATTCATGCTTATTCCGAAACTTCTGAGGCCGCTGCTGATATATGATATTGGCACGACCACAGTGAGCACTATGGAAGGCAAGATAAGCAGGTATATAAGAAAGTGGCTTGGAGTGTCTACATGCCTCACGACTGTCACACTGTATTGCAAGAAGAGTAAGCTCGTCCTCCCATTCCCGTCCCTCATGAAAGAGTTCAAAGCTGGAAAAAACAGACTCGCGATGATGCTGCGGTTAGTGCCTCAGTTCCCGCCTTGAAAACGGGATGGAACTGGAAAGTGGTCAGCGCGATCGAAGAAGCCCAGGCAACACTCCAGCTGAAGGAGGTCATGGGCCACACCAAATTAGACAAGAACAGGTTCGGCTTCCAAAGCAATAAAAAAAGTCGCTTAAAAGTCGACAGGGTCGACTTCATTGCACCGGGTTTTATCCCATATGGCTCGGTCTCTTTCCGCAGCACGGAAAGCGTCGCACAAAGCACGAACTCCGTAGCTTTTAGCGACGGCCCACAGGAGTCTCCGAAACATTTAGCTCGTAAACCGAAGGGTGCGGCCCGGAATCGAACCCACAACCTTCGGAGCACGAGTCAAACGGCTTGACCACTTCGCCACTTCATTGACTTCATTGCACCGGGTTTTATCCCATATGGCTCGGTCTCTTTCTGCAGCACGGAAAGCGTCGCACAAAGCACGAACTCCGTAGCTTTTAGCGACGGCCCACAGGAGTCTCCGAAACATTTAGCTCGTAAACCGAAGGGTGCGGCCCGGAATCGAACCCACAACCTTCGGAGCACGAGTCAAACGGCTTGACCACTTCGCCACAGAGACTCCCTTCCAAAAGCAATGACCCGATGTGGTCCCAGGCGACGACCAAGGAACGCAGGGATCTGGTGGTTAAGGAGATGCGCAAGGGGGAAGATGACGAAAGAGTCAAAAAGACTGCCCAACAGGCTCAGCATTCATACTGGATGTCATCGGAAGCGGTAGTGCAGAGATCTATTACCTGGAATGAGATTTGGCGCATGGCACCACTTCGCCTAAGTTTCTTCGTCCGATCCCTCTACGATGTCCTTCCATCAGCTGCCAACTTGGTCTAGTGGAGGAAAACCACTGACCCGTTCTGTCCCCTCTGTACAAAAGTCCAAATAGTCCACACTGCGGAACACGTACCGTCCGGATGTAAGGTCGCCCTGACCCTGTGGCGGCATAACAAAGTCCTGACTGAGTTGGCCGCCATAGTGGATGTAGCTAGAATGAAGGCGAACAAAGAGGGGACCAGACCGAGGCCGATGGAGATTTCCTTCGTCCGAGAAGGGCGCAAAGAAGGCAAAGCTGACGACCTGCCGCTTGCTACCGTTTTCTATGGTGTGAGGGACTGGGAACTGACCGTAGACCTAAAGGGCCGTGGCAATTACCCTGAGGTGATCCGAAGGTTTGGCTTGCGACCTGACATAGTACTTAGCTCCTCGTCAGTCAAGCAGCTAACGCTGATTGAGCTGACTGTTCCTTACGAATCAAATATTGATGAGCAACATCTGTACAAGTTAGATAAGTACAATGACATGGTCGCAAGTCTTAGTCGTGACGAGTACACCGTCAGGCTTGTCGCCGTCGAGGTAGACGCCTGAGGTCTTGTCTCCCACTCCGTGTTGGATGTGCTGAAGCGAATGGACATGAAAGGACAACAGGAACTCGGGCCCAGAAACAACTGTCTGAGGCAGCCGAAGCTATGGAACTGTCGGAACCTAGAGTGGAATGAATCTCGAAACTAGTATGGTTAGAAGCGGTAACTGCAGTACCAATATTCTCTCAACCAAGACCACGAACTTACAATGTCTCGTGTCAGATCTTTAGTTTTCCCCCGAGCGTGATGGGTGAATCTGAGTGCAGTCAGATCATGTAAATGTCGGCCGAAGTACAACCTCCATAACATAGCGATAATCGGCCGTACGTCGCACTCAGTCAGCGGCTGAGACCAAGAGGTGGGTCCAAAAACGGAAAGGAAGAACTGGCTTCCTAGTAGAGTGCAGCGCCGTGAACGGGGCACGAGGAAGGAACGCGGCAACTGAGACGAATGGAGGCGATAGAGGCCGTGGCGGGGGATGAAGCTGGCTCCCCACGACTACACGTGCTAAGGAGCAAGCACAGGCTGCACGGGCTCTCCTCACCGAGGGAGGGAGGGCTTGAGAGTGGACATGGTAACAGCGAAGGGACAAGCGTAACAACAGGGATAACAATTGTGACCAAACGTCTCCTCGGCAGGGGTAAGACGCCCGGAGTCTTGACCCATACGGGACCACCCCCAGAGAGTATCAGGAGGTTGAAGGTCCGAAATACTCATTGAAGGGGGTGTTTGTGTGAAAAGCTTGAACTCCTTCCGGGGATGAGAATTCACGCTGGACATCTGAGGTGAAAGAGTGCGTCACAGGAGGCACGGTAGTGCTCCCGGAAACAGGATAAGACACATGAGGACTTCAGCCAGGGAGATCCCCACAGAGAACCCCAGGTTCTGTAGCTGAGAAGACTCAAGTCGGGGTCACATGTGACGTACCCGAGCAACCCTGCGAAAGTTCCAGGGTGTAGATAAGTTCCCTAACGCCACCTGAAAGGAAGCGTGCACAGGGATAACGAATGTGACCAAACGTCTCTACGGCAGGGGTATGACGCCCGGAGTCATGACCCGGACGGGACCGCTCCCCCCCCTCCCCCAGAGAGTATTAAGAGCTTAAAGGTCCGAAATACTTGGGGAAGGGGTTTATTTCTGACGATCAGAAACTCCCTGCCGTGTTTGCTTTGCGTCGGAGTTTTTACAATTAGTGTACTACCAACTTGCAGCAGTTAACTTTTAGAGATAGTATGTAATAAATACACTGTCTACACAGCAATCCCAAGTGGTTTAGTGGCTAGGTATCTGAGCTTTCACCGCGGCGGCCGGGGTTCGATTCACCGCTTGGGAAGAATATATTTTTGCGCATTCGCCTAAACAGATACACAGACATGCTGTGAAGTAAATAAATGAAGTCTTAAATCAGGATATCATTGCTACAGGGGTGATAATGTAGACAAATAGACATGTAGTAACAATGTGGCGGAGACATGCAAATTGACAAAATGGTTTCTGTTGGTTGGTTGGTAGGCTGGCTGACTGTTTAGTTATCTACTTAATTAGTTGCCTGATGGACAGTTTAATTTAGTCCACGGATCAACGTCACGGCACACGAGTTTAACTCACAAGTGCTCCGTTCTACTCCTAACCCAAGTCTGAGTCCGGAGAATCTCAGCTCAGTGTACGATCTCCGTAGCACCAGCGAGGATCCTTAAAATACGAGGGTCAATAAGTAAGTCACAAATGGCTGTAGAACAATAACTAAATATGGTAATAACACGAAACAAGTTTATTTTATACATACATTGTCCCTTTATTTCTCAACACAATTTCAACCAACATTGATACACTTATCCCATCGTTTTATCAGTCCTCCCAAACCGGCTGTATAGAACTGCGTGCACTGTTTCTTCTTTAGAGTGAGCACGTTGCGCAATTGATCTTTTTTATGTCTCAACGGCTTCTTCTAGAGTGAGCACGTTGCACAATTATCTTATTTTGCCTCAACTGTTTCTTCTGCAGTGAGCACGTTGCGCAACTGATCGTAGTTATGCCTCAACGGATTCTTTTATAGGGAGCACGTAGCGCAACTGATCTTATTTATGTACTGTCTGTCTCTTGCCTTGACTGTACATCCTGTCAGACTGATGTTCGTCCATCTCTTGATGCTATATTCCCACTTGTATCGTTGTCTACCTCTTCCTCGCTTGCCCCCAACCTTGCCTTCCAGAAAGGTTTTTATAAGAGTATCACCGGGAAGATTAACCCGGTCAACAAATACCCACAGAAGTCGGATGTGTCGGCCTAACGGCGCAAGAACGCAGTTCTGCTGTAAACAGGCACAACCCAATCACGTACGAAAAAAAAAATTCGGATGAACGCATAGAAGAAGAAGATAAGAGTATCATGTCTTTTAACGTGGTCGAAATATTTAACTTTCACATAAAGAAGGACAAACACTTGGATTATCGCACATAGTTCTTTGAGCAGCGTAAACATCTGAGTAAGGAACTGCTCCAGCAGACATTTTGAAAATCACTGGCCTAGAGACCAGCTCGGTTAACACCTTGACTTGGAAATTCTTCTGAGCTGGGGATAATATTTTCGTAGTAACACGAGGCTTCTATGGCATTATTATACCATGTTTGCTATTTTATTGCCTCTATTCACACTTTTAGTTCACTTACTTATCACTATCAAACAAAGAAATCCTTGTTACGTACCTATAAAATGGATGACTGGCAAAAAGAAGTAAATATTTCTGACGCATAGGACCTGTTTTGACAGCCGGGTGCATCTGGGAGAGGGAAAGATGCGAGTGTGTTTGTTGCCATGGAAACCATGGTAATGTCAGAGCATAGGCGGCGCTACCACGAGCCTGGGAAGGACTTGGGATGGCGCGAAATAAGCAAACATTACAATAAACAAGAAAATCTTCTTCTTCTTCTTCTTCTTCTTCTTCTTCTTCTTCTTCTTCTTCTTCTTCTTCTTCTTCTTCTTCTTCTTCTTCTTCAGCGTTCCGAGCCATTGAGGTTCTTTGCTGCAGATACAATCCGTCTCCATTCGTCTCTCTGGTTGACCTTCTTTTGCCAGTCGTTGATTCCAAGTGCTTGCTGATGTATGATGCAGTGTATAAACAGAGCCCCCGGAATTTGCAAATAAATATATATATATATATATATATATATATATATATATATATATATATATATATATATATATATATATATATATATATATATATATATATACTAGCTGACCCGGCCCGGCTTCGCCCAGTCCCTGGTGGGGAGCATCTATTCTATTTGTTGACCGGGTAACCTTCCCGGGGATTCAAGGGCATTTGACTGTGTACAACATCAGAAACTTTGGGAAATCATGAGGAATATGGGCATTCCACCACATGTAATACAACTCATAAGAATGCTCTATCTAAACCAACAAGCAGCGGTTAGAATAGATGCGAGACGTCCGACTGGTTTGACATCAAGCAAGGAGTCCGTCAGGGATGTGTGCTGTCCCCCTATTTGTTTAACCTGTACGCCGACAATATAATGAGAAATGTCAGAGATGATATAAACAGGGAGCTATATTATGCCCTAAATATCGGTGGTCATGACATACCAGAGATTCGGTATGCTGATGATACAGTATTACTATCCACAACATAGACTGGTATAGAAAACCTAATAGCCTCAAACCAATTGAATAGTGACAATCACAACTTATATCTTAACATAGCAAAAGCAAAGATAATGCATACAGATAAAACTACTATGGAGAAAGAAATATATGTTAATGAGGAAAAATTGGAGGTGGTGGAAAATTGTGAATATCTTGGGTCATTGATTACCAACAACGGTGACACAATGAAAGAAATTACACGACGACTATCAGTTGTTTTTCAAAGACTAAAACAACTGAATAAATTATGGAATGGGAAAGACAGAACTACAAAAATGAGATTTTTAAGAGCATGCATCTTTCCCATTGCAACATACGCCTGCGAGACCTGGACACTTACTAAACAAGCTGAACAGCGCATAAATGCCTTTGGTTATAGACGGTTCTAAGAATATCTTGGGTAAAGAAAATAACAAATGCATCCATACTTCGAGAGCCGAATATTGAAGAAGGTTGTCTATTAAAGACAATAAAACAAAGAAAATTGAAATATTTTGGTCACTTGAAACGTCACGAATGTTTGGAGAGAACAATAATGGAAGGGTATATGCCTGCGAAGAGAGGAAGAGGAAGGCCAAAGAGAAGATGGATGCAGGATGTGGCGGATGATCTCCAGATGGGTGTATCAGACACGGGACATCTTGCTTATGATCGAGAGGTTTTCCGGAAGGTTCTAATGAGAGCGAGGTTCTGCAAAGGACATGCTACTGAATGAATGAATGAATGAATGAAATATCGCCCCAAATTAACCACCTTCTTACTGGCTCAAACTAAAATTGACTACCGAGCGGCCGCTGTGACATGTTTGTTAATTCCCGCAATTCGATTGCGAATAAAGCTCAGTTTTATTCGCAGTTCAACTGCGAATAAAGCTCAGTTTTATTTGCAATTCGATTGCGAATAAAGCCTCCCAATGGATTATGCTATAATCCTCGAAAGTTATAATGCCCTATGGTCTCAGATATACCTAATATGTGAATATTCAGTCTTCTCATTTCTTTCTTAATGTTATCAAAGTTTGGGATGTGTCTAATCCAATCCAAATATTGCTACGAGTACCCCCTTTCAGCCTTCGAGTTTTTGACTTGGTTATATTGGGGTGGTTATGGTGTAGCCTGTAGTTTGACTTTCGTACTTTGGGCTGCTTGTTGTCAGCTTCCCGGCTTCTGATGGATTGACTGCGTTCGTTACTTTCTTGATGAGGTTTTTCATGTCTGGACAGAGTCGCGCACTTGTTGAGGCTTGGAGTTGTTGTGTGCCCACCCCGTCATATGGTGCTGTTTCCTTCAGGGAGCTTTACCTCTCGTTCTCTATGCTCCAGTAATTGTGATCGTTTGTGCGTCTTCTTGGCCTTCCTTGATTTCGTGTGTTGTGGGCGGTTCGCCAGTTCGATATTGGTGGGGAGCGATATCGTCCTTCATCTGTTGCTTCTTCTTCTGTCTGTGTTCTTCGATCTTCTGGTTCGTGTGTGGCTGTCTGGGTCTTGAGAAGTGCTAGTATCTCTTGTAGAATATCTTCTGTCCCTTTCTTTCACATCTTGTATTTTTGATAGCTAGTTCTTTAGTCCTCAGCCTTTATAGCAGCCATTCGCGCGACATCCTGCTCAATCTTCTGTTGAACTTGCTTCATTTTGTCCAGGATGCGCTGAACGGCCGTTATCCGTGCTTCTTGCGTCTTGTATTTATATTCTTCCATGCTTGATAGCGGTTCTTCTGTCTCCGCCTTTATAGCAGCCATTCGAGCGACATCCTGCTCAATCTTCTGCTGAACTTGCTTCGTTTCGTCCAGGATGCGCTGAGCGGCTGTTATCTGAGTCTCTTGCGTCTTATCTTTATATTCCTCCATGTTGTTGAGCTTTGATCGCAGGTCCTTCAGTTGGCCTTCCAGTTCCGTTAAGTCGCTTTTTGTGAGTTGATTGGTGGTCTCGTATTGCCTCCTAGCCTCTTTATAGGGTAGGTTAGTTTTGATGGCGATCTTCATGGCTTCCTTGCTGTCTTGGTGGCAGGGGCAGCCGAGGCACCTGGCGCCGTGGTTGCCGAGGCAGTTTGCGCATTTTCTGTTAGTGTTAGACTTCCTGAAGTCCTTGTCGATCTTTGCATGCTGGCACTGACTGTATGGATGAGGTCCAGAGCAGTATCTGCAAACTTCAACCTCACTCTTGCAGGTGGCACGGGTGTGCCAAAACTTCTGGCACTTAGAGCACTGCAGCACTCTCGGTATGTAGTGCTCTGGAACTTGGTCTCTCTTGTCCCATCTGATGAATTGAGGGTTCACACGGTCCTCCGATGTTACTATGACGACTGTGGAGGGGATGTTGTTCTTTCCTGATGATTCTCTCAGCACTGGTGATCTTGGTTCTGTTCTCCTTGTCAGCATCTCCTGATCTGGTCGTTGGTGAGATGGGCCTTGACTCATCGTCTCATTTAATGATCCATCGCTTCATCATGCTGTGTCGGGTGGCTTCCAATAAGATACCATGGTGCAGCTTGATGTCGGCCTTCTCTTCTTGTGTTATCCTCTGGATAAGTGCTGTGGTCTTTGGGTTTTTGTTGATGGAGACCACTACTCCATCAGATGTCTTGTGCAGCTGGTAGATGCTGTTTCTTCCCAGCTCGTTTCCCAGCAACTTATCTTGTCTGTTGGTTGCGCCGACAGTTTGGCTTCTCCCACACTTGTCTGTTTTAGCAGTAATTTGCTCGTGAAGTCCCCCGTTGTTGTTGTTTCCTCCTGTGTGGAAGTCTCTGGTAAATAGGGCTGCTTCATCTTGGTGCTGTTAAAAGCTTCACGGCTGTTGCTGTTGAAAACTTCACGGCTGTTGCTGTCTTCAGTTAAAGTTGTAGTCTCTGGCGTCGATTGATCGACGGGAGCTACATTATTTGGTGTAGAAATTTGAATAACGTTTGCAGTTGTTTCACGTTCTGGTGTTTTACTGCAGCTAGCTGTCAAATTTTCCTCTTGTGTCTTCTTGATTGTGTTGGCGGCTTCCACGCTGCTCATTTTTTTATTATCTCATTTTATATTATTTCATCTTATTAACCACCTTCTTCTGGCTCAAACTAAAATTGACTACTGAACGGCCGCTGTGACATGTTTGTTAATTCCCGCAATTCGAATGCGAATAAAGCTCAGTTTTATTTGCAATTCGATTGCGGATAAAGCCTCCCAATGGATTATGCTATATTCCTCGAAAGTTATAATGACTTATGGTCTCAGATATACCTAATATGTGAATATTCAGTCTTCTCATTTCTTTCTTAATGTTATCAAAGTTTGGGATGTGTCTAATCCAATAGAAATATTGCTACGAGTACCCCCTTTGAGCCTTCGAGTTTTTGACTTGGTTATATTGGGGTGGTTATGGTGTAGCCTGCAGTTTGCCTTTCGTACTTTGGGCTGCTTGTTGTCAGCTTCCCGGCTTCTGATGGGTTGATTGCGTTCGTTACTTTTTTTATGATTTTTTTCATGTCTGGACAGAGTCGCACACTTGTTGAGTCTTGGAGTTGTTGTGTGTGTCGCATTAAAAACTTGAAGGTTTCGATCGAAGATAGAAAGTCGCCCCAAATGTCTACACACAGTCGGCATTTCTTTAATATGTTGTTGCTCGATGAGGGACTATAGCGCCATCTGCCTGCAAGGCGGCAGCCATCCTTTGAAGTTGTAGACGGAATGTCTGGGCAGAAGTCGGCTAGATCCTTTGTGTGGGGAAATGATTCCCCAGATTACAGACTAGCGGGACTCTCTGAAGTACCGGGACAGGTCCCCAGATGAAAGCGAAATAGACGGAGGGATGTTTCCACCCAGTCTAGAAAAGAGGGAGAATATAGATTCTAGACTGGTCTAGTGTCTAGACAGTTTTGTGACGTCATTGGTACCCAGTATAAAAACGGTTGAGATAAACAACTTTGAGTTAGTTGATAGAGGTTTGTGAAGTGCTACGGATGTGTGCAATATCCCTTGTTGTTTCGATAGAGAGAGACTATAGTGTCAATTATTGATGAATATCGGCGGACATCGATCGAGTCTGTGATTTCATAGTCTCCATCTACAACAGGGATAACGATATGGTATTCTATTAATCATATCTAACTTAGATTATTCTTAGGAATAGAGTGCAGTACTGTGCGGTGATAGAACATATTATACGTGCGGTGATAGAACGTATTATAAGTGCGGTGATAGAACGTATTATAAGAGCGTCGGCAACAGTAGCCTATCGCGTAGCTTAAACTAGCTGGATTGAGATATCATTTAACTCAGTGAGTTAAGGACAATGTAGTGGGATAATATTTAGAGAGATTGAGGATGGTTGGGAGGGATTGAGGGAATGTGAAATGGCAGGTCACCACTTATAAGTCAGGTCTTAGTCAGATATGACTGAGCTACCATATGACAGTAGACGGTACTACCTGCTTTCTGTCAGCACCGAATGTTGGGCGGAGCTTACCAAACCCGACACCCCACATTGTGCCAACGGCTTCGGGCGGAAGAGCGCAATTGGGAGGGTACAAGCCTTATCCTGGTGCGAGGAAATGCAACCCAAAGACAAAATAAGTCATGGCAGGGCAGACCAGGCCCTAAGCCTTGGTTGGCAGCTGGTCTAGGATCGAAGCTCCGACAGGCGGACAGTTAGAGCATTGCTTTGCTGATCCGGCAGCTTCTGCAGCTTGTCTTGTTCCAGATGTATAGGTGTTAACTTTCCTCTGGAGTGAACTAGGCAGGCCGAGAGAGGGATCATGCTGCATGGGCAACACATGGTTTCTTCATTTTAGCCCATGCTTTGTGCTATGGAGAGGCAATAACTCCATCCCTGGTCTTAACCGGTCTCGGAATCAAAGCGAGAGGCAACTGTTACGGGTTGGCGTAGACATGGGGCGCCACGCGTTGCCTCTGACGGTGGGAGACACCTATAGGTGTCACTGATCAGCTACCGCCCGCCTCAAGTTGGGCAGCCCCCGGCCAATTTTTGGGGGTTTG
>JACEFZ010001872.1:0-26897 GCA_014155875.1 Cepaea nemoralis
TCATCATTTTTTTAAATATTGAGCACAACCCACTACTGGCAACGTCGATCACATTCTGGTATGAACCTAAGGCCTATCCACGTCAATATGGAAGCACTATACTCAAGTTTTGCTCTCGTTTGAGCTCTTCAGTAATGCATATCCCTGACCGGATCCGGAAACAAGACCGGGCGTGTCCAGTGTGTGCCGCGTGGTTACACACCCGCTTCACACGCATGATCCGGGGCTTGTTTCCGGATCCTGTCAGGGATATGCATTACTGAAGAGCTCAAACGAGAGCGAAACTCAAGTATAGTGCTTCCATATTGACGTGGATAGGCCTTAGGTTCATACCAGAATGTGATCGGCGTTGCCAGTAGTGGGTTGTGCTCAATATTTAAATTTCAAATCCCGAAACAACCAAATAATCTGTCAGTCTTTTTGTTTGCACAAAGTTGGTATTTGTAAATGAATGGCAATTGCCTCTGTCAGCTTTAACATGCGACCATTTTGTGTGTTAAACAACACACAAAATACATTGGTCCATTTATACAATTGATATTTTTATTTTGAGAATTTATATAACATTCTCTTTTTTATTTTGAGAATTTATATAACATTCTCTTTCTTTTGTGGCCCACCTGTTCCGTCGTAGAGGATGGTAAGGCCGAACTTCTTCAATAAAATAAGATTACACAGGCAAGAGAAGCTTTCATAGCATCAAAGAAGTTGTGAAAGTTAAACTTAGCATCAAACTTAGAATTGTTAACTCTAATGTTAAATAGTACTACTATATGAGTCAGTAGAAAAACTAAAAGAATTATTAGTAAACTACTAAAAAAAAACTAAATTAGATGTAATAAGGCAAACCAACTCATTGGACAAATGGCACCAATACTAAAGAACAAATACGTATCAGTAGATACTAAAAAAAAGCACTCTAAACACACCCTTTCTACCAATTCTATGCTACCAATGCCAAACCTGTACAATGGCAGAAAAAGAGACAAGAAAAATTAAACAACAGAAATGAGATTCCTGAGAAGAATACTCAAGAAGAGAAAAAATCAGAAAGAAATCAGGACTAAAGTGATGGTTATTGCAGTGCTAGGTTTAATTAGAAAACAGCAAGTGAAATGGTTTGGCCATTTAACTAAGCTACCAACTGATAGTATACCACAACAAGCAATGATGTACAGACCAAATGGAAGTAGAGGGAGAGGCCAACCATGTAAATGATGGAAAGAGGGAATAACGGAGTCCATGGAGATCTCCATATATGATTCCCATAAATGGGAAATCTACCACTGTTTATGCTTCACCTCAACACTGCAAGGTCCGGTTCCAGCATGGCGGTTAGGCATTGAACTGCTACGGCCTCTGGAGTATTTATTCTTGTGGCTGTAGTTTGCATTCACATTTTCCTCGTGTTGGACTGGTAGTATATGGTTCCGTCGCCCTGCTACTGAGTAAGAGCGTGGCATGACTCTGTGAGCTGTGAAATTCCTGTGGAATGCTTTTACATCTGTCCGCTTTTGTTTGTACAGTGAACTGCATGTTCAGAACAATGGCTACCGGCTGTTGCTGAATTGACTGATTTGCCTTTTCGATTCACGAGTGCATTTGTCAGGAGACTTCTGGGAGTCGACGCTGGAGCTACGGGGTTCGTGCTTTGTGCTGCGCTTTCGGTGGGTCACCATGCAGAAAGAGACTGAGCCATGTAAGAAAACCCGGGTCAATGAAGTCTTCCTGGTGACTGCCGATTCTACTGACGATGAACTGTAATTTTCATGTATGACTTTTGTGTTGGAATTCTGGTGGTGGCATTATGCACAGTGTACCTGTGCAGGCTGTTGGATTGCCGAAACTCCTGTCTGTTCCACTTTTCACATTGGACAGTGAGGAGGATTTTGTGTGATATTCACTGGCACAGGAACAGAGCATAATGGGGACGGCCTGTTGCCTTGAAGTAGGAACCTCGACTAACTAACTGCAAGGTTCAAGACGAACAGATGAGATGAAATGATGAGACTAATAAGGTAATACTGTGGTTAAACATATTAGAATGAACAATGATTTTTAAAGTAATTTAACAATTTCTTTTCGACAGTCATCATCATATTGTTAATGAACAAATGCATATATTGTAAGAAGGCACAGATTATGGTCGCCATTAGGAAGAACGAAATAAAACAACGTAATATATAAGTAAACAGGAATATTCTTAAACAAGTGAATAGGTACAATCATCTCAGAACAGTCATAACATCTGATGAGAGATGCCTTGTAGAGATTAGAACAAGAATCGCTATGGCGAAGGCAGCCTTTTGCAAGATGAAAAACATACTGACCAATAAAAAGATGTCAATTGCTACAAGGAAAAGAGTGTTGAGGTGCTACATAGAACGTGAACTTTTGTATGGATGTGAAGCGTGGACAATGAGCAGTCAAGTTGAAAAAACATCTGATGGCTGTGGAAATATGGTTTCTTGCTCTCATAACATAAAAATCAATGAAATGTGATCTTTACACACAGACAAAGTGATCTGTTCCCGAATCAAGTGCGGTTAATTTGAACTCCTCACAAATGTCTTCTAAAATCAGGCTGACTAACTTACTATCTTCTTACCTATAGCTACGTAAGACTAAGAACACTATAAATGAGGGGCTTTAAATGAAAACCTTAAAAGTGTGATAGAAATTATAATAACCATGCCTTTGCCTTGTAACCTGTCAATATTTTTGTTAAAGTTGTTAAGAGAGTTAAGCACATGACATCACGGTGCAGATGAACACAGTGACATCATAAGGATGGCCGCCCCACTTTTGACATGCACCAAAGAGTAGCATTCCATTTTTTTGCCTGTCAGTCCAGCAACTATATGAGTGGAGAGGGAAGTTTCAAAATGGTGTGACTTCTGTGACAGACTGTTCACGACCTGGTCAGGCACTTCAAGTAGTGAAGTCAGAGTGATCACACATGTGACCAAGAAAATTTTTTTCCTACAGAAATCCAAGCATTTTATCAACGCTGGAGGACTTGCATTGAATGCAGTGGTGACTACATCGAAAAATGACACATTTGTTCTTTACCTTTTCAGAATATATTCACCACACATACACACAAAAAACATTTAAGGTTTTCATTTGAAGCTCCCTTGTAGTATGTATTTTGTTTTCCCCGCGTTCCCATCTTGTTTCAGGATATTGCGGTCAACATCAGCATCTTTCAGCTGTATGTTGATTCCTAGGCTAGATTGCGCTCATCAGCACGCCATGACTTTCTGAGTGACCGGCTCCCTCGTAGTATATATAGAACACAATAATTTTATACAGTTCAGCATATAAGAAGTTGTAAGAAGTATATAAGTAGAGAGGTCTATCACTATAGGAAACCATACTTTAACTGGAAGCCATTTTCCGCGCTTGAGCAGACAGCTTCCGCCGTGTCAACGAGTCATTGCCGATAAAGGTGGTTGTGGTGTTTTTGATTGGATACCTTCAAATAACACATAACAACCATGGGCGCCATCTTGGCTTTGTGACGAAAGGTCAGTCTGCCATTTTGAAATCGCAGAGCGTGGATAAGATTTCCTTCCGTCTTTGAAAAATTAAATTGCTTGTGATAGTTAGTAATTGTATATTTTAAGCTTGATCAGTTAATATCTTAATGTTTTCATATGGATTTTCGGATTATGCATGCAATTTTACATTTATTTGGTGAGTTTCATCGCTCGAGTTGCTTCTGAAGTAGATCAAAAACATTGTTTTTGCGCACGTTTGCCATTGAAAATCAATGGGCTGAATGGCGGCGCCGCACCACGCATTTCTATTGGTTATTTTAAGCTTGATCGGTTAATATCTTAATGTTTTTATATTGATTTTCGGATTCTGCATGCAATTTTACATTTATTTGGTGAGTTTCATCGCTCGAGTCGCTTCTGAATTGGTACAAAAACATTGTTTTTGCGCACAGATTTTTGCCATTGAAAATCAATGGGCTGAATGAGACCACACATATCTATTGGTTATTTTAAGCTTGATCGGTTAATATCTTAATGTTTTTATATGGATTTTCGGATTCTGCATGCAATTTTACATTTATGTGGTGAGTTTCATCGCTCGAGTCACTTCCGAAGTGGTACAAAAACATTGTTTTTGCGCACAGGTTTAAAGCTAATATAAAGAATGCACTTGGTAATTAATTAATATAATAATTAACTGGCGGCCATTTTATTTGCTAATTAGATAACGTTGCATCATATGTAAACAGGATTTAACCCATTATGTGCGTAGCATCCATCCGCATAATACAAGATATTACTTGCCAGGGTTGAAAGCTAATATAAAAAGTGCACTTGGTAATTAATTAATATAACAACTAATTGGCGGCCATTTTTATATGCTAATTAGATAACATTGCATACTATCTAAACAGGAGGATATCCGTTAAGAGTATATCATCATTCCGCATAATACAAGATACAACTTGCCAGGGTTTAAAGCTAAAATAAAGAATGCATTTGGTAATTAATTAAAATAACAACTAACTGGCGGCCATTTTTGTATGCTAATTAGATAACGTTACATCATATGTAAAAATAGATGACATGAACAGTTAGGCTTCGCTACACCGATCGCAATGATGTATGGTTGCTAGGATGTTCGTTTAAAAATAAACAAGCTACACTAGTAAGAACATACATTTTGATAACTTCATCTATGACATAGACTTCGACACGAAAAAAGATGCCCAGAGGAGATCTTCTGTCTTAATTTCTGTGTTTACGATCACGATACTCAAAGTTGCATATCTTCGCTTCTAATTGACATACATGCATCATCTTGGTACCATTAAGATTCGGTTTCTCAAGGCCTATCTTTTGGTGGTGGTCTCATTAGTAAATACTCAAATTTAAAATCTGATGGTTCATGCTAAAATTATAAGAAACATAGGGAGTCTCCATGGCGAAGTGGTCAAGCCGTCTGCTCCAAAGGTTGAGTTACTTCAATTCCGGGCTAGGTCTTTCGGTTCACGAGTGCATTTTTCTCGGAGACTCCTGGGGGTCGTCGCTGGAGGTACGGAATTCGTGCTTTATGCAACGCTTTCGGCAGACCGCCCTGCGGAAAGAGACAGAACCATATGGCATATGGGATAAAGATAAAGTATAAACCCTGGTGCAATATGAAGATTGAAGCTAACCGAGTAACCCTCACGACTTTTACTTTTAGTTTTAGGACTTTCTTGTTTTTTATATATAAGAAGTTAAGAAGACATGCAACCAAATGCCATCTCCCTCTGTGTCTGTGTTAAGCTCTGTGTTGCCCTTAAACTGACTTACCCAACATCCCCGACACTGGAACTAAAGTAGAACTTAATTAATGACGATCCTTTGTTCCACTGAATTACAACAACTTAGTTACTGTTAGTGTTTCTACTTTCATTATTGCACTTCCGGTTCCCGTGATAACTATAAATCTTTCAGGAGAGTTTTCTTCCTACGAATTAATTCTTCAACTTCATCCTCACCTCCCCCCATCTGCACCTCCTCTTTCTCTTCCTCTCCCCTTCTTCTTCTTCTTCTTCTTCTTCTTCTTCTTCTTCTTCTTCTTCTTCTTCTTCATCTCTTCCTTCTTCTTCGGGCGTGAATGTAAATAAATGCAAAGAAAGCAGCAGTCATCCTAAGCTAATAATTGACATCTCCGTAGAGTCTGTCCTCAAATGGAGCAGGTGTAGGCTAAAATACTGTTCTATATTCTGCATATGTTGGATACTCCTGCAACAAATTTTAGCTGTCATTTTACCAGTCCCATAGTTACATTCACCAGTATCTCTTATCTTTAGCTAGAAATGACTATTCGGTATTTTTGATGTGAAGCTTTTCTTTTGCAAGATGAAAAACATACTGACCAACAGTTAGTTAGTTAGTCAGTTAGTTAGTCGTGATTCCAACTTCACGGCAACGGGTCGTCCCCATATTGCTCCATTCCTGTGCCAGTGAATATAACACAAAATGCCCCTCACTGTCAATGTGAACAATGTGATGAAACGGCAATTCATTTGTTTATGTGGTTGTTTCGGGATGCACAACTGACAAGCTCAAATGAGGGCGAAACTCGAGTATAGTGCTGCCATATTGACGTGGATAAGCCTTAGGTTCATACCAGAATGCGATCGGCGTTGCCAGTAGTGGGTTGTGCTCAATATTTAAATTTCAAATCCCGAAACAACCACATAATCAATTGATTATTGCTCACTGGATTTAGGAGGCCTGGTGTTCCTTGCCAGTGAGAAGTCCTGATCGTTCGGGTCCCATCGATTGACGGACGTCGGTCGCGGCGATTGGGCGATCTTGAGCATAGCCTACGATGGGTAGCGTTGTGATGTTCTGTTGTGATAATTTGGTGTGTCCAGTGTGTGCCGCGTGGTTACACACCCGCTTCACACGCGTGATCCGGGACTGTTTCCGGATCCGGTCAGGGATATGCACTACTGACGAGCTCAAATGAGGGCGAAACTCGAGTATAGTGCTTCCATATTGACGTGGATAGGCCTTAGGTTCATATCAGAATGCGATCGGCGTTGCCAGTAGTGGGTTGTGCTCAATATTTAAATTTCAAATCCCGAAACAACCACATAATCAATTGATTATTGCTCACTGGATTTAGGAGGCCTGGTGTTCCTTGCTAGTGAGAAGTCCTGATCGTTCGGGTCCCATCGATTGACGGACGTCGGTCGCGGCGATTGGGCGATCTTGAGCATAGCCTACGATGGGTAGCGTTGTGATGTTCTGTTGTGATAATTTGGTGTGTCCAGTGTGTGCCGCGTGGTTACACACCCGCTTCACACGCGTGATCCGGGACTGTTTTCGGATCCGGTCAGGGATATGCAGTACTGACGAGCTCAAATGAGGGCGAAACTCGAGTATAGTGCTTCCATATTGACGTGGATAGGCCTTAGGTTCATACCAGAATGCGATCGGCGTTGCCAGTAGTGGGTTGTGCTCAATATTTAAGTTAACACTGTAACTGAACAGAAAATGCGATCGCTTGGAACTCATTAATATGCGGCCGACTTTGCATCGCTAATGAGAAACGGATCGATAATGTAGTTGAGACACTAGGGCGTTATACACCCTGCGCGTGTCGCGTTTGTTTACAAGCCTGTGTAGTTCTGTCAACTGATTAGAGTACCGTTGTATCGACGTATTGTGTTCACCTGTTATGAACTTTGTATGGTAAATAGTTGCATCTACTAGGTTGCTGTACTATAATAGGGCACAGTACTAGTGTATGATATGAACCTAATTTATATCAGTTAGTAGCTGAGGCTAGAATAACTGTTGGATTGGACAGGTAAGTTGTTAGGTGGAGAATTCAGCCAGTGATGTGCTTGGTTACTAAGTAAAGAGAGCACTTAGTGCTTAGCCACAGGAAATGATATTCATTTCATGGAACTGTGGAATTCATATATATATATATATATATATATATATATATATATATATATATATATATATATATATATATATATATATATATATATATATATATATA
This sequence comes from Cepaea nemoralis, assembly GCA_014155875.1. NCBI lineage: Eukaryota > Metazoa > Mollusca > Gastropoda > Stylommatophora > Helicidae > Cepaea > Cepaea nemoralis. The sequence continues at coordinate 7,537 of JACEFZ010001872.1, forward strand.
CATATTAGGTCATGTTGTGTGATACTTCTAGGAGGATGTACAGACCGCCGAAGTGGTTCGACTCGTGATAACAATGCGTTACCGTCGCGATGTAAACATGCGTTCTTAATTCTTTTCTTTACTGTCCTCTTCTTTCATACGTGCTTGAGTACTGAGTGCTGATGTAAGAGAAGTATGAAGGAACAAATGGAGGTTGAATCAGGCACGGGGACAAATGGGATATGGGATTTTGTGCAAGTTATTACAGTACTTTACTGGCAGACCAGGCCAGGCCATGAAGTTCGGCCAAGGCCCAAGACTAATCCGCTTGGGAGGTCAGAACTAGAGAGAACCTTTGGACATGAAGTGAGCATGTCTTATCATAAGGACTTCTTGACTCTAGAGAAGAGTATAACAAGAAGAGTTTTGCTACAGAGTGGGCAGTATGTCCTATCAGCGAAATAGATGGTGTATATACGTTATATGGTCATATATTATTACTATATCCCAAGTGGTGGTACATGGATCTATGTTATGTTTCTTATTGAATGCATAATGTAAGGGTGGAGTCCAGAGACTCCTTACCTTGATATTTAGTTCTTGTTAATCCTAGAACTAGTATAGAGATTGACTCTAGCGACAACCTTTAGGAGAATAGGGGTAGGTGAGACGTTAGATCAGACTCGTCATTCTTGATACTGGATCTGTTTGACGGGCCGTTCTTCAGGCCAGCTGACATTGGACTGATACTCATTCTTTAATCCTATCAACATAGAGATGATGCTCTACTTAGTTGAATACCTAGGTAGCATTACTGAAGGTTGGATAGGCATTGTTTTGATGCATGTGGGCCAATGTTTGGAGCCGAATACTCTCACCGATCGCTCTTCCTTTCAAGGTTTTGCCTGTTTTAGAACCCAGCCTGTTACTACAGTGCTTGCCAGAAACCACTACGTGCTCCATGGTGAATGGTCACTAGACTGACTTTCCACGCCAGACTGAACCACATCATGCCAGAGGGTGAATCAGAATGACTAATACTCATCACAGGATTCTTGAGCCCTGAAGCAGTACTTGTGGGAACCGGAGGGTTTGTTTCTTTGTAAGAACTTTTTTTCATATCTTTTACAGGACATTGCTGTCAACACCAGCATCATTCAGCTGTATGTTGATTTCTTGGCAAGATTACGCTCATTAGTTTGCCATTGCTTTCTGAGCGGCCGGCTCACATACCCCGTAAGTTATCGATGCGATTTGAACCCTTGCTGATTCTTACCGTCATCACGTTAACCCACGAGATTACGGAGAAAAGTCATAACCTCTAAGCCACGAAGCCGGCTGTAAGAACATTAGATAACTCAATATTTCAGCAAATTTGTTCGACTACCTGAACAATCATGCCTGCGGATGAAGTCCATTAAAGTACTACGGAAAGAAGATGATATGCTCGATCCAGAGAGATGTGCCAAGTTGGGGTAATATCAGCTCTGGAAGCTCATCAATTCCAAGTCATTGTGTCTCCGCCTAAACGTCGGAAACTACAGGTATAGATTGGCAAGGTGCCGTAACTATGCGTGCAACAGTGTCCGGTCACGACTAGACCCACACCAGCTTACGTATTAAGTTTACATGACAATGGCAGGTATACAGGTCAACTAATCCTTGTCCTGAAGAACATCTGTGCGCTGAATTGAGAAATGTGCTATCTAACCATTCTGACAGCTGAGTCCAAAGAAATACCGATTTGTTTGTTAACCAAGGTCAACTGAGTTTATCTTGTGCGCCTTGACTTCGAGGGAGTCGGATGTGTGACATTGCAGTGTGTTAGTATAATCTGCATGAACATATATACATTTCGTGTGAATCTGGTGAACTTGCTGCAGTAATGATTCGTTACCCAACCAGGGGTAATTGCTTCTATTCCAGGACCATTAGGTTGGTCATATGATACATCTATTGACATCAAAGAGTAACTGGGGTCACCTCAATGAGGAGTGTCTCCCAGCCAGGCTGTAGATTTAGAACTGTTTAGGATTATCAGTGACTCATAGTGACTTTGTAGATTTGGTCATTCAGCCGTGTGTGGTCCAAGTGGTTAAGTCCTCTGACACCTGATCTTAGCTCTGGGGACGGAGTGGTCTCCAAAGGTCCCAGTCATTATTCTGGAAGGGATCCGGGTGAGTGGCGGACCGACTGGACGGAACATCTACATCAAATCTGCTCTTCAGCCTATTGATGAAAATAGTATCATCTCTGACTCTGACTCTATCTCTAATCTATCCTCTACTATTGTAAATAGAATTATTCTATCAGGGTGTTCAATTCATACCTATTTTCTTTAGGGTAGAATAAACTTTGTTGATGTTGAATTATTCTTTGTATAGTTATTGAGTGTGGTCTCGGACGATGCCTCAGTGTTCATTGTCCCAAGGGAGAGGGTAGTTAGTGGGGGTCTAGAATCTGGATGGGCTTGTAGACTTATTTAACTAATACGAGGTCAACAGCAGAGTAAACAGTGTATCTACCTGTCCAACCCCTGGGGTTAGACTACACGGTAGTGCTAAGGACACCTAGGGCTTGGTTAACTCTCAATCCCAAGGCGAACCTGTCACACTCCAGAGATATTTGGGCGCCCGTCCGGGATCATTACAAGACTCTGTGTGTTGCTAAGACCTCTCGTAGGGATACTTACGTCGTCTATATCCTCTACCATCAGTCTACATAAGATTCTACTACTTCTATCACACCACAGACATACATCATGTGATGGTTCTATCACAGACCTACATCATGTGATGGTTCTATCACAGACCTACATCATGTGATGGTTGTATCACAGACCTACATCATGTGATGGTTCTATCACAGACCTACATCATGTGATGGTTCTATCACATACCTACATCATGTGATGGTTCTATCACATCACAGACCTACATCATGTGATGGTTCTATCACATCACATATCTATATCATGTGATGGTTCTATCACATCGCAGGCCTACTTCATGAGATGGTTCTATCACATCACAGACCTACATAATGTGATGGTTCTATCACATCACAGACCTACATCATGTGATGGTTCTATCACATCACAGACCTGCATCATGTGATGTTTCTATCACATCACAGACCTACATCATGTGATGGTTCTATCACATCACAGACCTACTTCATGTGATGGTTCTATCACATCACAGACCTACATCATGTGATGGCTCTACCACATCACAGACCCATAGCCGGTTCCTGCTCCGGGACATGTTTTCACTGTGAATTTACAACAAAAGTTAGTTGCATACCCTTTACAGAATGTCGCAGCCAACCCCAGTATTTTTTGGCTGTTTGTGATTTCTTGGCAAGTTTACATTCAGTAGTTTGCCACTGCTTTCTGAATGACCAGCACTTATATCAGTGTATGAAAATATCAACGTGAGACAATCCGCTGCCAAATCGCCTGCAGCAGTGTTTCGAACCCAGTATGAAGGATTACGAATTGTGTCTGTAACCCCTTTATCACAGATCGTTTAGTTTAGTTTAGTTTAGTTTAGTTTATGGATCAACATCACGGCACACGGGTGCAACCCATAAGTGCTCCGTTCTCCTCCTAACTCAAACCTGAGTCTGGAGAAACTCAGCTCAGTGCACGAACAACGTAGCACCGCCGAGGATCCTGAAATACTTGGGTAGATTTTTAACTCGAAATTTTGCCCGGACAGCGCCGTTAGGCTACTCTTTTTCGATTTCCAACTGCCAAGGGATGTTTTACGTGCACAACAATACACACGGGCGTCCGATCTCACTACCCAGAGACCAGGGGAAATTACCGGAAGTCCCGGTGGATTTTTTAAATAAATCCTGGTCCTCACTGGGGCCTGAACCCGGGACCTCCAGCACTCGAGGCGGACACCATCACAGAGCGTTATTTTACAAGGGAACTCTTTGTCTGTGTCACCGTCGTCTTCATTCGTAGTTTTGCGTTAGTAAATATTTCCTTTAGTGTCAAACCCATAACAATAAATGTTGCATGTCCATTGCAGGATGCTGCATTCAACCCCAGGTTGATTTTATAAGCAATTTTACATTCTGTAGTTTGCCACTGCGCTCTGAACGAGAAGTCAACATTTCAGACCAACTTAAATGCTAGCGTAGGGATTGAATGCCCTGCCTCGCCATCAGCGCACTAGAAGTGTAAGAGCGATCACATTTATCCTGTCGACCATGTAGAATTCTGTGTCAAACCTAAGGCAACCTGTAATTATTTCATCATTCAAGCATGACATTATGTATTGAAGCTCTTCTGCCAACATCATCGTGTGCCATGCTGTTAGGTGGTAATGTTTTGAAACATGTGCCAAGCTGACAGACAATGATGGTTTGCAAACTCACATGATCACCAGAGGCTTAGATTACATCAAGTTTGCCAGCTGTCACTAAGTTTTTAAGTTATCATGTACAAAAGACTAATAATTAATTTATAATATTGACTGCTACTGAATTTATTATTACTTGATTTCTTTCTTACACAAATAAAAACGTTATTACTAACTGATCAGTGCCACATGAATGTATAAACATAAGTAATAAATTTGTTAATATGTTCAATTACTTTAGCTGTTAAGCTACTAATTCTTGTCTTGTATACAGAATGGCTGAATTTATTAAAAACTCATCAATAACATATATAAGTTTATGAGATACTGCAAATTTATAACAAATGCGGAATTAATTTGCTCATAATTTAATTGTATATGTTATGTAAATTTAGTCCTGTTTGTCAAAAGCCATAATTAAGATAACAATATTTTTCTGAATATATATATATATATATATATATATATATATATATATATATATATATATATATATATATATATATATATATATAAAAATACCCACACACAAAACTAAATGCCAACCAAAAATCACAACCACCCACGGAGAAATTGAAAACATCACAAACTATGAACATCTTGGCTCCACAATCAACAACCATGGGGACTGTTCACAAGAAGTCAGACATAAACTGGCCATAGCCATACGGGGATAAACAATAATAAGAGCCTATGGCACAACACCAGAAAACACATGCAAGTAAACTGTGTTAGAACAAGCACAGAGCTTGACATCTGACAATCGTTACATGGCTTGTCAAGGCTTTCTTTTCTCAAAATGATTTTGATTTTTTTCAAAATTGTGTTGGGCTTATACCACAATTTACATACAGACATACAGTACACGAACACACAATTTTAAATATTTGCAGACAGTAGTAGACAGTAGTTGCTGTAGTAGCCATAGTGGTAACCGTAGTAGTAGCAGTTTTAAAGGTAAAACGTGAAGTACCCTGCTTTTCCATTTCTTTGGGTACTGAGTATATGGTGAAAGAAAACACCACATTTTTGTAAAACAATTGGCACTCAATAGGTGATGTGGTCAATAGCGCACACTTCGTCTTTACTTTCCAGAACATTTCATGGTGCTTAGTTTCAACCCGGGAGCAATAGTGGGGATTAAATTACATGATCTACGGGTTAACCATTCGCTATCGCGCTCTCGACGGCCTGTGCATTTGGTAAGCGAAATTTAAGGGGAAACAAATACCTCTTTTTCACGGGAACATGATATTCATTTTATTGTTTGCAAGGAACATAACTCGCCAACGATTTTCTAAAGAACCAATTAGTTACATTAATTGTTAAATGTTAAAATAATGACACCACCTATTCACAGTTAAGACAATAATTTGACATCCTAAAGGTTGAAATACTTTGATTGCTGAAAATTAATAAAATGTACTTGTTAATGCAATATATACAATGTTTCAACACTGCAAGCTCCGTGCACGATGTTAACGACTGTCCCCCATTGGACGCCCTAACATTGTTACTCTTGTTTCTCTTCACAACGTATACGTCTTTCTTTTGAATTCGTGTGTTTGCATTGTCATAATCGATTTCGGCGATGAATTTAAAGAAAAAATAATTTCTAAGATAAATGTCATGAAAGGTTGGTAAATGCTGGCAAAGAGAAATTTTTTTTTTTTTTAAAAACGTTTATTTCATACAAAGCAATGTATATTTACAAGGTGCAATGCGTGTTTCTTTGTTTGTTCAAATCTCTAGCTAGAATTAGTCAAACGGATATAATTATGGTCAGCTCAATAGCTACATGTTTTAAATATATGACGCTGTCCTCGGAGACAGCACAGAAGACCCCACATTAATAACTTCAGCAGGGTCAGATATACTGAATAACAGCTTTGAATTGTCCGGATAATGTTCACTTGTTTACTATTTATTTGTGTAATTTTCTTGTTACTTTCTTCTGTTCATATTTTTATATGTTTAACCTGTTCTTGATGATAGTGGAAGATCAATAATAATAAAAAAAGATTCTTTTGAATTCGTCTTAAACATGGCAGCTTCCATGTCGCGCACATTTGGCAGGACAACTTTCACGTTTACTAGAGCTGTGTATGGCTGCTAAATGTTTAACACAAACCAGATCGTTCAGTCTTTCAAGATGCGTGGCAGCCCGATTTTACACAGACAAACATGAGTGGATATCTGTGGACAGTTTGGTAGGAACAGTTGGAATTTCCAGTTACGCGCAAGAACAGTTGGGTGAAATTGTGTATGTTGAAACACCAGACGTTGGCACTAACCTGCAAGCCAGCGATGTGGCCGGCTGTTTGGAGAGTGTCAAGACAGCCAGTGAGGTATTCAACCTATTGGGTGGCACTGTGACAAAAGTTAACCAGAAACTAACTGAAGAACCCAACCTGGTGAATTCTTCTCCTCTTAGTGAAGGTTGGCTGTACAAGCTCAGTTTGGATCCTGACACAAAATCAAAAACTGACAGTCTGATGACCGAAGAAGCTTATGAAAAATATGTAGGCTCACTTGATTCACATTAACCAGCCGTGTTTGTCTCATATCTATGGGTTAATTCTGATATTTACTGCTAGATGTCTTTTTTTCATAATAAAATGGCACAATCAGTATTGTAATTTTTTTTTTGGTAAATGACATAATTGTGAAACTGCTAAGTGTTAATACTTTCATTGGTGACAGTTAAAGGTTAAAGGTTAAGGTAGGAGTCTCTGAGTCTCTGTGGCGAAGTGGTCAAGCCGTTTGACTCGTGCTCTGAAGGTTGTGGGTTCGATTCCGGGCCGCGTCCTTCGGTTTACGAGCTAAATGTTTTGGAGACTCCTGTGGTTCGTCGCTAAAAGCTACGGAGTTCGTGCTTTGTGCGACGCTTTCCGTGCTGCGGAAAGAGACCGAGCCATATGGGATAAAACCCGGTGCAATGAAGTCGACCCTGTCGACTTTTAAGCGACTTTTTTTTAAGTTAAAGGTTGTTCAAACTTTATGTGCAAAAGAAAACCAGAGTTACCGGTGTTAATATAACTGCTGTTTTTATAAATACACTTTAGAGTACATATTTCTTCCTTCGCACAACTAAGTAACGCTAGTGTCAGCCTGTCACAGATACATCTAATTTATTTGTGTCATCGTGAATGGTAGGTGTTGTATATGTGTAAGCCTGCATTATTTCGAATGACTCTAGTCTGGCTGGTTTTGTTTTATGTAAGCCCACTTCAAGTGGTAACATTAATCTTAGACTTGGTGTTTAAATAGTGCATCACATGTTCAGGTGTGTATTGCCCTCTTAAACTAGAGCTATGGAAACGTTTCATTTATATAGTTCCACATTGAAGCAAACATGGTCTCATAGACTACAGTAAGGCCTTTGACTGTTCAATATCAGAAATGTGGAACATCATGAGAGAGAGAGAGAGAGAGAGAGAGAGAGAGAGAGAGAGAGAGAGAGAGAGAGAGAGAGAGAGAGAGAGAGAGAGAGAGAGAGAGAGAGTTTACACCACATTTGAGCCACTTCATTTAATTGAAGCTGGTGAAACATCAAACTGGTCTGGGGTGCAAACACAAGACTTGGTCAGTGAACATTGGTCTCCCAATATTCCCAATGAACAATGAGAAACATCCTAACGTTGATAACGAACGAAAATCTTTATTTTCAAAGGGTTAAGAATTGGGCACGCAGGATCGTCTGACATTCTGCCCATTCTGAGAAATCCATTATGATGTTTAACATCAAGGTACTAGTTTGTATGGAAAAAAAAAACATAGTTTATCTGTATTAGACCCCTATCTACATACTGAACATGGTGGGGTAAGTCAGTCTGAGATACCATCATTCAGACTGAGCACTTAGTTAAGTCACATTAACACATCTCCCCCCATGTGTCCTTGTCAGAATCTGGAATGAGATGCAGGAACATCGTTACGCCCGCCAGGCGAATAAGTCCCAACTGGGATGCAGGGACATCGTTACGCCCGCCAGGCGAGTATTAGTCACCTGCCGACAGGTTGCTGGCTGACGCAATAGCCAGCGGTCAGGCAAGGACAGCGCAAAGACGCACGCAGGCCTCGTGAAGCGAATCCACAGAGGGAAGGCGCGTTGCGAGAAACAGACAGACAGCTTGGGGTACTCGGACCGGACAGGACGTCTAGAGAGAGAAAGGCTTGTGTAGTTCTGTGCCCGAAAGTCGAGTGCTTGTGCATCTTGTGAGATAGACTGTAAGCTGTGGGTTGTCTGTAAGTGTATTGATGTACCATATATGTAATATAATGATTATCACATGCCAAACTAGATTGTATTGCATGTGATCGGTAAATAAATCCATTGAACTTCGTGTCGTTGTGTCTCAAGTCCAATCATGTTGTACTTGTACTTGTCTCACATGTGTTAGGGATAACGAGCCAAGTCTAAGACTCTGACATGTGTGAACGTGGGTAGCTCGTCCTCATTGAACGTGGTGGCATTCGTCCGGCGTTAAATGAACGTGAATAACGCGTCCTCATTGAACGATTGAAATTTATTTAAGATTGAACCATAGTTGTGAACGTGACTTTCGTCCAGAGTTAATGTACATTTAAATGTCAGCGTGAAGTCTCATCCTCATATAGTATTATATTAAATTGTTTGAATATGGAGGCTAGATGTGAACGTCAAGTACATACATTTGTTTGATCTTGTAAACGTGTAAAACATCAGTGATTGTGTAACTTGTCGCCATTTTGACCTTGTCGACACTGTGAAACCGTCGCCATTGTAACCTTGTCGCCATCTTGTAAACTTGATGTCTATGTCCTTACTGAATGTCATCTTGATGTAAGTGATGTGTCATCAATGTTATAGAGTGTTAAGATATATTCTTTTTGTCTTTGTGAAGTTGTTTGTGGAAAGCAAAAAGTTTCGGAAAGAAAGTGACTTGTGTTTTGAAAAAAAAATTGTTGATTGACGACATTACGACCTACAATTACACTCAACGCCATACAAACCTAATCAAAACTTAGTGACAAGCATACACACCACATCAAATAGACGCTAATTTATTTCCTCCAAAATAAAGCAGGTTTTCTGTGCCATCTGAAACCCTTGCCCGTAGAGGTCATTTGTGGTTTGAACTAGCGACCCTACAGTTTCTAGCTCTAGTGTGAACCGTTCTTCACCGCATCCAGTACACTTGAGTATATTTTTCTTTCTCTATACTTTCGGATGCAAATTTAGGCACAAATTGTAAGTTGAACAAAATTGTAAATTTTTCACTATACTAACAACTTATAACTAATTGTGTATCTGACCACTCATTTTCATTTACTATTACCATCATGTCTTCATTAAACGACTTCATAGAGATGGGTTTGAAGCTGAAGTTAACTGGTGATGAGTTAACAAAATGGAGTGAAAGAAAATACTCTGAATACCTCCTAGTACAGGAAAAAGCTAACGAACGCGACGAAAGAGCGGCTGAAAGAGCTGCCAAACAAGCAGAAGCAGAACTATCTGCAAAAACAAAGCAAGCAGAGCTAGATATCGAACTGAAGAAGGCGGAGATAGCAGCTCAAAGTAAGCGAGAAGAGCTGGAGTTACAACTAAAAATTAAACAGCTTGATACTGAAACTGCCATAAACAAAGAGTCTAAGAAATCTGAGAGACTGGAGAAAGAAAACCAGTTTAAAAAGTATCAAGGTATTGTAAGAAATTATACCTCAGGTGACTGCATTGCAGCCTTCACCCAAAATTTTGAAACCTTAATGGACCATTACCAGGTCCCAATGTCTGAATGGAATATTATTTACATGAGGAGTTTATCAGGGGAGCTTCTGAAAGTCATAGAGACTATCCCCAAGGACCTCAGAAAAGATTACCATTATCTAAAATCAAAGATTATGGCACATTTTATGCTAGATGAGGCAGGCTACAGAGAACAATTCAGCAAGTTGAGCCCAAAATCGACTCAAACGTTCTCTGACTACCTCTGCTTAGTCCGAGACATATTTGCAAAATGGACTTCAGCAGCCAAAATAAATAAAGATTACCAGAAATTAGAAGATCTAATTATCAGGGATAAAGTCATCTCATCCCTTCCATCAGCATTTTCGAAATTTTTGCAAGAGAATGAATGTACGAGTGTAGATCAGATTGAGAGACGTGGTTCGGCTTATTACACAGCCAATAAACATTGTTTTGCTACTGAAGCTATTGATACAAATTTTGTAGCAGCGGCTAACTATGAAAAACCTCGATCAGAACCCTATAATAGGCAAAAACCACATAAGCCTACGTCTGAAAAATACAATCACTGTAGATATTGTAACTATTCACACCATCAAGGTGAGATGTGTGACAAGAACCCCGCATATCTTACATATATACAGAACATCGTAAATAGACAAGATAAGGAGCGTAAAGCCTTCAGAAATGCACGTAAATGTTTTCTCTGTAAGGCGTACGGACATTTTCGTCATGCTTGTAAAGGAAGGCAAATGACCAATAAAGCAAATGCCGCCTTATTTGATAGTTCATCATCAGATGAAGAACCCCCTCTGCCGTACGTCCACCTTGACGAGGTAGAGGGGCTTGAGCGTTCCAATGACCCCAAGAGCTATGCCGACGGTAGCACAGCTACTGGTAGGGCCACCCATGTCGGACAGGTCAAGGGAGAGGGACCAGACGAAGCGACGTACAAACCTGCTGTCTTGTAGGTAGACTGGGGACAGTCAAAGGCTAGGGAAAGCATCTCGAACAAATGCTTGTCGAAATCGGATGTACTGAGCCACAGGCTTGACAAAGAAGTGCAACGTAACTTTATCATTTCATGATGCCACAGATGAAAATTAATCGTTATGGTGCTAATCCCGTGAAGTCCCATCAGGCGGTGATAGTGCCGGGCCCCCTGCCTCGAGGGGGTCCACCCATGACTACTGGTGGTCACCTTCCCCTGTGCTGTGAAGTCAAGGCACAGAGGAGTAGGTTAAGAGCTATTGACCAAACATCCCGGACACTCAACATACTACAATGGAATGCAGAAGGAGTTTATAACAAGAAAGCCTCCCTAACACAGCGTCTTCATAAAGATAGAATAGATGTGGCATGCATTCAAGAGACACACCTCAACGCCAATCGCACATTTTCAGTCGAGGGATATCAGGCCACACGTTTCGACCGCGAAGGACACAAAGGAGGAGTTGTAATACTTACACGAAATACAATACCTTGCAGCGAAGTATCTGTGATCTCTGACAACCAAACGGAAATTATAGGTGTTGATATAATGATAAAGGACGTGAAAATAAGAATTTACAATCTGTATAGCCCGGCAGATAAGGATCTTACACTCTCAAACATGGAAATAACTGACACAAATTGCATTGTTGACGGAGACTTTAATAGCCGTTCAGAAAGATGGGGATACCCAGATACTGACAAAAGAGGAGATGAAGTGGAGGACTGGGAAATAGACTCAAATCTCCATCTACTCAACAAAGCGGATGACACACCGAGCTTCTACTCTAGAAGATGGATTACCACTTCTACTCCAGACTTAGCTTTCTGCACAGGAGACATCCTCCACAAAATCGATCGCCATGTGCTTGACCAATTAGCAGGTAGTGACCACAGACCAATCAAGCTTGTAATAAATATGGAGTATGTTCCACAGGAGCAAAAGCCTTTGCCCCGTTGGAATTACAAACGAGCAGATTGGGACAGATTTGCCATACTAACAGACAAATATTGTGAAAACATAAATACACGATATGGCAACATGAAGCAAATGGTGGAAAGTCTAAACAGAGCAATAATACAGGCGGCCACTGAGTCTATTCCAAGAGGAGCGAGGAAAGATTACAAACCATACTGGACTGAAGAACTACAAATTTTGGAGGACAAAGTTGAAGATGCTAGTGTGACAGCTAGAAAAGAAGAGGGAGAAGAGGGAGGAGGGAGGGAGGAGAGAGAGAAGAGAAAGAAAAGAATGATGAGGGAAATGATATAAGATAAGTGTGAAGCCTAAAAGTTCGTCCCTCAGTCGAACTCTGCCTACTACACACTACCTTTGATGGTAAAGAAAGAGGGAGAACAAGGGAGAAGGAGAAAAAGAGGATGAGAGTAAGGGATACGACAGATGTAGGTTCGTGTCTCCGCGTGAGAACAATAGTTAATTACTATTGCACCATCAATGTCTCGTGGTGTATGTTATGGTTATAGAAGAGAGGTACAGCCTCATAAGGTCTCTAAGCTACTCTAAATTATATTACTTCAGACTGACAAGTCGAAATAAAAGGCAACTCAAACATATTTATTTTCTTCTGAACAGTAACAGAGTGACAATCTACAGCGTAATCACATAAAGTAACCAGTACATGCATTGAAGACACATCTACGTATAATCGACTCCAAAAAAACAACACAATACTGCATGACGCCACAAGGGGGGGGGGGGGGTAGATAATGTAATAAACTATACAACCAGATGTTAGGGAATTATTACCTACTATCACCTCCTAACCGCATGAAGAAAAGGACTAAATCTAGGAATTACACCGGCCTTTGTTTCGTAACTATCTTCCCGTAGGCTTATTAGTGGTCCATATATTCAGCCCAAATACCCATTGATCCATAGATTGATCCATCAATCCATATACCCAGGGATTTAATTCGCTCCCATCCAACTTGTTCAGCGGGTAACTGTTTACCCAGACAATGTATTCAACTTCTGCCGTGGATCCCACCACCGGTTTCCAGTCGTATTTGACATTAGTCTCCTGTGTGGTTCCAACCGCATTGTCCCTGGCTATGGTCGTCCTGTCTGACGTTTAGCCATCTACTGCAACTAACGAGCGGTCTCCTTTAGCCAACAGTCCTTCTCAAATGGCTTGCACGCCATTTTGTGATCCTCGGAATTTGCGTTCCACTCCATCAGATTTATCTATCTGGAATAAATGGTTCACAGATCCTTGACCATCCTACTTTACTTCGGCAGTCCAGACGAAACTATGATATGTGCATCTCTTCCGCCTTTAATACTGCCCCTCCATCTTCTTAGACACTAAACAGCCTGGGATATAGACATCACCATTGCTGAAGTTCCAAACTCACACTTCCTCCTGGGCTGGGCGACCGCCCAGCCCTCGGATCTGCTGCTACCGCACTCTTGCTCGTTCCACACTGTCTAAACTGACTGGATCCAACGTATATATCACCTCTTGAATTGGCGCCTTTCTCGAATCACGTGACCATGCTTCTCTCCTTGTGAAGGGCTACCCAATCAGTACCTCGCGTACCCTGCTTAATTTGCATACTACCATCATATCATTAACCCAAATCTACATTGTCTCTGAAGTTCATGGTCCTGAGTTTATCGTCCTTGTTTGAGTTCATGCTCTTTAAATTAGATTTCCCAGCTCAAGCACATTCCCACTGCTATAAATCTGCCCCTCCGTTGTATTTCTTGCCCAAACTGACAGTTCCCGACAAAGCCTATGCTAAGTTTTGGTTTCATGTTTCCTGAATTTCTCATTTCATTAACAACGAAAGGTAAACTCTCGGTTAGCAGGCCATGATCAAGTCAGCGCCCGGTCACTCACTAATTTTGAACTTATACTGGACGGTGAACTTTCTGTTTCAAAAAGGCGGTATGTGAAAACCATTTTTCCATACTGTCTCATACCCACCTACCAAAAGTTGATGGGTCCCACCATCAATATAGCGTCATTCCTCCTTGAGATCGAAGCCCTGGCTCCGCATCTGACATTCCTCATAAACAATATTGTATGCCTAAGGGGAAAACTCTTTTTCGAACTTCCACCCCAAATAATAATAATAATAAAAAAATACTGGTTGCATCCCCTGCTCTCCCAGTGCCTAAGGCAGTTAAATCTTGTTCGTCTTCTGACGTGCATCATAACAAAATAGTAACCAACTAATATTATCAATAAAGACAGTTCAATCCCTTGCATGCTGGGGATTCCCCAGAAAACAATATCATCAATCAATGGGTGCAATACTTAGCGGCACCAAAATTAATAAAACAAAGTCAATATAAGCATTCACTTAACATGCCACTCCCCTGTAACAACAACAAAACCAACAATCAAATTCACATCGGTGCTACCCACTAGGACGTATGTAGTCATCCTTGAATCTGAAAAAAAAAACATTGTAACAATTCCTGTGACACGACAGGCAAATGCCTGGTCACCACACATAATAAAACAACCAATTCTCCCCTATTCGCAAGGACCATCAGCCTGAAGCTGCAATCTTCACAATAACCGCCAATGTACACAAAAACAGACCAGCCCCTACTGTAAGTAAACAACATTTAGTGGCCATAGAAATAAACCAAACATATATCATGCAACAGCTTTTGACATTTAAAAAATGTGCGCCCAGTCGTTAGACATCGTGCTCAATTGTCTTGGCGCTGAAATAACTCTGGAAAAAAATGGTATGCCCAGTTCTTGGACATTATGTCCTACTCTCTTGACGCTGAAATAACTCTGACAAAAAATGTGTGCCCAATTCTAGGACATCATGCTCTAACATTTATTCTTCGCCATGCTGCTTCACATTAAAAACAAACATGTACCCGCATTAACAACTACTCGGGTAATCTAAGATTATAAATGGTCTCCTTGGCCTCTTGGCGCGACGTTGAACTGTGTGTTGTCACTATGACACCCAATACTACAGTTGTGTCTGCCCTTGAACACAATAGAGTGAGGCCCACACAAAAATAAAAAACATTCGCATAGGCCGACTTGACAATTTCCGCTATGGAAATAACAAGGGAGCTAACTGCTCCACAACAGTTGATCCTATCAAGTAGTCATATTCATTTAAACAACAAAATAACATGTTTCTAACTACATTCATGAACCTGTAAAACAAACAAAGGATGGCTAAACGCTACTACCCATATAGCCCTCCGACCAAAATGTCATTCAATAATGAATCAACACCACAGCACGAATGTTTAACTAATTATTTAACTACTGTTCATTGTCACGCTGGAATAAATATATAAAGAATATGTTTCTGCTTGCGGGTGCTCTCTGGATTCCGTTTTCTTCTTCACTGAATTTCTACGATTGTTTCTTTGTGTCTATTCTATATGCACGGGCAGAAATATAGGGCGTCGCTTGTCATTCACTGCCCAACACTGTTAACATGTCTAATTCTGGTATCTTGAAACTTGAACACGCTGGTACACTGAATTCCACCTCCGTTCCCGCCTCTAAAATAAAGGGATTTTCTAACTACCACGAATTACACTGTCATTTGTCTCTTCACAACAGCCATAATAAACTCACTAAATAAAACACAGGGGAATATCCCCTCTTGATGATCTAATTGTTCATGCGTGAATTTCTTTTGCGCCACGTGCGCCATTGATAACGTTCGGCACAGCCCGTCTCGCCCTGCCACTGGTGGGGCACGCTAGCACGATGAGTCCTTGTTGTCGTTCCTTGCAGGGCAACACAAAGGGGGGGGGGAAGGAGCGCTATATTTTCTTAGTGGCCTCGGATGTCTACACTGCCACCAGACGTATTGCGTTCAGCCAGGCAAAGCACTTTGCATGGCTCTGGGTTTCGCCTGCCATGCCCTGTCATCAATTATGACTCTTGACTTCCTGGACGAAGAGTGGGTGACCTTTGTATAACGGTGGAGTATTTTATTCTGATACTCTTTAATGATGAAAAGATAAGGCCACCTTTACGTTGTCTTGCACTGCTCAGCTGTTGTCTGAGCTCATTTCGGACAGATTCCACTGCGCTGACTCTCCTTCTGAGTTGGCTATCCCTGGGTATTTTGTTGTAGTGGGTTTTCCTGTAATCTTGTAGCAAGGTGGTTTGGCCGGTGTACTTTACACAAGAGTTTCTAACTGACCAGACTTAGTAGAAACCTCGCCGACAGATAGATCAGACAATTTACCAACCAGCTATGAGATAAGTAGCCTAGTAAAGGAACACTTACTGAGACAACTATCGAGCAGGCAATCACGAACTACTGACTGTAAGCGACAAATCTATGTATACGATCTCACTATGTAGTAGAAGCTGACACCGCCGAGACAAAGGTCACATGGAATCTCCTGGGAGCTCCCGGACTAAGCTGGAAGGTCCCAGAAAATTATGGAAACATATCCTTGCCAGACGACGCCATTTTTGTGACAGCTAGAAAAGAAGAGGGAGAAGAGGGAGGAGGGAGGGAGGAGAGAGAGAAGAGAAAGAAAAGAATGATGAGGGAAATGATATAAGATAAGTGTGAAGCCTAAAAGTTCGTCCCTCAGTCGAACTCTGCCTACTACACACTACCTTTGATGGTAAAGAAAGAGGGAGAACAAGGGAGAAGGAGAAAAAGAGGATGAGAGTAAGGGATACGACAGATGTAGGTTCGTGTCTCCGCGTGAGAACAATAGTTAATTACTATTGCACCATCAATGTCTCGTGGTGTATGTTATGGTTATAGAAGAGAGGTACAGCCTCATAAGGTCTCTAAGCTACTCTAAATTATATTACTTCAGACTGACAAGTCGAAATAAAAGGCAACTCAAACATATTTATTTTCTTCTGAACAGTAACAGAGTGACAATCTACAGTTAATCACATAAAGTAACCAGTACATGCATTGAAGACACATCTACGTATAATCGACTCCAAAAAAAAACAACACAATACTGCATGACGCCACAAGGGGGGGGGGGGGTAGATAATGTAATAAACTATACAACCAGATGTTAGGGAATTATTACCTACTATCACCTCCTAACCGCATGAAGAAAAGGACTAAATCTAGGAATTACACCGGCCTTTGTTTCGTAACTATCTTCCCGTAGGCTTATTAGTGGTCCATATATTCAGCCCAAATACCCATTGATCCATAGATTGATCCATCAATCCATATACCCAGGGATTTAATTCGCTCCCATCCAACTTGTTCAGCGGGTAACTGTTTACCCAGACAATGTATTCAACTTCTGCCGTGGATCCCACCACCGGTTTCCAGTCGTATTTGACATTAGTCTCCTGTGTGGTTCCAACCGCATTGTCCCTGGCTATGGTCGTCCTGTCTGACGTTTAGCCATCTACTGCAACTAACGAGCGGTCTCCTTTAGCCAACAGTCCTTCTCAAATGGCTTGCACGCCATTTTGTGATCCTCGGAATTTGCGTTCCACTCCATCAGATTTATCTATCTGGAATAAATGGTTCACAGATCCTTGACCATCCTACTTTACTTCGGCAGTCCAGACGAAACTATGATATGTGCATCTCTTCCGCCTTTAATACTGCCCCTCCATCTTCTTAGACACTAAACAGCCTGGGATATAGACATCACCATTGCTGAAGTTCCAAACTCACACTTCCTCCTGGGCTGGGCGACCGCCCAGCCCTCGGATCTGCTGCTACCGCACTCTTGCTCGTTCCACACTGTCTAAACTGACTGGATCCAACGTATATATCACCTCTTGAATTGGCGCCTTTCTCGAATCACGTGACCATGCTTCTCTCCTTGTGAAGGGCTACCCAATCAGTACCTCGCGTACCCTGCTTAATTTGCATACTACCATCATATCATTAACCCAAATCTACATTGTCTCTGAAGTTCATGGTCCTGAGTTTATCGTCCTTGTTTGAGTTCATGCTCTTTAAATTAGATTTCCCAGCTCAAGCACATTCCCACTGCTATAAATCTGCCCCTCCGTTGTATTTCTTGCCCAAACTGACAGTTCCCGACAAAGCCTATGCTAAGTTTTGGTTTCATGTTTCCTGAATTTCTCATTTCATTAACAACGAAAGGTAAACTCTCGGTTAGCAGGCCATGATCAAGTCAGCGCCCGGTCACTCACTAATTTTGAACTTATACTGGACGGTGAACTTTCTGTTTCAAAAAGGCGGTATGTGAAAACCATTTTTCCATACTGTCTCACTAGGAAGACCGCAGAGAGAGAACAAACAACTGAAGCGAACATCTCTCTCAAAGCCATCTCAGCAAAATATAAAAGAACAGTAAATCAAACAACAAGAGATTGTTGGAGGAAAAAAACAGAAAACCTGAATTTTGACAGGGATGGAAACAAACTATGGAAACTAGTGAAAGCCATGAACAATGAAGGACCTAGAAACAAACAAATAACAATTAAACAAGGAAATGCCTTGCTGACAGGAAAAAAGGCTGCAAATGCACTAATGGAACACTATGCCAGTGCAAACCACATTGATATTACAGCCGAACAGAAGAAAGCAATCAAAGATAAACAGATACATCATAGATATACAGAGACAGCAGCAGAATATATGATGGCAAATCTAACAATGGAAGAAATGGAACAGGCAATGAGTACCCTAAAAAAGAAGACATCACCAGGAAAGGATGGAATCACAAATGAAATGCTAATAGGACTAGGCACTAAGTCAAAAAAGAAACTATTAGCAGTCCTAAATTACAGCTGGAAGAGGGGAATAGTCCCACAGGCATGGAAGGAAGCTATACTAATACCAGTCCCAAAGAAAGGAAAAGACCTGGAAGAACCAAATGGCTATCGACCTATCAGTCTTCTAAGCTGTGTAGGAAAATTAATGGAACGCATTATCAATGGCAGGCTAACATGGCATCTGGAAGAAAACCAACTCTTAACACCTCACCAAGCAGGATTCAGAAAGTACAGATCCACTGAAGATCAAATAACCTATATAGCTCAGGAAATAGAGGATGCCTTCCAAGAGAAAAAGCACACACTAGCGGTCTGGATAGATTTAGAAAAAGCATTTGATAAAGTATGGAAGGAAGGACTGAAAGTAAAACTGCAAAAAATGCATGTTTGTGGGAAAATGTACAAATGGATCAGCCACTACCTTGAGAACAGAACTGCCAGGACAAAAGTACAAGGACAAACCAGCAAAATGATGCTGTTGGAGCAAGGTGTCCCCCAAGGAGGAGTTCTTTCACCAACATTATTCCTAGCATATATAAACGACATCACGGGAAAAATTTTTCCCGCCAG
>JACEFZ010001873.1:0-26290 GCA_014155875.1 Cepaea nemoralis
AAAAGGGTCCCCTTCCAAGGTTGCTAAGGGGCTTTTAGCACGGGGTTTTTTTAAAAATGTTTTGGAACCTTTAAAGGTCCAAAAACCTCTACTGTCTCCAGGTAGACAGGGCACATATAATATTCATGTTCTATTGTTATTCTTATTTGCCCTGGAGTTGATTGGTAGTAATACTCTTTCTACCTTCTCTAAATCACCACATATATATCACATAACAGTCAACGCCACGGTAACAATGACTTCTTCCATCTATTTTCACACGGTGTATTCTGTCTTTCCCTTAAAACACATGTCACATCATGCCACTAAAACAATAATACTTGTACTCGATCTCTATCTTGTATATCTGTCGCTCAAACAATCACTGACGTCGACATTCGTCCACAAATTCACAAACACTCCATCTGTACAAATATGGCGGCTAGATGCACTTCTGCCATGTGCCATTCTCCGTCCGACCTCGAAGGCGGTCCAGACGTGAATGATCTCTCACGGACCTGTCGTCCGTGCTTGACCTTTGCTCCGGTTACTTCCGGCCGATTGTTTCACAATCCACTCGATCTTCACGTCTGTCACTGAAATGTGCAAGACTCTAGGTCACCTGCACTGAGTGGTATTTTGCTCCACGCCAACTCCATGGCAGATGTTCACTGGCACATGAACGTTGCATTATGCCATGTACATATTACATTGTGTGATGTTCACTGGCACATGAACTGTGTATTATGGCTTGTACATATTACATTGTGTGATGTTCACTGGCACATGAACTGTGTATTATGGCATGAACATATTACATTGTGTGATGTTCACTGGTACATGAACTGTGCATTATGGCATGAACATATTACATTGTGTGATGTTCACTGGCACATGAACTGTGTATTATGGCATGTACATATTACATTGTGTGATGTTCACTGGCAATGAACTGTGCATTATGGCATGAACATCTTACATTGTGTGATGTTCACTGGCACATGAACTGTGTATTATGGCATGTACATATTACATTGTGTGATGTTCACTGGCACAGGAACTTTGCATTATGGCATGTACATATTACACGTTAGTTGCGGATCTAACTTAACGGCTAAGGGTGAACCCATAATGCTCCGTTCCTGTTTTGGCAAAGACCAAAATAAAATCAAGATGCATAAGAGAACTACTTTTTGCAGATGATGCAGCACAGACTACTCATGCAGCAGAAGATCTCCACGGCTCATATATCGTTTTGCAGCCGCCTGCAAAGACTTTGGGCTCACCATTAGCCTAAATAAAACACAGGTGATGGAACAAGATGTTGGTGCACCTCCATCAATCAAAATTTCTAATTACGAATTGAAGGTCGTCCACGAGTTTGTGTATTTGGGGTCGACGATATAAGATAATCTTTCCTTAGAGACAGAAATCGATAGACACATTGGAAAGGCAGCCACAACATTTTTCAGGCTAGCTAAAAGAGTTTGGGAGAATAATAGACTAACAGAGCGTACAAAAGTTCAAGTATATAAAGCATGTGTTGTTAGCACACCGGAAGAGCGCAATTGGGAGGGTACTAGCCTTATCCTGATGCGAGGAAATGCAACCCAAAGACAAAATAAGTCATAGCAGGGCAGACCAGGCCCTAAGCCTTGGTTGGCAGCTGGTCTAGGATCGAAGCTCCGACAGGCGGACAGTTAGAGCATTGCTTTGCTGATCCGGCAGCTTCTGCAGCTTGTCTTGTTCCAGATTATAGGTGTCAACTTTCCTCTGGAGTGAACTAGGCAGGCCGAGAGAGGGATCATGCTGCATGGGCAACACATGGTTTCTTTATTTTAGCCCAGGCTTTGTGCTATGGAGAGGCAATAACTCCATCCCTGGTCTTAACCGGTCTCGGAATCAAAGCGAGAGGCAACTGTTACAGGTTATAAGTCCTTGTCAGTTGGCGTAGACATGGGGCGCCACGCGTTGCCTCTGACGGTGGGAGACACCTACAGGTGTCACTGATCAGCTACCGCCCGCCTCAAGCTGGGCATCCCCCAGCCAATTGGGTGCTGATCCACCACAGCCTGTCTGCTTCAATGGGTGCTTGGGGCTAGGACAAAATCTGAATCGCAGGCTGTAAAACCAATGCACCAGGTACTAATAAAAAGAATAGAAACCTCAAGCTACGGCTTGCAACCTGGAACGTGAGAACCATGTGTCCAGGATTTTCCACTGACTTGACAAATATTGACGATGTGAGAAAAAACGGCTGTGATTGATGCTGAACTCAATCGTCTTAACATTGATATTGCTGGCCTGCAGGAGACTCGCCTCGCTGAGGAAGGGTCACTCAGGGAAAACAATTACACCTTTTTTTGGAAGGGAAGAGGGCAGGCAGAAAAAAGGCAATATGGTGTGGGCTTTGCAGTGAAGAATTCACTACTGGGAATGATTGATATCCCAGCTGGAGGTAATGAAAGATTATTATCACTGCTCTTGGCAACCTCTTGTGGATTTGCCACCATTCTCACTGCATATGCACCGACACTCGCTTCCTCTGATGATGTGAAGGATACGTTCTATGAGCAGCTAGACTCTGTGATCAAGGCAGTTCCAAAATCAAGAAAGCAAGCAGCTGACCATTTTGCGGACTCGTTCGCACAAGATAGCAATATCAAAATTAGTCCAGAGAAACAACAAGAGATTCGAGAGAAACGACAACATACAGGACAGAAGAAAATAGTACATGAGGTTCTGGAGGCACCCATCACAATCAGCGAACTGGAGCTAGCCATATCAAAACTGAAAATGAGAAAGTCACCAGGAGCTGATGGTATCTCCAATGAAATGATCAGGAACCTAGGAACAGAGGCCAAAACAAAGCTGTTGCAGATCTTCAATAACAGCTGGACCTTAGGCAGTGTTCCACAAGCCTGGAGAGAAGCAATCATGATACCCCTCCTAAAATCAGGGAAAGATGGTTCCATTGCCTCTAGCTACAGACCAATTAGCCTCACCAGCTGTCTCTGCAAAACACTGGAGCGCATCATCAATCACAGACTACAGTGGTACATTGAAAGTAAAAACATCCTTATGTCACAGCAGGCTGGCTTTATGCAGTGCTACTCTACGGAAGATCAGACAACCTACTTCTCTCAAGAAATTAAGGATGCATTCCAAGAGAAGAAGCTGGTGCTTGCAGCATGGATAGATCTGAAGAAAGCCTTTGACAAATTCTGGAAAGAAGGTCTGATGAAGAAATTGAGAAACTGCAAAGTCAATGGAAGAATGTACAAATGGGTGAAAGCATACTTGCACAACAGAAGAGCCCGAGTACAGATAGACGGACTCAAGAGCAAGAAAGTACTATTGCGTCACGGTGTCCCCCAGGGCGGAGTCTTGTCCCCCACACTTTTTCTAATCTTCATCAATGATCTTGTTGCTCACCTACCGCATGGAATTAAAGCGGCAATGTACGCCGATGACCTGGTTCTATGGAGCACAAATGAATATGCATCAGTGGCCACCAGATTGCTACAAAGAGCTGTAGATACATTTGCTGCATGGGCAAATAGATGGTGTGTCAGCATAAACACTGACAAGTGCAGCACAACCCTATTTACCCTCTCTCCAAAACAAAAGGCAGGGATCATCCAGATAAATGGAACACCCCTAAGAGAAGATAAAGAACCAACATACCTTGGAGTAACATTTGATGGCAAGCTGACATGGAGAAAGCACATCAACAAAGCAGTAGCAAAAGCCAGAAGGAAAATAGCCATCCTGAGAAAGCTAAGTGGAACCACATGGGGAGCCAGTACGAAAATACTTAGCAAAGTGTACCAACAGAGCATACGACCACACCTGGAATATGGGTCAACTGCGTGGTGTTCAGCATCAAATACCACACTACAAGAGCTGGACAAGGTGCAAAATCAAGCACTTAGAGTCACCACAGGAGGGATGAGATCAACCCCTATAGTGGAAATGGAGAAGATGGGGAGGACACAGGCACTGAGTGAGCGCAGAGATACGAAAACGCTAATACAAGCAGAAAAGTTCCTCAGCTTGCCAGGCCACCCTATGAAGAACAGATTTGAAAACCTAGCTATGGGGCGGTTGAAAAGAAGTAGTTTTATCCACCAGGCCAAACGACTCTGCAGAGAAACCACTGATCTGCCCACAGTTGGTATCCCCCTAACAACTATTCCAGAGCGAACTCCATGGAAAGATGAGCATAGACTATCGTTACAAATCCAGACAAAAGTGAGAGGAATATTTGACAAGGAAGAACAGAACAGTGTGCAGCGCAGAACAGCCACTCTCAGCTTCCTTGATGAAGAATACCCACAGGACCTCTGGATCCGAGTCTACACAGATGGGTCAGCACAAAATGCTGTTCGAAATGGAGGAGCGGGAGTGTACATAGAATACCCAAATAATACTAGGGACACAGCCAGAGTACCGACAGGAAAGTACTGCCATAACTATGATGCCGAAATTGAGGCAATCAAGATAGCAACAGAGAAATTACTAAATAACAGCAATGGTACTCAACCTGTGGTGCTACTAACAGATGCAAAATCAGTACTCGAGGCGCTCCTCTCTGGGAAATTGCCAGTACTAAGGACACTACTTTCTGAACTTAGCAGTCAGCATAAAGTCACCATACAGTGGATACCATCCCACTGTGGAGTACCCGGAAACGACAGAGCTGATCAATTGGCTAAGGAAGGAGCCAAAGAAGAACAGCCTGATGTGCCCGTTACATACCACCAAAAGAAAAGAATGATCAAATCAGTCAGAAAGCCACCAAAACCTGCTCAAGATGACTACCACATTATGGACAGACCAGAACAAGTCATTATTCTGCGCCTCAGAACAGGACACAATAGATTACGCAACCACATGTATACAAAATTCAAGATTGGTGAAACAGCCATGTGCACATGTGGATTGGCGTCGCAGACAGCAGAGCACATACTCCAAGACTGCCCAAAATATAACATATCTAGGCAAACCTTCTGGCCTAGAGAGACGACAGTGGAAGATAAACTCTATGGACCACTGTGTGAACTGAAAAAAACAGTTCAATTCATGCAAGAGACGACATTGCAGATATAGACATATTTCAAGCGAACGAAAGAAGAAGAAGAAGAAGTTCCAAAATCCGACTACATTTATATGCTCGGTGATTTCAATGCTCGTGTGGGCAAGGACTCGAGTTCATGGCCAGTGTGCCTTGGAAAATACAACATCGGTCGCATGAATGATAATGGGCAAAGGCTGCTGGAGCATTGCACTAGAAATGACCTATGTATTACAAACTCCTTTTTTAAAACAAAAGAGATGCATAAGGTCACATGGAAACATCCAAGATCCAACCATTGGCATCAGCTGGACTTCATTATCACACGGAGACAACATCTGAACCATACATCATTAACTCGAAGTTACCACAGTGCTGACTGTGATACAGATCATTCTTTGGTTGTTGCAAGGGTTAGACTGAGACCAAAGAGAATCTACACAGCTAAACACAAGTCTAGCCCCAGGATTAATATTACTAACACTCAGGATCCTGGAAAGTGCTTTGAATTTCAACAGCAACTTGAAGACGCTTTCAATGATACATCAGAAAATTGTATAATAAATGATAAATGGAGTAAACTTAAGGAAACTATTTATAAAACAGCGGTAGGGGTTTACGGCACTGTGGATCATAAGAGGCAGGACTGGTTTGCAGCAAACAGCCAGATACTGCTGCCCATGATTGATAAAAAGAAGATAGCTCTCTTAAGAAACAAGGAAAGACCAACGCGTAACACTCTGAGTGAGCTGAAGCAAGCGAGGAAGGATGTACAAAAGGCTGCCAGGCAGTGTGCGAATGACTATTGGATCAAGTTATGTGAGTCCATTCAAATCGCAAGTGATAAGGGAAACATCAGAAGCATGTATGAAGGGATAAAGAAAGCTTGTGGTCCAATGATCAAAAGAAGTGCACCGCTGAAAACCTTGACTGGAGAAATCATCACAGATGGATAGATGGGTCGAGCACTATTTAGAGCTTTACTCAAGTGAGACCAAGCTAGCGGATGATGCCCTCAACGCCATAGAGGCCCTACCAACTCTTGACCACCTGGACACACTTCCCACTATAACAGAAGTTAAGTGTGCTATAAATGAGCTTGCATCTGGCAAGGCTCCAGGTAAGGATGGGATTCCAATAGAGGTAATCAGGAGTGGGCAAGACACACTCGCTCTACAGATCCACCAGCTAATAGAGCTATGCTGGCGAGAAGGACAAGTCCCACAGGATTTCAAAGATTCAAACATCATAACGCTGTATAAGAACAAGGGAGATCGGAGCGACTGTAACAACTATAGGGGTATCTCACTTCTGTGTATTGTTGGGAAAGTATTTGTCAGAATTGTCCTGCACAGACTTCAAGTCCTGGGAGATCAAGTCTACCCCGAATCACAGTGCGGCTTCCGCCAGAACCGGTCTACCATTGATATGATATTCTCATTGCGACAGATGCAAGAAAAATGCCGGGAACAAAATCAGCCACTGTTTATTGCCTTCATCGACATCACAAAGGCATTCGATTTGGTCAGTCGTGAGGGTCTGTTCAAAGCACTAAAGAAGATTGGCTGCCCACCAACTCTTCTGTCCATTGTGGAATCGTTTCACACAGGCATGAAAGGTATAATCAAGTTTGATGGCTCAACTTCCGAAGAGTTTGAAATCAAGAGTGGAGTTAAGCAAGGTTGTGTACTAGCCCCCACCCTCTTTGGGATATACTTTTCACTTCTACTGAAATATGCCTTTCGTGATCAGGATGACGGTATATACATTCACTCACGCTCAGATGGTGGCCTCTATAATGCTCAGAGATTGAAGGCCAAGACCAAAATTAGCAGGGTACTAATCAGAGAGTTGCTTTTTGCGGATGATGCTGCGATTACGACCCACTCTGAGGAAGAATTACAACATCTACTATCTGCATTCTCCAATGCTGGTTCTGAATTTGGTTTAACAATTAACAAAAAGAAGACACAGATTATGTCACAAGGTGCACATGGTGTACCATCAATCTTTATTGACGACGCCGAACTGGAGATAGTAGACCATTTTACATATCTAGGATCAGAGGTAAATAGCAAATTATCCCTCGATCAGGAAATCAACATCAGGATTGGCAAGGCAGCAACCACAATGAACATGTTAGCAAAAAGAGTCTGGGAAAACAGGAAGCTTACTGACAAAACAAAAGTCCTCGTCTACCAAGCCTGTGTCCTTAGTACTCTTCTTTATGGCAGTGAAACCTGGACAACTTACTCACGCCAAGAGAAACGTTTAAACAGCTTTCATATGCGGTGTCTGCGAAGAATACTTTTTATTAAGTGGCAAGACAAAATCACAAATACTGAAGTATTGGAAAAATCAGGTTGTGTGACAGTGTATTCCATGCTCAGTCTTCGTAGACTTAGATGGATAGGACACGTTAGGAGGATGGATGATGGTAGAATACCAAAGGACATCTTTTTTGGTGAATTACAGACGGGTAGGAGATCTCAGGGTCGGCCTCTACTACGATACAAAGATGTGTGTAAGCGGGACATGATTGATACAGGCATTGATAATGCACATTGGGAGCACGTCGCCGCTGACCGTGTTGCATGGAGGGCAACTATCAGAAATGGAATAAAGACAAAGGAGAAAATGATTGCAGATAAAGCACACACAGACCGTGAGAGACGTAAGATGGTGCAAAATGGTGGAAGTGACCATGTTTTCACATGCACCTACTGTGGGCAAACATTTGCAGCAAGAATTGGCCTTACCAGCCACACTCACCACCGCCATGGATCGTAGTTATTAAGCCTTTTTGAAGCACAATGTACCAAACTATCGTCTGTCAAGACGGAAAGGTGCCAATGTTAGCACACTACTCTATGGGTTTGATTCCTGGACTTTGTACTCAATATAGGAAAGAAAGTTGAATTCCTTCCACATGAGATGTCTGAGACGTATCCTGTGCATATCATGGAAAGACCACACAAAAAAACAAACATGTGCTTGAAAGAGCAGATATTACCGCAATTCACTCCCTCCTAAAGCAGAGACGCCTCCGGTGGCTGGGTCATGTATCTCGAATGGAGGATGAACGTATTCCCAAAGATCTCTTATACGGAGAACTAGCCACAGGAAAGAGGCCAACCGGAAGACCCCAAAAGCGATATAGGGATGTGTGTAAACAAGATATGAAAACCCTTGGCATAGATCCAGACACGTGGGAAAGAGTTGCAACAGACAGATGTTCCTGGAGAAGAGATGTACGAAATTTACTGGTTCTTTTTGAGCGCAATCTGATCCAATCAACTGAGGATAGGAGGCACGGGCATAAAATGCAGTTACTTACTGCAGGGCCTGCCCCGTCTTACAGATGCGGAAACTGTGACAGAGACTTTCACTCTCGCATTGGACTATACAGTCACCAACGGCGCTCTGAGGGACCTTCCCAGCGGCACAACTATATACTCCTACAGGACTGAAACAGGCCTTATGTATACATAGAATGCGATCTATATACCAACTCAGAGGCAGACACACAACACGTTTCAGCTTTCTCATATGTCTGTGCCAACTTTGGGCTCAATATCAACTTGGAGAAAACTGTAGTTACGTACCAGCCATTCCAGGGAATAATCACACTGTGACGAATATCAAGGTAACGGTCCTAGACTAAGTGTTGTGGACAAATTCACCTATCTTGGCAGCACTGTGTCACAAACTGCCACAATTGATGACGAAGTGAATGCAAGAATCTCCAAGGCCAGTGCAGCCTTTGGCAGACTGTACAAGAATGTATGGGACAGAAATGGAATAAGCCTGCAAACAAAGCTGAAAGTTTACAAAGCAGTTGTATTATTGTGGCATGGCAGACATTCTGTAACAGTTGCAGTCATTTGCATAAACACGTTGCAACAAGCATTACTTAGAAATGGCTTTTTTTGCGCGGGTGTTGTTTATGCAGTCCCTATAAGGAGCGGTATGTCTTACCGGCTCGAACACTGCCAAATGAATCACCGTTAGCTAAAAATAGCTTAATTAGCTAGGCTGGGGGGTACGGGGTGAAAGGCATTGGTAGCACCTTTGGTAAGGATGGCTCTCATGTCCTTTCAGGACCCATCCCCCACTGGTCCAAGTCTGACACCCAGCTCGTGCCTGTGGCTCCTAGTAGCTGTCAGCATGCGACAGCGGCCACCCCCCGGGCAACAGCTGTGAGAGGCTGGCTAAACCAGGCATGGGTATCCGATTTGGTGTCAAACCAAGAGGTAAACTAGGGTATGCCTACCCAGCATGTGAAGACAGGATTCGGCAGACTGCGCGGAAGAAATCATTCCTGATTCAACGGGCAAGACGGCGTTTACCTGCAAAGCGTTGTGGAACGTAATGAGCACGGCAAGGCACGTAGAGCGCCCTGGTCATCCACTGCACCTGTATTCGTCTCCAATCGTCTCGACTTGTCTTGCCACTGGACTCAGATGGACTCAGGCGAGAGAGTGAGGTCGACGAATTGCGCAACTCTTCCTCACTTTAATCCAAGTCATCGCGCAAGTCATTCTTCATCCAACGTCACATATCACCTTCAATCCCTGTGGCGATGGGCGAGCGGCAAAGCGGCAGGCGTGGGTACGCTGGCAGCCGTAGTCGCAGACCTGCACACAGGCGGCTCAGGCCATATGGTCGTCTTCTACTGACCGGAGCAGCAGTGGGATTCGGCAGCCCCCTGAGCGACTGAGCAGCCCTCTATAGGAACACACTGCTTACCTCCATAGCATGAGGAAGGGGCTAGAAAAGGTGCCCTAAACATTGTCTGCTTCATCACTACCTAACCAGCTAGCCGCGGTTGGTGGGTACCCTAACTGCGGTCGACATACAAAGAAAGATAAAACAAGCAAAGCTAAAAGAGTAAACCATATTCCCTTAACAATTGGAACTTGGAATGTACGCACCCTACTTGACAGAGACGGCGCGTCGGGTCCAGAGAGACGAACAGCACTGATTGGGAGAGAGCTGGGCAGGTACAACATCGACATTGCAGCCTTGAGCGAGACACGACTTGCAGAAGAATGCCAAATCTGTGAAATTGGTGCCGGCTACACATTTTTCTGGAGTGTAAGGAAAAGCGAGGAAAGACGCCAATCCGGTGTGGGATTTGCCATTAAGTCGGCCCTGGTCGGCAAATTAGCTGGATTTCCAAAGGCTATAAACGACAGGCTCATGACCATGAAGTTGCCTCTGCTGAATGGAAGGAAGCACGCAACCATTGTGAGTGTCTACGCACCAACTATGACCAACGAAGATGATGTCAAGAACAAGTTCTATGAGGACCTGCACAATGTATTAACATCTGTTCCCAAAGGAGACAAACTTATACTCCTTGGGGATTTCAATGCCAGAGTAGGCACGGACACCACCTCTTGGAGTGGCATTATTGGAAAGCATGGAGTCGGAAATTGTAACAGCAATGGACTCCGCCTCCTTCAGACATGTGCCGAACATAATCTCCTGATTACGAACACAATTTTCCGTCTCCCCATGAGAAATAGGACATCTTGGATGCACCCTCGCTCGAAACACTGGCACCTCTTTGACTATGTCATCGTCAGGAGGAGTGACAGACAAGACGTTCGAGTGACAAAATCCATGTGTGGTGCCGAATGTTGGACAGACCATCGTCTCATTGTCTCGAAAATGAACATTCACATCAGGCCACCACGGCGTCCTCAAGGGGCGAAAATGCAAACAAAGCTAAATGTCACCCGCCTAAACAGCAAGAAAATGCAGCAGTCGTTTGAAAATTTGCTGGAAGACCGCCTCAAGCCCAATGCTGAAGCTAAACAGGATACAGAAACAGAATGGAGAGCCCTAAAGGACACAATTTACAACACTGCTATGGAAATCCTGGGTCCAGCCCCCCGAAAGCATAAAGACTGGTTTGATGAAAATTCCGAAGACATCAACCAATCGCTGGCCGAGAAACATTTTCTCCTCAAGGCACATTTGAATGACCCAAAGTCAACATAAAAAAAAGATGCTTTCAAGAACATTCAGAGAGTAGTGCAGCAGAAACTTCGGCACATGCGGGACTCCTGGCTGAGCAGCAAAGCTGATGAAATTCAGGGCTTTGCTGACAGACACGATATGAAAAACGTCTACGACTCACTGAAAGCGGTCTATGGTCCTTCATCACCAGGCATAGTTCGCCTCCTCAGTGCAGAAGGGGGAACATTGGTCACCGATAAGAGAGAAATCCTCCAACGCTGGGCAGAGCATTTCAGCAAAATCTTAAATGCACCTTCCTTCTTCGATGATGAAACCATCAACTGCCTTCCTCAAGTTCCCACCAATGAGACTCTTGATGACCTGCCAACCATAGTGGAAATAAACAAAGCCATCCAGCAACTCTCCAGCGGCAAGGCACCTGGTCCTGACTCCATCCCAGCAGAGATATACAAGGCAGGTGGGCCGGTCCTAACAGAGCAGTTCACCAAGTCTTCACAAACATATGGATGAACGAGACCATGCCACAAGATTTTAAGGACGCGTCAATAGACCACCTTTACAAACGTAAAGGAAACCGCCAATCCTGTGACAACCACCGAGGCACCTCCTTGCTTTCAATTGCAGGGAAGATACTCGCCAGAATTCTTCTCAATCGCCTCACAGCCCATCTCGATCAAGGTCTTCTTCCTGAGAGTCAATGTGGCTTCAGAAAAGAACGTGGAACTGTTGACATGATTTTCGCTGCAAGGCAGCTGCAAGAGAAATGTCAGGAACAGAACTGCGAAATGTTCTCCACTTTCATTGACCGTACCAAGGCTTTTGATACAGTCAGCAGAGAAGGACTGTGGAAGATTATGGCAAAATATGGCTGTCCACGAAAGTTTGTCCAAATAGTGCGGCTATTTCATGACGGCATGCAGGCAAGAGTACAGGAAAATGGTGAACTGTCTGAACCCTTTCCTGTCACCAATGGAGTGAAGCAAGGATGTGTCCTGGCACCAACACTGTTCAGCCTCATGTTTTCAGCCATGTTGATAAATGCCTTCGAGAACGACGACATTGGAATAGACATCAACTACCGTATGGATGGAAAGTTATTCAATCTCAGAAGGCTGAAAGCTAAAACCAAAATTAACAGCGGCACCGTCAGAGAGCTCCTGTTTGCTGATGATTGCGCTCTATACGCCAACTCAGAGGCGGACATGCAACATAATGTTTCAGCTTTCTCACATGCCTGTGCCAACTTTGGGCTCAATATCAACTTGGAGAAGACTGTAGTTATGTACCAACCAGCTCCAGGGAATAATCACACTGTGCCGAATATCAAAGTGAATGATCATAGACTAAGTGTTGTGGACAAATTCACCTATCTTGGCAGCACCGTGTCACAAGCTGCCTCATCGATGACGAAGTGAATGCAAGAATCTCCAAGGCCAGTGCAGCCTTTGGCAGACTGTACAAGAATGTATGGGACAGAACTGGAATAAGCCTGCAAACAAAGCTAAAAGTCTACAAAGCAGTTGTATTATCCACACTGCTATATGCTTGTGAAACCTGGACTGTTTATCAGCGACACGCTAGGAAATTAAACCACTTCCACACAGTCTGCCTAAGGAAGCTACTGAAGATTAAATGGCAAGACAAGATTCCAGACACTGAAGTCCTAGAAAGAGCATCCATGCCCAGTATCCACACTCTACTGATGAAGAATCAGATTCGCTGGGCTGGTCACTTGACTCGCATGCCAGATCACAGGCTCCCTAAACGAATTTTTTACAGCGAACTGCGTTGTGGTAAACGCTCCCAAGGTGGCCAGAGGAAACGTTTTAAAGACACTCTGAAAATTTCACTGAATGCTTTAGGAATTCATCATGACACCTGGGAGGCTGCAGCCAGAGACCGAAATTCGTGGCGTGCATCATTGCGCAAAGGTGCAGTCATATGTGAGGCAACCAGGACTGCAAGAGCTGTGAAGAAAAGGCAGGACAGAAAAACCACTGCAGGAAATCCTCCTCAAGAGACGTCAAGCATTCTTTGCCAACATTGTCAAAGAACATTTCGAGCCAAATTAGGCCTTATCAGCCATCTTAGAACCCACGGCTCCACACCTTCAACCCCACTGGATGAAATGAATGGTCATCATCATTCTTGATGGACAAACAACAAATAAACAATTAGCTAGGCTATTTAACCCATGGTTGAAGCCGATAACGGCACTTGAATTTTGAACCGCCCTCAAGTCGAAAATGTAGTTAAGGGAAAGATTGTTACTAACTGTGCTTTCTCAGTGCTATGGTAAGCTAATAAAGCTTTTTTTTTTTAATGAAATACTTGTATTTTATGATAAATAGACTACCTGTAGTAGATGTAAATGTTGGCGATGTAATAACTCCATAATTACTTCTTGCAAAGATAGCCTGATTCTCGTTTGAATGTCTATGCCACTCCTGCGAAATTTCTATGCTTACATTGGTTATGCCGCTAAGATGCTAATATCTTGGGGAAAACTACCCCACTATCAACTGCGATTTGGACGCAGAACTCTGTTCACTCTAATTCTATATCTGAACCCAGATTCTCTAGAATTAGGAAACGTCTTTGTTAAGACATTTAAGTGAACACTTGTGTACTCAATTGTGCATTATTATTATTAATACATGTAAACCATATATCGTGTGTGAATCATGTGTAACCTGTTTAAATAATAGACAGGGAAAGTGGTGTGCGGGTTCTGACTATGAGTATTATTTCATAGGGAACGAGAAGTGACACTCTGTGATTTCAAGGTGCTGCATCTGCATAGCAGTATGAGAAAGCCTTGCTGAAGAAGAAGAAGAAGAAGAAGAAGAAGAAGAAGAAGAAGAAGAAGAAGAAGAAGAAGAAGAAGAAGAAGAAGAAGAAGAAGAAGAAGAAGAAGAAGAAGAAGAAGAAGAAGAAGAAGAAGAAGAAGTAGAAGTAGATATGAGATTACAAACCCCCCCCCCCCCCCCCATCCCCTAACTACCAGAGGGACATGGGCCGAGGGTAGATCCATATTCTGCGGGTATATTTCTACATGGTTCTGGAGCCAGATTACATGTGTTGTTCTCTCATAAATACGTGTTTCACATGTGCCGTGAGAGGTGTGTTTCGTGGTGTTTTGGTTGTCTTGTAGGCAGCCGAAGTGTCTGATCGTGTTGTAACGTCAGTTGGATTTTATAGTCACGAACCCCAGATCAACATACGGCTAGGCTACACAGGCAAGCACTCGATATACCAACCATCTCCCCCCAACCAATCAGGGAGGGACAGCTTAGTTCACATAGAGAAAAGAGATGGGGAAACGCCTCCTTCTTCCCCCATTTGGGTAATATTTATGTTCTGTGTATGTGTGTGTGTGTGTGTGTGTGTGTGTGTGTGTGTGTGTGTGTGTGTGTGTCTCAGTGACCATTGATACGATGTCGACTATACATACGTGTTTGTTTTTTCCTATTAAAGGCACTGAGAAAACAGCAAAGTTGGCGGGGGGAAAACAGGGCCTTTAGATAGTCTGGTAAACTGAGGAAGTCAAACCCAGGCTATAATTTGGAAAGAACCCAAAGCCTGATTATGAAAAATATTAGGCTGGGAAGGTCATCGCAAATAGCCCTTGACAAAGGGAGACCACTCGTCTTAGCATTGCCAACGACCATTAGCAGTCAAATCGGAGTTATTCCCCTGGAACTTTCCAATCTCAAGTGGATTACACAAAATGAAAAGTACGGCAGCAAGTGTCTTACATACACCTAATTCCCAGGGAAGAGAAGTCGTGTGCTGTACAGCTTACCCAAAAGTTAGTACAGAAAAGTGGATATCATTAACCCACTCCTTTCGTCTGCAAAGCTCAGGATTAGCAATACTTAAATCACTGTAAGCGGTTGCAAGAAACAGATTCAGTCTGCAAAACGTGACGGCCATCTACATGTATGCACGTCGTACTAACACTGTTTGGAGCCCGCCTTTGACGACAAACGAAGAGCAAAGCCCTCACATGTGATTTGATGTGCCGCTCGAATACTGACAACCAGCCTTTACAGAATGCCCTTTTGACTAGTCCTGGCTCCATGGGCAACTCATGAGAGCGAACCAGCCATTGGTAGAATCGCCAGTTCAAAATGCAGATTCACGTCACTCTCCAAACCCTCTACAAGAGAAGAGGGCCCCCAAGGGAAGATGCCGACACAAATCATCATCATCGTGTATCTACATCAACGCATAGCGGGAGCAAATATTAGACAGTGCCTACTATACCTGTTATGTTCCAAAGCAATTGGATTATAACGCAATATTCCAGCATCTCCATTTCACATAGAAGATACAGTCCTAAGACTTATTATACAGTGACAGATTCATTTATAAGGTACACCAAGAATGAGATAGAACCTTCCCGTATTCATCGATGGAAAGTTAGAGAGGAGACTGGTTAATATCGTCATATCCTGTTTAGATAAAGGAGCTTAAGTTCAGTGGATTAACAAGCTCTAGTTTGGTTGACAGTACCTCGTTCTTGAGTACAGGATTGTAAAATACACAGGAGTTAATTCAGGAGAACAATATACGCCACAACCAGATACCAACGGAAAGGATTACTTTTTAGTAGTAGAGAAGATTTGATACATGTAATTGTTGTTATGTGATGGCATATATTACTGTATTTCCTAGAGATGGTTATTCGTGAGGGACAATCATCCCAAGGATGGTTGTTGATATTATGGTGGGAAATTGGTTGTGGGGTCTGTGTTTGTTGTGGGATTGGTGGGTGTACAGGGTGCACTACACAGAGAATGGTTTCTTTTGTATTATGTTTTGTTGATTTAGGTTACAGAGATATTAAAAGCTCGAGTTAGAACTAAGAGTGTTCGTACTGACTTGTGAAGGTTGTTACAATGTAACATTGTTGTGGTGATATATGTCACTGGTAGTTAAGGAGTGAGAGTTAATGTGGGAGGTCGAACGCACTTGGCTATTACTACAGATATAGGAGATGATTCCCTTGAAGGCCAGGGCAAATGACATGACTCTCCGGCAAGGAAGAGCACCATGTATCACCTAACATGTCTTATATCTCATATCAAGGATCTTCTAAAAAACCCTAAACGCAAAAGTTCATCTATTATATAAAAATAACCCTACAATTATCCACACTGCTATATGCCTGTGAAGCCTGGACTGTTTATCAGCGACACGCTAGGAAATTAAACCACTTCCACACAGTCTCCCTTAGGAAGCTATTGAGGATTAAATGGCAAGACAAGATCCCAGACACTGAAGTTCTAGAAAGAGCGTCCATACCATACCTTATAAGGATTTCCCACAGCTTGTTTCTATCGACTCTATTAAATGCCTTTTCTTGGTCGACAAAGGCTAAGTAGGGTATTTCATTAAATTTGATTGATGTTTCTAAAAGTTTTCAAACAGCAAAAAACCAATAAGCATACACAGAGCAAACATACCAGCCAACATACAACAAACCAGACAAATGAATAAACATACAACAAACCAATCAACATACAATAAGCCAGACAAACCAGTCAACATATAATAGACCAGACAAAGAGCAGACAAATCATTCAATTTACAATAAACCAGACAAAGAGCAGACAAACTGTCAGAATCTCCAATAAGGCTCTAAAGAGTTAATAAGAGTTAACACAAGTATAGGAGGGAGACACCAGACAGGAGATACACCAGCGCTATAAATAGCCTCACAAGGAGACACATTTGTGTCAGACAAGGGGGCAATACGGACAAGTGAGCGAGGGCTTTCCCCAAGCCATTGGGAAGCTTGGCCTTACGAGTAACCGTGAAGTGCCCAGTTACTCTAGCTCACAAGCCAGCGTGCTTGGGACTCCATGCACGCAAGACTAGCTACTGCACGGAGGGGACAGCGTCCGTGCTTAACCACGCAATGTGTAGCGTGTGGACAGACCCGACTGGAGACGGTAGAGAATAGACGTGTTCTTGACAAATGCTATAGTTTCTAGGCAATAGTCAAAGATTAGGCTGTAGATTTAGACTGTGATTATTAGCATCATTTCTCACTACTTCATTGCATTCATGTTGTATAATGTTGATGAAACATACCGCTCGCAGAGCTATTAAATTGTCAGCTCTAAATAAATTGCATTCCTTTTGCAAATGTCACGAGTTGTTATTTCAGGCAGTGCAAAAGTAGGGAGTCCTGAAAACCCTGTCGCAAGCAAGTCGCTGACACAAACCAATCAATATACAATAAACCAGACAAAGAGCAGACAAATCAATCAACATATAATAAACAAGACAAACCAATCAACATACAATAAACCAGGCAAATCAATCAACATACAATAAACCAGACAAAGAACAGACAAACCAATCAACATACAATAAACCAGACAATCCAATCAACATACAATAAACCAGACAAAGAACATACAATACCGGCAAATCAATCAACATACAATAAACCAGACAAAGAACAGACAAACCAATCAACATACAATAAACCAGACAATCCAATCAACATACAATAAACCAGACAAAGAACAGACAAACCAATCAATATACTATAAACCAGACAAACCAACTAACATACAATAAACCAGACAAAGAGCAGACAAATCAATCAACATATAACAAACAAGACAAACCAATCAACATACAATAAACCAGGCAAATCAATCAACATACAATAAACCAGACAAAGAACAGACAAACCAATCAACATACAATAAACCAGACAAACCAATCAACATACAATAAACCAGACAAGCCAATCCCTCCATCCATCATGTGCCATGCCGGTAAGCGTGGGCGGTCATGTTCTGCCATCTCACTCGATCACCAGAGTCGTGGATCAGTTCCGTGTTTCTGTCTCGACCATGCCACAAGGTCAAGCCATCCAGATACTTGTTTCTAGGTCTTCCCCTTGGTCTGTTTCCCTCGATCTTACCAGTTGTCACCAAGTTCTCCAAATCATTTCTTCTCATAACATGTCCAAAAAATTGTGACTGTCTACGTCTAATGTCTCTGATCAGTTTACGATCTTCATTTGTTTCTTGAAGGACTTGTTCATTGGTCTTTCTGGCTGTCCATGGTATTCTTTGCATTTTCCTCAGAAACCACATTTCTACAGCCATCAGATGTTTTTCAGCCTGGCTGCTCATTGTCCAAGCTTCACATCCATATAAAAGTACAGGTTCTATGTAGCACCTCAACACTCTTTTTCTCGTTTCAATTGACATCTTTTTATTGGTCAGTATGTTTTTCATCTTGCTAAAGGCTACTTTTGCCATGGCGATTCTTGTTCTAATCTCTTCCAGGCATCTCCCATCAGATGTTATCACTGTTCCGAGATAATTGTACCTATTCACTTGTTGAAGAATATTCCCATTTACTTGTATATTACACTGTGGTATTTCGTTCTTCCTAGTGACGACCATAATCTGTGTCTTTTTACAATTTAATTCTAACCCTAGTTGTTCACTGTGTGTAACAACCGCATCTACTAAATGTTGCAGGTCCTGTTCATTGTCTGCAATTAATACTGTATCATCTGCATATCTAATGTTATTGATGCATCGTCCCCCAATGTTGATTCCTTCCATATCTTCAATATTTCTGAAAATATTTTCACTGTACAGGGAAAACAGATCTGGAGACATTACACATCCCTGTCTCACACCTCTCTTAATAGGCTGATATTGGCTTACTTCATTATCAACTCTTATGGCAGCTTGTTGTTTCCAATATATGTTTTTTACAAGTCTAAGGTCTTTCCCATCAATTTGTAGATCTTCAAGCATCCTTATCATGTTGACATGTCTCACTTTATCATGTGTAGTCAATAAAGCAAAGGTGTAGATCTTTGTTTACTTCTATAGAACGTTCGATTACGGTCCTTAGTATATACACAGCATTTACTGTACCCTTGCCTTCTATAAACCCACATTGTTCTTCTCCTATTTCAGGTTGTATTTTCCTCCTCACTCTTTGCATGATAATTCTTAGCAAAATCTTCGTGATGTGACTCATTATACTAATTGTTCGATGTTGATCACATTCCAAGGCTCCTGATTTCTTTGGGATTGCAATAAATACAGAATTACATAACTCCTGAGGTATATTTCCAGTATCATATATTGTATTAAGCAGACTGGTAACTTTATCTATTCCATATTCTTCTAAAGCATTAATCATTTCTGTTGTGACGCTGTCTGGACCGGACTGGACAAGCCAATCAACATACAATAAACCAGACAAAGAGCAGACAAACTAATCAATATACAATTCCTCCGAAGTCGGAGAGTGTCTGCCTGTATGGCGAGGAACCACCAGTCTGCACACCAATAAGCCAGACATGGGACAACGGATACTCACGCAAACCTCAGGTCCTGTATGACATCACACTGATGTTGGACAACAGGATGTCTTCATCCGACATACAGGACTTTGCGTTGGAGCTCAAGCCAATGAACACAAGCAAGCAAGCAAGCATCAATATACAATAAACCAGACAAACCAATCAGCATACAATAAACCAGACAAACCAATCAACATACAGTAAACCAGACAAAGAGTGGACAAACCAATCAACATACAATAAATCAGACAAACCAATCAACATACAATAAACCAGACAAACCAATCAACATACAATAAATCAGACAAACCAATCAACATACAATAAACCAGACAAACCAATCAACATACAATAAACCAGACAAACCAATCAACATACAATAAACCAGACAAACCAATCAACATACAGTAAACCAGACAAAGAGTAGACAAACCAATCAACACATAAAAAACCAAAGCAGAAAGCCAACTGTATAAACATACACATTGTATTACAAAGTATTTCTGTTCAGTAAAAATAAAAGATAAACTCACAGTGAGTAACAAAACCATATCTCTGGCTTCCTATTGTATGCTTAATGAATGACCTGTATAGTGAATACAATCAATAATATGAAGGCAAGGCAGAAGACACAATCACAAACTGAAGATATATAGGTAGCAGAGGGCTGGGTACATAAACTAGCGGCTTTTTGGAAACAAAAATATAAT
The DNA here is from genome assembly GCA_014155875.1 of Cepaea nemoralis. Lineage (NCBI taxonomy): Eukaryota > Metazoa > Mollusca > Gastropoda > Stylommatophora > Helicidae > Cepaea > Cepaea nemoralis. Next base: position 20,114 of record JACEFZ010001873.1, read on the forward strand.
AGCCAGCCCAGGGACAAATATTTGCTGACAATTACAGGATGACTTAACGAAAAACAGGCCAATTGACAGGATAAAATAAATAAACAAATACAACCTGGTTTACAAAAATGAGCAGTTAACGGTTATGGTAAATATAGCATATAATTACAATCTGGCAAAGGGACCACACAATACACTGGCAATGCCATGAGCTGGTCGGGCCAGGATGTTATGCCACTCTCCATGTTCTCTATGGGAGGGAGAGACTGAGCTCCTATTCCTTGGTGAACTCAGGACCACAACGTGTGAAGGTCCTAACAGATCACAAACCCACAGTTGGTTCCTGCTGTGAGACTGTTTTTAGGGACCGCAGTTACAATCTGGGCTGATTGCCTTAGAATTGAACCGAAGCCAAGTGGTTCGCAATGGAAGACAAGTGCATTGCTCTACCACATAGCTGCTTCTCTACTGGTAGGCATAACAAACACAGCCAGCATGAGCACACCTCATCATCATCATCATCATGTGCTGACTCCACAGTGAAGTCATGTCTGTTCTAATTCTTTGTTGTACATTCTGCTAGGCAGTATGCTGAACATATGCTCATGCAGTACATCCATGCATATCTGTGAAGCCCTCTGGCTGCTTTGCCTTCAATGTTGTTCCTGACATTATGGCGTTAAGTAAATTGCTATGTTGTTTCATTGTTTTTAATTCCAGCAGCACATTTTTTATATTTTAGTTGTTCTATAACTTGGCAAACTGTTTTTATATTGAGTTGTCCCATGACTTGGTTGACTGTTTATATTGAGTTCTGTAATTTGACTAGTTGTCGGGTTTTCCACCAATGAAACAAGCAACCAACAATCAGCACCACAATAACCCACCACTTGTCTCATACCAACACCTCTATGGCAGGTTGGTGAAGCAGCAGGAGCTGTGAGGTGAAGCAGCAGGAGCTGTGAGCTGTCCAACTAACCAAGGTTGACTTCAGCAAGACATACTATGTGTGTAAGTGCACCACAATAACAAAGAAGCGCTTCAATATCCCAGCACTTAAGATGAGGTACAAACAAACATCAAACATTACATGATTAGTTTAAGAACACCTTCCCAGAAACTGTCTGCTCTACATCAAATTCACATTTCTGCAGCTGAAGAAAAGAAACCCAAAAGAAAAACAAAAACAACTACAATAAAAATAAATGTATATGTTAATCAATAGTTCAAACTAGAAAAAAAAACTGTCCCGAAACAAGACAGGCCAAGGTTAAATCCCAGGCACTTCAACACCAATAGGGACATTCTGGTCTTCTCCAATGCAAACATTACAAAGGTAGACTGTTTTCTATTCACAACTTGACTTTGATCAATGGGAGTCCATTATAGATCCTCAACATGAAATACTACTTCTGTTGCTGTGTTAACTTCCAAATTGAGCGAGGACCCTCAACTATTTCATGTCAAGACCCTCCTGTCTGTGCTGTCTCTTGCAGTTCCTTCCACATCCTTCCCAGAAGTCGACATTTGTATTGCTCCATTCACAACTTGACTTTGATCAAAAGGAAACAATTCTAGATCATCATCATGAGTTTCTTCACTTCCTCTGTTGCCATGTTAGCTTTCAACTCAGGAAGGACCCTCCTCAACCATTCTGACCGTCCTCTGTCCTGTGCTGTCCTTTCAGTAGCTTCCAGAACTGTTCTTGGTGTCTGCATTTCTACTCTGGGTGTTTTCTGGGCTTCCCCGTGTTTCTTCAACCTTGTGGTTGTCAGTGGCACTACCAAGTCAAGAGCTTGATCTGACTTTTCAATATAATTAGGTCAAGTCTTCTTTATTGTTTTGTTATCTTCATCTCCAAAACAAGGGTCAAGTTTTGTGTATTACATTGGTCCAAACAGAGCCTTAATAAAACCAAAAAAAAGCAATGCCAATAAATTAAGTATGGATTTTCATGTGCCTACAGCATTTCAAGCTGGCATTTAACACACAAATCTTAAATTAAGAAGACATTCTTAAGTGTACAACATAAAAATATATCCATTGTGATTAACATAAAATGTACAAAAACAAATGCCTCCCAAACGCCTGCTTCAGGGAAAAGAAACTCATGGCTACGACAGATCTGATGACAAATGCCGATGTTTGTGAAAAAGACTGCTGTATTCAAGCAGTCATCGTTGTGTTCATGCCGTGTGCATTACCCTCCAAGTGATCATCTTCGTTCCTCTCTCCAGGGCAGGATGTTACACCTAGTTAAGCAGGTCAGAGGTCAGCATATCCGAAAATGGCGTGCATTTCTGTCAGGCTGACTTCCTCTAGACAGATTCCCTCCATCTACCCGTGGCTAGGTTTACATTTTCCTAAAAATGTTGCTCTTTGTGATTTCCCGTTGTTATGGGACATTTAATGTTTATAACTTGCCCATGAGACCTCCTGTTTTTCACCGCATACCTCCAATTGATGTAAACTCTTAGCACTAGCACGAATTCAATGTGCTACTAGATATGACAGGGTGCCAGACTAATCACGCAACCATCTGCTCTCCCTGGCAATCATCAAACAAAACAACAAACAATAAACTAACAAACAAATCCCTGAAGACAGGGAAAATACCAACCAAAGCTCACACAAGGGCACTTGTCACAATGACACTACAGACCAGAGAATGTGTGAACTACCTCACAACACTGGGGTGTCTGGGAATCACATTGCTCAAACAGTAACACTGAAACACTCACAACACTGGGATGTCTCTGAATCACATTGCTCAAACAGCAACACTGAAACACACGCTGGAATGTCTCTGAATCACATTGCTCAAACAGTAACCCTGAAACACTCACAACACTGGGATGTCTCTGAATCACATTGCTCAAACAGTAACCCTGAAACACTCACAGCGCAGGGATGTCTCAGAATCACATTGCTCAAACAGTAACCCTGAAACACTCACAACGCTAGACTTAAAATAATGCACTGGAATGCGGAGGGAGTCAGCAACAAAAAAATAGAATTAGAAAAAATCTTGGACCAAGAAAAAGTAAGCATATGTTGCTTGCAAGAAACTCACCTCAATGAAAATATAGCCTTCAAAATCAGAGGCTACCAGTGTTACCGATCTGACAGAAAGAACAGGCGAAAAGGTGGGATACTGACCCTTGTAAGAAATAACATCATGGCTTCCCAAATCAAAGTCTACATGGAAGGGGCTGAGTATCAGACACTTAAACTTAAGACAGGTAATACAGATCTACATCTGATCAATTACTACTGTCCAAGAATAGACAAAAGGCTCAAACACTCCAATTCAACTGTGGCATAACGAGTCTCAGCCTTCTTCAGTTTGCGGCTTACGTAGAGGATCGGGTGTCGAACGCCATCCACTTCCTGCATTAAACATCCTCCTATTGCGACAGCGCTAGCATCTGTGGTCAAAATAAAGGGTAAATTTATGTTGGGTAATCGTAAGACTGGTGGATTAGAAAAAATATGTTTCAACTTACACATTGCATCATCTAAGCTGGTACTTTTACAAATTTTTGATGGATGATCTTTAGTTAACATATCAGAAAAAACTGAGGTGAGTTCTGCCCAATGTGGAATGAATTTAGAATAATAGTTAATCAGACCTAGTAAACTCCTAATCTGTTTCTTTGTGGTAGGTACTTCTAGATTAAGGATTTTGGAAACAATTTTATCATCAGTTAACAATTTTCCTTCAGAAATTCTATGACCAAGGAAGTCTATTTGTGTATAGCCTATTTCAACCTTGGAAGGTTTGATAGTAAGTCCAAAAAGAGAGATTTGGTTGAAGACTTGTTTTAGGGTGAGTAAGTGAGAAGTCATATCAGAAGAATGAACACATATACCATCAAATGCCTAAGCTCTAGAACGATTCCAGCAAGAAACAATAACTGTGTTCAGTTTAACCAATGATATCAACCAATGAACTGACCCTGAACACTTTAATATTTCATACGGGACAGTGAGAGCAATCCATACTTGCGGTTACTACAAAACTGTGCAAACAACCGAAACAGAACAACATCGACGACAACACTTAAGAGACAGCCATACTAACTTTAACATTCATGGCATAACACACGAACGAAGGGACGTCAACGCGCACATCATCGTTGGAGTTATTTAATTAATTAGTTACTATTAAAAATGTATTATATTTCCATTAATGATGTATATAAATTGTGTTAACATGTAACTTGTACATATTCTACTTTAATATTACAGACGGTATCATTCATAGCCTAAATAACCGTCCTATACAAGTGTCTCTAGTTAAATTATAACCTATTTTCATTCATCGTACAAAAAGTACGTATTTTCTTAAAGGGCAAATATCGCCTAGCCCATTTTTTCTAAGGGCAATAACGCTTACCTCAACTTTAAATATATATTTTAACCAATTACTATTTGGAATGTCAGATGAGTGAATGACTGAGTGAAAGGATTAAATTAGAGAACGATACACTTGGCGGACAAATTGTACGCAAAACGTATTCATTGTAATTTGTCTGCGTCTTCCATGTAAAAGTGCATGACTTGTCTAATTTGTCAGTACATGTGTAGAACTTAGTTTATTAGTGAGTTTAATCAAGTAGTTAGTGTAATAGACTTAGTTTAGCAGTTAGGATACATCTAAGCACCACTACTTGGAATGCCTGATCATGTATTGCACACAGTGCAGTATTTCGTGATTGAGGTTATCCCAACTCGTGACGCTTGGAATTACACCACACATTCAGCACGCACGTTACACAAACCTCAAAACTCAACACTATCAACTTAAAATACAGTCACTTTATTAGAAACATCAACTTATTAACGGATTAATTAACACACTAACAAGCCAACAGGGACACATGTAGTCTGAGGGGGATAAAAGAACAAGGTAACTACATATTTAGCATTATATAACATACGGGAGTAAAAGTGTATAGAAATACACACACAAATCAAGATTTGAAGGTGTACTTATTTAGCCAAGACTCCGGTCTTGTTAACCATCTATTATATAGGGGTTATTTGTCTGGGTACCATTTCGGGTACTATGAGAAGGGCAAGTTGTAAATACAACTACTAAAATGCCACGTAACTTCGGTCTGATAAGCATATTTAAGCACACGAGAGACAGGGATCTCTGCACCAAATCAGACAAGTGTTGTATGGTAGAATACATGAGTTTTTAGTGCTAATAGGTAGGCTACCAGGTTACTATCCACCAAACTACAAACATCAACTTTATGTGATTCGGTGACAGAATTAGAACAGATCTAATTCCCAACAACAAATCATGTCACGAGGGAGGGGGGATCCTGTCACCGACTCACCTACACATAGAATAGAGGGCTGCAACTCCAGCCCAAGGGAAACCATTGAGTCGTGCAGGACCCGAGCAATCTAGAACCTTCTCGAAAGAGATGGTCACTAAGTCCATGATTCCGTGGACACTGATGTGGCCCGCCTAATGCGGGGTCCACGAGGAACTCGGACAGAGTTACCGCCCGTGCCGAGTTAGGACACGCGGAGACAGTCAGAGGACAAACGGACTGGAGAGAGACAACAGGGCCTGCCTGAGAGGGACTCATAGATATTCGTAGATATACTTAGGCTAGATAGTGTGCTAGATTGTTGTATGACAACTATATGTTTGATGATTAACGATCTGTGATATGTATGATAAGAAAGCGCGGGTCTGTTTACCCACTGCGCCAACTGTACACTGTATGTAATAAATATTCTATATCCTAGCGAACAGTGTATTGTTGCCTGTATGAACCCGAACCATTATTTAGTTAAAAGTAAGACCATGACACTGCAGAAACGAGAATCAGGCTATCTTTGCAAGAAGTAATTATGGAGTTATTACATCGCCAACATTTACATCTACTACAGGTAGTCTATTTATCATAAAATACAAGTATTTCATTAAAAAAAAAAAGCTTTATTAGCTTACCATAGCACTGAGAAAGCACAGTTAGTAACAATCTTTCCCTTAACTACATTTTCGACTTGAGGGCGGTTCAAAATTCAAGTGCCGTTATCGGCTTCAACCATGGGTTAAATAGCCTAGCTAATTGTTTATTTGTTGTTTGTCCATCAAGAATGATGATGAAACCCCCGGGGGGGTTATTCAATGGCTTCCAATTCCAAAAGGGTTGGAAAAAGGGTTTAGCC
>JACEFZ010001874.1:0-25899 GCA_014155875.1 Cepaea nemoralis
CATTTTTTTTCATTTTTTGAGAGTGTAAGACCCTTATCTCCCGGCAAAATACAGATTTTTAAATTCTTTTTTTTCCCCGCCCTTTTTATCATTATATCAACACCTATAATTTCCGTTTGGTTGTCAGAGATCACAGATACTTCGCTGCAAGGTTTTTGTATTTCGTGAAAGTTTCAACTCCTCCTTTGTGTCCTTCGCGGTCAAAACGTTTTGGCTGATACCCCTTGACTGAAAATGTGCGATTGGCGTTGAGGTGTGTCTCTTGAATCATGCCACATCTTTTCCCATCTTTATAAGACGCTGTGTTGGGGAGGCTTTCTTGTTATAAACTCCTTCTGCTTTCCCCATTGTAGTATGTTGAGTGCCCGGGGTTTTTTGGTTTAATAGCTTTTTAACCTACTCCTCTGTCCCTTGACTCCACAGCACGGGGGAAGGTAAACCCCCCAGTAGTCATGGGTGGCCCCCCTCGGGCGGGGGCCCCGGGCACTATCCCGCCGGAGGGGCCCTTCACGGGATTAGCCCCATAACGTTTAAATTTTTTCTTTCTGTGGCATCATGAAAGAAAGAAACGTTGCCTTTTTTGTCAAGCCTTGGCCCCAGTAAAATCCGTTTCGAAAAGCTTTTTGTTCGGGATGCTTTCCCTAGCCTTTGACTGCCCCAGTCTAATTTGGGTATTCTATGTACACCCCGCTCCTCCTTTTCAAACAGCATTTTGTGCTGACCTCTCTGTGTAACTCGGATCCAGGGGCCCGGGTGGGTATTCTTCATAAAGGAACTGAGAGTGGCTGTTCTGCGCTGCACACTTTTTTCTGATTTTCCCCTTGTCAAATTTTTCCTCTCACTTTTGTCGGGTTTTGTAGTGTTTGTCTATGCTCTCTTTCCATGGAGTTCGCTTTTGGAATAGTTTTTTTAGGGGGATACCAACTGTGGGCAGATCGGGGGTTTCTCTGCAGAGTCTTTTGGGCCGGGTGGATAAAACACTTCTTTTCAACCGCCCCATAGCTGGGTTTTCAAATCTTTTCTTCAAGGGTGGCCTGGCAACTGAGGAACTTTTCTGCTTGTATTAGCGGTTTTTGTATCTCCCGCGCTCCTCAGTGCTTGTGTCCTCCCCATCTTCCCCCTTTCCCCCTATAGGGGTTGACTCATCCCCCTGTGGTGACTCCCAAAAGGGTTGATTTTGCACTTTGGGCCAGCTCTTGTTGTGGTTTTTGCTGCCGAACACCATGCAGTTGAACCCCTATTCCAGGTGTGGTCGTATGCTCTGTTGATAAACTTTGCTAAATATTTTCCCCCTGGTCCCCATTTTGGTTCCACTTAGCTTTCTCAGGATGGCTATTTTCTTCTGGCTTTTGCTACTGTTTTTTGTGTGCTTTCTCCGTCAGCCTGCCATCAAATGTTACCCAAGGTATGTTGATTCTTTTTCTTCTTGTAGGGGTGTTTTCCTTATCTGGATGGTCCCTGCCTTTTTCTTTTTGGGGAGAGGGTAAAAAGGGTGGTGCTGCACTTGTCAGTGTTTATTCTGCACACCTCTATTTGCCCATGCAACCCAAAGTTTTCTACAGCTCTTTGTAGTAAAACTGGTGGCCCTGATGCATGTTCATTTGGGGCTCCATAGAACCAGGTCATCAGCGTACATTGGGGGGCTTTTAAATTTTTTGCGGGATTGCAACGAGTCATTGAGAAGATTAGAAAGAGTGTGGGGGAAAATACTCCGCCCTGGGAACTCCGGACCAGTAGATTTTCTTGTCTTTAGGCCGTCTATCTTACTCGGGCTCTTCTTTTGCAAGTATGCTTTCACCCATTTGTACATTCTTCCATTGATTTTGGCAGTTTCTCGTTTTTATCAACCTTCTTTCCAGACTTTGTAAAAGGCTTTTTAAAATCTTCCATCCCGCAAGCACCAGCTTTTCTTTGGGAATGCATCCTAAATTTTCTTGAGGAGGTAGGTTTCTGATCTTCCGTAGGTAGACTCCCCTAAAGCCACCCTGCTGTGGAAAAGGTGTTTTTACTTTAAATTACCACGGGTCTGTGATTGATGATGCGCTCCAGTTTTTTGCAGAGACAGCTGGTGAGGCAAATTTGGTTGTAGCAGGGGCAATGGAACTATCTTTCCCTGATTTTAGGAGGGGTATCATGATTGCTTCTCTCCAGGCTTGTGGAACACTGCCTAAGGGTCCAACTGTTATTGAAGATCTGCAACAGCTTTGCTTTGGCCTCTGTTCCTAGGTTTCCTGATCATTTCATTGGAGATACCATCAGCTCCTGGTGACTTTCTCATTTTCAGTTTTGATATGGCTAGCTCCAGTTCGCTGATTGTGATGGGTGTCTCCAGAACCTCATGTACTAATTTCCTTCTGTCCTGTATGTTGCAGTTTCTCTCGAATCTCTTGTTGTTTCTCTGGACTAATTTTGATATTGTTATCTTGTGCAAATGAGTCCGTAAAATGGTCAGCTGCTTGCTTTCTTGTTAAGATGTTTCCATCTTTATGTAGAGCAATTTTTGAGTTTCTCCCTGTGCCCTCATCGTTAAGTTGTTTTATTAGCTTCCACAATTTCCTTGTGTCTCTTTCAAAATTCAGAGACTCTGTTTTTTCCTGCCAGCTTTTCCGTCTAGCCTGCCGCTTGGCCCTTTGAAATTTGGCTTTTGCATGCTGGAATTTTTTGTGGTGCTCTTGGCTGGGTGTGGCCTCTGCTTGCTTTCTACATACTTCCACATCATTATGCAACTGTTCCAGTTCACTACTCCAGTAGGGTTTATATTGTTTACGGGCTCCTCTTGGTACTGTTTCTTGCGCTGCCTGTAGTATGCATTTCCCAAACTCTTCAACTACTTTATTTATGTCTTTCTCAGTGTTCAGGTTTCTAACCAGTATGCTGGTGCGATGCTTGTACACTGCCCAGTCTGCTTTCTTGTAGTTCCACCTCAAGAGGGTGCTGCTTTCACTTACAAGCTCATTTTCTACAGTTAGAAAGACTGGTCGATGGTCACTGCCACCTAGTTGTTTCCCAACAATTCGTGTAATGTTCCACTCCAGGTCTGGTGAATGAAAGCCAGGTCAGGTGTAGTTGTAGAGTGCCATGATCTCGAGTAGAAAGTATGTGGGTCGGACGGCTTGTTAACCAAGATGAATCTATTCTCATCCTGCCAGTTTTCTAGTCTCTCTCCTCTCTGGTCCATGTGATCATAGCCCCAACTCTGCGAGTGGCTGTTAAAATCGCCGCACACAATCATTTTTTCTGTTAATGGTAGTGTGTCCAGTGCCTGTGGACGGTCACTTGGACAGTAGTAATTGATCAGATGTAGGTCTGTATAGCCTGTTTTAAGTCTTAAGTGTCTGATACTCAGCCCCTTCCATATAGACTTCAATTTGGGAAGCAGTGATGTTATTTTTTACAAGGGTAAGTATCCCACCTTTTCGCCTGTCCTTTCGATCAGATCGGTAACACTGGTAGCCTCTGATTTTGAAGGCTATATTTTTGTTGAGGTGAGTTTCTTGCAAGCAACATATGCTTACTTTTTCTTTGTCCAGGATGTTTTCTAATTCTACTTTTTTGTTGCTGACTCCCGCATTCCAGTGCATTATTTTAAGTCTTAGTTTAATATGGCCAGCTGTTCTATTCTCATGTCCCCTGGCTCCACAGGACATCTGAGAAGGACCTCCAGTAGTTGGGGTTGGACCCTTTCGAGACATAGGGTCCGGCACTGCACCTGCCTGGGGGTCCAAAGCAGGGCGAGCACCATAACGTTTAGCAGCAGTCGACATATTCCATTTTGCGTAATTGCGTGGCATCCTGATTTCTGTGGTGCGCCTCCTGGCTGGTTGCCTCCGTCTTCAGCACCTTTCCTTTGCTAGAGCAGACTGTGGTCTCACTCGAGTTTAGATGTGTATACACATCTAGAGCACACTGGTTATTTTCCGGCGCCAGATACTCGCCGTCGCCCCTTCTCCTGTTAGTTAAAACAGTTCCGCCACGTGAAGGCCAGGAGTTGGACTTTTGCTGCAGAGGTTATGTATTCACGAGCCATTGGGGTATTTAAGCAATGTTGGGCGCTCACCCCAACACTGCGCCCCGGCTACATACAGCAATTTGGAACCTGATTTCAAGATACACTTTGTTTGCATTGATCCCTAAATTAGCACACACAAAACTTTGGTTTGCCAACTTGTATACTAAGAGTTATGGAATTGGTTCATCATTGCCATGAGCACATATATTGTTTAATGTCAATTTTAAATCCTCTTTAGAATAAACACCCGGCTCCCCTGCCATCCAACATGGATACTGGTAACGCACCTCCCACAGCCAAGAAAAGGCCTCCCAAGCCCAGCCTCAAAATCTCCAGGGTGTCACAAGGTACTGCAGTGTTTGTGTGTTTCTGACATTGTATCTGCTCATGGGCACATGTGTAGTCTTATGATCCCTTTGTTGTGTATGACAATTGTTTAACCATGGTTGACAATGTAGGGGGAAACATCCAGTACAATTGGGCATGCAGGCTGTAATGGCATAAGTGTGGTCAGGTGAGGGTTAAAGGTCAGCTCACAATGTTCACTGTGTTATGGAAAGACTGACCACCTGTTCACCCATGCTCTCAGGTCTACAAAATGTGCTGGTCCCAGACTTCACATCCCTGCAGCAGGTTTCTGCTACATGATGGCTTCTATTTGTGTGTGTATGTAGACTACTGGGTGGTACAGGCAATAAGGCCTGTGATTGTAAGTCATTATCTCAAAATAGCTTTCAGGAAAGGGAGGCTATAGTGTAGACAATCACTTAAACACTCATGTTCTCTTTCCCTGTTTAACAAGAGGCTGCGGTAGTGCAGTGGCTAGAGCACTCATCTGTTAGTGTAGTAGCTAGCACACTCATCTGTTAGTGCAGTGGCTAGAGCACTCATCTGTTAGTGTAGTGGCTAGAGCACTCATCTGTTAGTGCAGTGGCTAGAGCACTTATCTATTAGTGCAGTGGCTAGAGCAATCATCTGTTAGTGTAGTGGCTAGAGCACTCATCTGTTAGAGCAGTGGCTAGAGCACTCATCTGTTAGTGCAGTGGCTAGAGCACTCATCTGTTAGTGTAATGGCTAGAGCAATCATCTGTTAGTGCAGTGGCTAGAGCACTCATCTGTTAGTGTAATGGCTAGAGCACTCATCTGTTAGTGTAATGGCTAGAGCACTCATCTGTTAGTGCAGTGGCTAGAGCACTCATCTGTTAGTGCAGTGGCTAGAGCACTCATCTGTTAGTGCAGTGGCTAGAGCACTCATCTGTTAGTGCAGTGGCTAGAGCACTCATCTGTTAGTGCAGTGGCTAGAGCACTCATCTGTTAGTGCAGTGGCTAGAGCACTCATCTGTTAGTGCAGTGGCTAGAGCACTCATCTGTTAGGGCAGTGGCTAGAGCAATCATCTGTTAGTGTAGTGGCTAGAGCACTCATCTGTTAGTGCAGTGGCTAGAGCACTCATCTGTTAGTGCAGTGGCTAGAGCACTCATCTGTTAGTGTAGTAGCTATCACACTCATCTGTTAGAGCAGTGGCTAGAGCACTCATCTGTTAGTGCAGTGGCTAGAGCACTCATCTGTTAGTGCAGTGGCTAGAGCAATCATCTGTTAGTGCAGTGGCTAGAGCACTCATCTGTTAGTGTAACTGGCTAGAGCACTCATCTGTTAGTGTAAGTGGCTAGAGCACTCATCTGTTAGTGCAGTGGCTAGAGCACTCATCTGTTAGTGCAGTGGCTAGAGCACTCATCTGTTAGTGCAGTGGCTAGAGCACTCATCTGTTAGTGCAGTGGCTAGAGCACTCATCTGTTAGTGCAGTGGCTAGAGCACTCATCTGTTAGTGCAGTGGCTAGAGCACTCATCTGTTAGTGCAGTGGCTAGAGCACTCATCTGTTAGGGCAGTGGCTAGAGCAATCATCTGTTAGTGTAGTGGCTAGAGCACTCATCTGTTAGTGCAGTGGCTAGAGCACTCATCTGTTAGTGCAGTGGCTAGAGCAATCATCTGTTAGTGCAGTGGCTAGCGCACACGCACACATCTGTTAGTGCAGTGGCTAGCGCACACGCACACATCTGTTAGTGCAGTGGCTAGCGCACACGCACACATCTGTTAGTGCAGTGGCTAGCACACACATCTGTTAGTGCAGTGGCTAGAGCACTCATCTGTTAGTGCAGTGGCTAGCGCAATCATCTGTTAGTGCAGTGGCCAGCACACTCATCTGTTAGTGCAGTGGCCAGCGCACTCATCTGTTAGTGCAGTGGCTAGTGCACCCATCTGCCTGCCAGGTAGTCGTGTGTTGGAATGCCATCCAGGAGGGGATTTTTAACAGAAAATACCTGTACTCTCAATTCAGCCCATCCTGACATGGGAACTATGGAATGTTCTGGGAAGTCATGGTGGTGGGCGTGATATTCCTCACATCACCCATCCAGTGCCAGTTTATCTACAAATAAGCACTATACGCAGTGGAATCTTGCATGAGGTCTGACATATGCCTGGGTCATTGACATTGAGGTGAGTGACCTTTGTAGCAAGACTACGAGAAAAACAACCAGCCATGAAAAATAATGGTGAGGGTGAGTGCAGACCCCCAGGGTGGATGGGGTGAGAGACAGTTTAGTTTTGTGTGAAGTCAGGAGACTTGGGGGCAGTTGAAGCTGGGACCGGCTGAGAGTCGGGTCGCTTTGGACAGTTGATGTTTAGACTCCGAGCGAGGCAGGAGTCTAAGGAGAGGAGCGGAGTGAGATAGAGATCTCCGTCCTGTGTTGTTCTCCCAGTTTTGAATGCAGGCCTATAACCCAGTGGGGGTGGTATAGTTAATGGAGGCCTGAACCCAAACTGGGTTGTATAGTTAATGGAGGCCTGAACCCAAAGTGGGTTGTATAGTTAATGGAGGCCTGAACCCAAAGTGGGTTGGATAGTAGTGGAGGCTAGACCCAGTGTGTGGGTTGTATTGTGTGAGGTCCAGCCGTGGATAGGAGCTGGATAACTGTCCTGTGAATTTGAGATTAAGCAGGCCTTGAGAAGGCAGTGATGTGTGCGTGTTAAGTCGTGAGGAAGAAATATATATATTCTGTGGATTATATTGGTTTCTGGATATAGAATTATGTTCCGTTTGTCCGTGTTCTTTCTGTATTAAAGGATTATGTGCGCCAAATCAATCTTGTTCACTGACTGATGGATGTGTACTACTGGGGTGAGTTGCATTGTGAGACAGGTGGCTAGCTCTACTTACACTCCATAGTGACATACAAGGAACATTGAAACCTAGACAACGACCATCTCACTCAGTTATGATAAAGAACTTTGTGACAAGGTCAAAGTTTCACTGCAGATAATGAAACTTTAAAACAAAAAAGGTTTTAATGTCAAACAGATATGACAAAGTCAAATGTACACGTACATTATCCAAATGAAACATATACTCAAAGGTTTTTAATGTGACTATGTCACTGTAATTCTGTGTTTACACAAGCATGATGTTTGAGCTTTGTTCACTCAGGAATTGTGCTGTCGTGGAACATGCCACCCCTATTTGATGTTGAGAAGATAGCATCCTACCAACTGTATGCTTATCAAGAGTCGGATTCAACAACTCCAAGGTCCAGTTTATGGAAAAAGGTATGGGGCATCGAGGGAAAAAACACTTTGTTTGGTGGGTAAATTCTAGCTAGGATTCAAATTGATTAGTGTTAATTTAATAGCCAGTTATTGCTTCAACTCACTTTTACCTAACAGAGATCAGATTTTGATTAGCTACTCCTTGTATGTGCTCAATTTCTTTCATTTTTCTTATGAAACTTATGGTATATGGAGTCACCAAAGAACCCTTAGTTGTTCATTGATATAGAACTGATGATGACAATTAAACTATTTCAATGCTGCTGTTGTTCAACATATAATTAATTCACTGTTTGATACATAGTTGCATGCATAGAGAAATAAGAAACATGGACTTGAATGACTATCATTATCCGTGAGTCAAGATCTGCAACAGTTTTTGTTTCTCACCCTGGCTGTACACTGATGGACTGTTCTTCCTGTTCTTGCTGTTCTTCCATCTCTTAATTCTATCTGTAACATGCCTGGGTTCATTAACATTACCGGCCCTGAGAAATAATAGACGGAGGTAAAATGGGGCTGGGTAGTAGGTCCCCGGAAAGGGCAGATAAGAAGATAGAAGGGGAAGGTGGGAAGCAGTGAGTTAGGGGGAGTCGATCGAGTGGTTGTGAGGCAGACAGCTTGGGGCTGGGGAGTAGTGTTGTGTGGAGTCAGGGGAGGGCTGCAAAGAAGGGTTAAAAGACAGTGGAAAACATTGATGGGGACAGTTGAGTTTTGGGACCCGACAGTAGAGGTCGGCGGTCTGGAAAATTGAATGATAGCGGAGTTAGCGAGAGAACTCTGCCCTGTGTTTTTCAGTGATATTTTAGTTGAAGTTTAGACCGAGAGACGGTCGGATAGTTAGTTGAGGCTTAGACCCAGAGTGGGTTGGATCGAGTGAGTTCGGGCCGGGAAGAGTGGCTGGTTAACTGTGGTGGTGGATGAGATTAAGTAGGCCTGGAGAAGGCAGTGTTATTTGAGTGTTAGGTTGTGATGAGGATATATTCTGGAATAACTGACTGGATTTATATATGTTGTTTGTTTCCGTGTTCATTCATCATGAAAGGGATATTATGTGCGCAAACTCAATCTTGTTCAGTGACTAATAGATCTGTACTACAGTAATGATTTGTGTTGTGGGACATGGGATTAAACCAGCTTACACTCTGCAGTGATATAGAAGGAGCATTAGAATCTAGACAACGACCAATCTCATTCTGTTGCAAAAGAGATTGTGACACTATCTTTTAACTTATATTGTTACAGTTTGCTCGTCTGCCTTCCCACTTTTCACTCCAGTATGCTTCTTATGAGTGAGTGTCATGTATTGATTGATTGTTCTAAGGCCTGTACATTTGATTGGTTTTTCTTTTTCTCTTCTATACGCTCCCTTTTCATTCCCAGTATATATATATATATATATATATATATATATATATATATATATATATATATATATATATATATATATATATATATATATATATATATATATATATATATATATAGCCCAGCCGTACTAATTACCATTTTGCCTATTCATATACTTCATATGCTTTCATATTTACAATTGTTTCATTGTTATTAAGTGGTTTTTTTTAGGTGTTAGTCTTTTCTAACATTATTCATTCAGTATGCATTTACATATTATTGTTTGTTTTCATATATAGGTAGGAGAGGTCTCAGCTTTACCACTGCCAATGGCTTGCACCTTGACTCAGTTCCAGGAGGGTAACAAGTATCACTTCGCCGTACGTGCTGTGGACCAGTATGGTCGTTGTGGCTGCTATAGTGATCCGAGTTCAATTTACCTTGGACCAAAATCGTGAGATGTGCTGTACATTTCCAAATAGGGTTTCTGTACATTTTGTAAAAAAAAATCTTTTTCACATAGTACATCTTCTGTTAAATTTGTGTGAATTTCCATCTTTTTAGGAGTCTTTACTTCATTTAGTTATCATGCCTCATGAGGTGCATTTGAATGTATAGAGAACTATTTTGATTAATATCTTTGCTGAGTTTAAGGGCTTCCTTTCATAAAAACATTGTGTGTATGTGAACATGCCAGAAAGTGATTCTTCTGACCTTGTCTGCTATATTGTTTTTCTGTATATGCATTATATAAGTTATCCACTTGATTTGTTGTAAACAGTAGTAATATCTGATTACAATACACTGTCAATGTATTCAATATGTTGGCAAACAGCTCTGAAATCTGGTTAACATAGTTAAGTTAGAAGTAAGCAAACTTCAACATTTACTCGGTCTGTTCTGTTCTGTTCTACCGAAGTTACAAATGTACCAAATGGTATTTACTTGTGGTGTCATGGCGTACACGCACACACACATCCACCCATCCGCTGTTTCTGGGTTTCTTGACGAGGGTTAGATGCCTCTTTGCAAGTTTGACCTCTGAGCTTCCACAATAGTAGATGAGTATTCTGTGAAGACAGCCTTCATGTTAACATACTACATTTCATATTTATTATTGATGTTTTCAGGTAAGTTTTTTTTTCCTGGGAAACCCAATGATGTCATACTCTTCTTGATCTCTGAGTAGTGTAAAAGAACCCTAACCTTCTCAGAGAACAGTCAAAAACAGGATGTCCTGTGTGTGTGTGTACATGAAAAAGTAACGGTCATTTAACACATCTTGAGTCATTTTTACTTGTAGGGCAACGTGCTCAATACCATGCCAGTAGCTCTTTCTTCCCGGGCCATTTACCGGTACCAATTAACTGCCATTGAGTTCCCTTTGCAGTACAACCAGTGGGAATGGTAGAATGGAAGTTCAATGTATTGCCCTCGTCTAATCAGAAATTGAAAACAAATGTGAGGTGGAGAGCAGACTAAATCCTGGTGTAAATTGGACTGGGTAAATGAGAAATAATGTGAAAGATACATTCATAGTGTCTGTATGATCAGAATTTGAAGTGAAATATTCTGGAGATTTTATGGCAAGACCAGTGAAGCCTCGTTCTGTTATGTTCAAAGCAACAACAAAAAATACCAGGGGGAAGAAGAAAGCTTCAAAGGCTAGAGATAAAAGGATAGGAGGTTTTGCCTTGAAAGGACTGAGTGCCTATACTCAATTGAAAGAAACAAGCAGAAGAATAAAACACTTCCCACCAGGGAATACCTGCGTTCAGCCACAAGAACACCCACTACAACCCTGATCAGATAAATCCAGCAAAGTGTGGTTTTAATGATGTACATCTTGAATTATCTAGTGTGTCCAGTGTTGACACTGTCATGGCAGTAGAGCCATTCTTCTTTCATGGTGCACAGTGGTAAACAAACATCCTGGTCAGCCATAGTATACAAGTTAATAGACAAAGTAATAGTGATGCAGAATGTACACGTTGGGGAAACAACTGAGGAATGCTATCTCACTGGATGTGCTGTAGTACTTAACATTTCTATGTGCGCGTGTGTGGTGTCTGCATACAAAGGTGTATATATGTATGGGGAGAGAGAGAAATTGACTGCCTTGGAACAGACATTGTCTAAATTAGAGTTAATAAAATGTTCATATTATTCGTGAAGTGGTCCATCTAGTTCACTGTCATTTCTTTCTCTTGTCAGTACAACACAATCCATAAGTAGATTTATTATACTCCATACATCTTTTAATAATGAACAATGAATAAAATGTCTTTTTAGAGGTCAGCATGGCAGAATGGATAAGAACACGGGTTCTTAAACATCCAGTGTGCTGATGCCGAGGTAAGGGGTTCAACGACTACACCCGACAGTTGGACTAAAATGTTGACCTTTCGTCCTTGACTTGGGGACGTAAATTACAAGTGCCTCTGAAGTCAGAGTGGGTTAGCCTGATGGCGAGGAACACTGTTAATGAGGAAAGCGAATCCACACACAAAATTCAGTCCAGCACTACAAGTAATGTGTATGGACTATGCTTGAGTTAAAAGCGAGTGAAACCGACATTAGAAGAAGCACAGGAACAATACTGTGGGCAGGGTTTATAGAGGCAGAAAGTTGTCAAATATCTGGTGTTGAGGTGTGAGGACAACCCAGACACAGATGAATTTATAGCATTAGAGATATTATATCACCACCACAAGTCATGATCACCACCACAAGTCATGATCACCACCACAAGTCATGATCACCACAACAAGTCATGATCACCACAAGTCATGATCACAAGTCATGATCACCACAAGTCATGATCACAAGTCATGATCACCACAACAAGTCATGATCACCACAACAAGTCATGATCACCACCGCAAGTCATGATCACCACCACAAATCATGATCACCACAAGTCATGATCACCACCACAAGTCATGATCACCACAACTAGTCATGATCACCACAACTAGTCATGATTACCACAACTAGTCATGATTACCACAACTAGTCATGATCACAAGTCATGATCACCACAACTAGTCATGATCACCACAACTAGTCATGATCACCACAACTAGTCATGATCACCACCACAAGTCATGATCACCACCACAAGTCATGATCACCACAACTAGTCATGATCACCACAACTAGTCATGATCACCACCACAAGTCATGATCACCACCACTAGTCATGGACACCACAAGAAGTCATGATCACCACAAGAAGTCATGATCACCACAACTAGTCATGGACACCACAAGAAGTCATGATCACCACAAGAAGTCATGATCACCACAAGTCATGATCACCACCACAAGTCATGATCACCACCACAAGTCATGATCACTATTCTCCACACTATTTATAGAAGTCATGATCACCACAAGTCATGATCACCACAAGTCATGATCACCACCACAAGTCATGATCACCACCACAAGTCATGATCACCACCACAAGTCATGATCACCACAGCGGCAGAACAAGAGCAAAAATTCAATTTCTCCACACTATTTTATATTGGTTGGTAAGATCCAGAAAATAACTTGCTATCCACCAATGGACGAGACAAGACATTTGTGGTATAGTTTCTTAAATGGAATAGTTTAGTTGACGGATCAACATCACGGCACACTGGTGTAACCCATAAGTGCCCTGTTCTACTCCTAACTCAAGCCTGCGGAGAATCTTAGCTCAGTGCACAAACTCCGAAGCACCTGTGAGGATCCTGAAATACTTTGGGTAGATCTTTTACTCGAAATTGTGCCCAGGCAGCGGCGTTAGGCTACTCTTATTTGATTTCTAACTGCCAAGGGATTTTTTAAGTGAGCAACAATACACACGGGCGTCTGATCTCACTACCCAGAGACCAAGGGAAATTTTGTTACTAGAAGTCCATGTGAAAAAATCCCGGCCCTCGCCTGGGCTTAAACCGGGACCTCCAGTACTCGAGGTGGACACCATAGCTCGAGACCACTCAGCTCCTTCTTAAATGGGATATGAAATAGCAGGTTGACGTGGAGACATAGATATCAGATTGTGAATTTTCAACACGAACCAGGTAAGGTTATATATATATATATATATATATATATATATATATATATATATATATATATATATATATATATATATATTTACTGACACGCTGTCTGTTCTCCAAGCACGCAAATCCATCAAGCACCGTGAACCACAAGATCAACTGTCTTGTCCCGTATATGTCAGTAATGCAGAAATATTGTGCTGTGGGTGCCATCCCATTATGGTACACTAGGAAATGAAAGGGCTGACACACAGGCACTGCTGCATAGCCAGATATTTCCATTATTACATATCACAAACCTAAACATCACAGCAAAACTATAAGAGAATCACATAGTGAACCACACGATCCTGGGAAGGTTAACCTGGTCAACAAATGCCAGCAGAAGTCGGATGTGTCGGCCTAACGGTGCAAGAAAGCAGCTCTGCTGTAAACAGGCACAATGCAATCACGTCCGGAAAAAAAAACTCCGGATGAACGCAGAAGAAGAAGAACAACACGGATAATCATCTATTGGACAACCGGACACACAACAACAACAATAAAACTTTATTTTCAAAGGGTTAAGAATTGGGCATGCATTCTGCCCTTCTATCGCTCTGTTTGATACATTATATCATTCAAGGCTAACTGTCTGAAAAGGATATAATGACTCCATAGCCATATGTACGCAAAAGTAAAGATTGGTTATGCAACAATATGTACGTGCGGACGAGCACCACACATACACACGATGCAACTCGCTTTTCACAGTGAGGAGTATTTTGTGATATTCACAGGAACGGAGCTTTGTGGAATGACCCATTGTCATCTAAATCGCGATTAACCAAATACAGCTCGGACAGGTCTGTGTTGTCAGATGCAGCAGCCCAGGATGTCAAACTCTACCGAAGACTCCAAGATCTGCAGATGATGTGCTCATGCGTGGAAAAACATTTACACAACACAATTTTCCTTATAAGAGTGACATTACAATTAAGAAGTAGAAAATACATCACTATTTATGAGAGAGCAAGAAATTAAAAAAAAAAAATCGCTGTTGGTACCACTGGAAACATCTGAGGTTAAACCACGTTATCTATGTTTGGGCCGCCAAATTTGAAAATGACCACCAACACCACATTACATTTACTTTATTTTGTTATATCAATAAAGCTTTACACTACATATACTGTTCAAAAAAGAAAAGAAATGCCACATTATTGCAGTTTCAATTGCTAACTTGTACCAACATTTAATTGGCGATGCTGATTCACCCACTGGTTATGGCGATGCCGGTCTTCCGTAAGAACAGAACCTCTGTAGGGTCTTCTAGCCCAAAGACTAGCGTCGTGCAGCCGTTTCCTGACCGTTTGATATGAAATTCGACGAGCTCCTGGCATTGACTGGACTGGAGGATGCAGATGCAAATCGATTCCTAAGGTGATGCAGCTGTATGAAGCGGTCTTCGGTACTAGTTGTGATTCTGAGTTTTTCAATGCGCGGCCGGTCTGCCACTAAGCCAGTTTCTTGAAATCGCCTCCAAAGAACTAATGGTGTTTCTAACCACTTTAAATTCTCTAGCTACTACACTTTGTGACTCCCGCCTGTAAACGTCCAATGATGATGAGTCGTTCTGTAGTGAGATGAGCCATACTTGCGCATTGAATTTTCAACTGAATTTATTCGAGGAGCGTCAATCTTTTATAGGCATTCAATGATACGATCAGAGAGTTTTGTGTTCAGTAAGTTTCATGGATTATCATGAACCTGTCATGAGTTATTGTCAAAAATGGCATCACGAATAATGAGGTGAGTAGAATTCAGGTAACCACGAGAAGTTAAATGACCAGATGGATACAGTCGATAGGTTGACTGATGTCCAATCAGCAAATATTTTTTATAAAAGTAACACCAAAAATGTTGCGTTTCTGTTTTGAACAATATATAATAATGTTCATAACGGAAATGATTTTCAGCGACGCTGCTTTACGGTCACTTCTAATGAGTTTCTGGAACATCTCTCACAAGTATCCAACGATTTTCATCTAACATTACTGCAGTCTAATGCTCTTAGTACTTTTTTCGAATGTGGTAAAATTGTTTGCATATCATTTACAGGGCATGGCAGTCAACTCCAGCGTTTGTTGTTGTTGTTGCTGTTTGTGATGTCTGGACAATTTTACGTTCAATAGTTTGCCATTGCTGTCTGAATTACCGGCTTTCATACCATTGTATGAAAACCAATGCAATGCGGTCTGCTGACAAATCGACCGAAGCAGTATTTCGAGCATGGGATCACTAACTCCGTCCGTAACACCATCACCACAGAACGGGCTGGATTGTGGTAATATCCTATCAAACCGCGCCAGTCTCGCCAATGAGAACGCAGTTAGCGGGGAGGCAGCCCTGATGAGTAAGGTATATCATTCAAAGTCATGCTGCGTTATAGTCTCTTAGCGCTGTATGGTTGAAAAGAAAAAAGCGCCTGGTAATTGTCAGTATTATTGTTTCCTAGCTAGCGTTGGTGACTTATGGGATAAGTGAGCCGGCCGCTCAGAAAGCAGTGGCAAACTACGGAACATAATCTTGCCAACAAATCAACAGCGGTAAAATGCTGGGATTGACAGCGATGTCCTGTTAAGGCTCCGCGAAAAAAAGCTAGTTTCTGGTTTCTTACTGGAAAGGACTCCGAGCTAACTTGTCATTAATTGCGAGGTTATCGAATCCGCTGATCATGGAAGGGCTGATATGTATCTGGACAGACATGCACCGGTACTTCAATTTTAATTCACCGCAACAGACGTCACGAGGCTATATTTAGCTTTAGCAGCTATATATAGCGTAGTTAGCAGCTATATATAGCACTGGCGGGGGATCTCTGTTCAATTAAAGTTTTTTTCAGTGCGTGTCATGGCACGAAAAAGGAGCGACGAACGGTAACACAGTGTGTGTAGTACATTTTTACGTTGGCTTTCTGCAGTCATGAATTTTATTGAACTGACAGCAGCTGTCCACGACAAGCAGAGTAGTGTTGCCTGACATATGCCTGGGTCATTGACATTGAAGTGAGTGACCTTTGTAGCGGGACTACGGGAAAAACAACCAGCCATGAGAAATAATGGTGAGGGTGGATGTAGACCCCCAGGGTGGATGGGGTAAGAGACAGTTTAGTTTTGTGTGAAGTCAGGAGACTGGAAGGGACATTGAAACCTAGACAACGACCATGTCACTCAGTTATTATATAGAACATTGTGATATTATCTGGGAGGCTAGTCCAGTCAAGAACAATATAGACATTGTTGTCATTCTGTTTATCTGTGAACTCGTCGATTAGAGAGGATACTAAGATCAGAGACATTAGTCGGATGCCCAATTACAACGACAATTGTGGCACAAGGAATAAACACCATTTTCAGTAGACCGTCACTGCCAAAAGTGTCCGAGAAGTAACACAGAGTTCACGAGAAACCAGGTAAAAATAACATTTCTCAGAGAGAGAGAGGGTGGACAGTGGAGCGTATCTACGGTATAAAGACAAGATTTGCGCCTGGGTGAGAATTGGTGAGCC
Organism: Cepaea nemoralis; assembly: GCA_014155875.1. Taxonomy (NCBI): domain Eukaryota; kingdom Metazoa; phylum Mollusca; class Gastropoda; order Stylommatophora; family Helicidae; genus Cepaea; species Cepaea nemoralis. The sequence continues at coordinate 16,567 of JACEFZ010001874.1, forward strand.
CCCTCTGCCGTGCGTCCACCTTGACGAGGTAGAGGGGCTTGAGCGTCCCAATGACCCCAAGAGCTATGCCGACGGTAGCACAGCTACTGGTAGGGTCACCCATGTCGGACAGGTCAAGGGAGAGGGACCAGACGAAGAGACGTACAAACCTGCTGCCTTGTAGGTAGACTGGGGACAGTCAAAGGCTAGGGAAAGCATCCCGAACAAATGCTTGTCGAAATCGGATGTACTGAGCCACAAGCTTGACAAAGAAGTGCAACGTAACTTTATCATTTCATGATGCCACTGATGAAAATTAATCGTTATGGTGCTAATCCCGTGAAGTCCCATCAGGCGGTGATAGTGCCGGGCCCCCTGCCTCGAGGGGGTCCACCCATGACTACTGGTGGTCACCTTCCCCTGTGCTGTGGAGTCAAGGCACAGAGGAGTAGGTTAAGAGCTATTGACCAAACACCCCGGACACTCAACATACTACAATGGAATGCCGAAGGAGTTTATAACAAGAAAGCCTCCCTAACACAGCGTCTTCATAAAGATAGAATAGATGTGGCATGCATTCAAGAGACACACCTCAACGCCAATCGCACATTTTCAGTCGAGGGATATCAGGCCACACGTTTCGACCGCGAAGGACACAAAGGAGGAGTTGTAATACTTACAAGAAATACAATACCTTGCAGCGAAGTATCTGTGATCTCTGACAACCAAACGGAAATTATAGGTGTTGATATAATGATAAAGGACGTAAAAACAAGAATTTACAATCTGTATAGCCCGGCAGATAAGGATCTTACACTCTCAAACATGAAAATAACTGACACAAATTGCATTGTTGTCGGAGACTTTAATAGCCGTTCAGAAAGATGGGGATACCCAGATACTGACAAAAGAGGAGATGAAGTGGAGGACTGGGAAATAGACTCAAATCTCCATCTACTCAACAAAGCGGATGACACACCGAGCTTCTACTCCAGAAGATGGATTACCACTTCTACTCCAGACTTAGCTTTCTGCACAGGAGACATCCTCCACAAAATCGATCGCCATGTGCTTGACCAATTAGCAGGTAGTGACCACAGACCAATCAAGCTTGTAATAAATATGGAGTATGTTCCACAGGAGCAAAAGCCTTTGCCCCGCTGGAATTACAAACGAGCAGATTGGGACAGATTTGCCATACTAACAGACAAATATTGTGAAAACATAAATACACGATATGGCAACATGAAGCAAATGGTGGAAAGTCCAAACAGAGCAATAATACAGGCGGCCACTGAGTCTATTCCAAGAGGAGCGAGGAAAAATTACAAACCATACTGGACTGAGGAACTACAAATTTTGGAGGACAAAGTTGAAGATGCTAGGAAGACCGCAGAGAGAGAACAAACAACTGAAGCGAACATCTCTCTCAAAGCCATCTCAGCAAAATATAAAAGAACAGTAAATCAAACAACTAGAGATTGTTGGAGGAAAAAAACAGAAAACCTGAATTTTGACAGGGATGGAAACAAACTATGGAAACTAGTGAAAGCCATGAACAATGAAGGACCCAGAAACAAACAAATAACAATTAAACAAGGAAATGCCTTGCTTACAGGAAAAAAGGCTGCAAATGCACTAATGGAACACTATGCCAGTGCAAACCACATTGATATTACAACCGAACAGAAGAAAGCAACCAAAGATAAACAGATACATCATAGATATACAGAGACAGCAGCAGAATATATGATGGCAAATCTAACAATGGAAGAAATGGAACAGGCAATGAATACCCTAAAAAAGAAGACATCTCCAGGAAAGGATGGAATCACAAATGAAATGCTAATAGGACTAGGCACTAAGGCAAAAAAGAAACTACTAGCAGTCCTAAATTACAGCTGGAAGAGGGGAATAGTCCCACAGGCATGGAAGGAAGCTATACTAATACCAGTCCCAAAGAAAGGAAAAGACCTGGAAGAACCAAATGGCTATCGACCTATCAGTCTTCTTAGCTGTGTAGGAAAATTAATGGAACGCATTATCAATGGCAGGCTAACATGGCATCTGGAAGAAAACCAACTCTTAACACCTCACCAAGCAGGATTCAGAAAGTACAGATCCACTGAAGATCAAATAACCTATATAGCTCAGGAAATAGAGGATGCCTTCCAAGAGAAAAAGCACACACTAGCGGTCTGGATAGATTTAGAAAAAGCATTTGATAAAGTATGGAAGGAAGGACTGAAAGTAAAACTGCAAAAAATGCATGTTTGTGGGAAAATGTACAAATGGATCAGCCACTACCTTGAGAACAGAACTGCCAGGACAAAAGTACAAGGACAAACCAGCAAAATGATGCTGTTGGAGCAAGGTGTCCCCCAAGGAGGAGTTCTTTCACCAACATTATTCCTAGCATATATAAACGACATCACGGAACATTTTCCAGCCAGAGTACACACATCATCTTTTGCAGATGACCTAGCCATATGGACATCTGAAGAATATATTAGTACAGCTAACAGCAGAATACAGCAAGCCCTATTAGCGCTAGAGGACTGGTCAAAATCATGGCTAGTGAAGATAAGTGAGGAGAAAACAACATGCACAGTGTTCTCCCTCTCAACTAAAACTCAGCAACCTAAGCTGGTATTGAATGGAAAAATATTGCGCCATGAAGAAAATCCAAACTATCTAGGAGTCACCTTTGATCGTCGCCTGACATGGAAGACACAGGTTGAGAAAAATCGAACAAGAGCAAGGCAAAGAATGGCAATCATGAAAAAGCTTGCTGGTACAACGTGGGGAGCAGATGAGAAAGTTCTCAAGAAGTTATATACTGGACGGGTGAGGCCAGTACTGGAATATGGCATTGCAGCTTGGGCAACAGCAGCTAAGTCAAACTTTAACAAAATAAGTAGAGTCCAAAATCAAGGAATGCGAATCATAACTGGAAGCCTGAAGACAACGCCTATTAATGAACTAGAAAAGATCACTTGTTTACAACCAATGCAGGATAGAAGAGATAGCAGAGCCCAGCAACAAGCTGAAAAATTTAGAAGATTGACAGACCACCCTATGTATAAAAGGTTTAGTGGTTTTGGAAAGGGAAGACTGAAGCGTAGCAACTTTGTAGAAACTGCAAAACGAAAGATTAGGGCAGATCCCATACTTAACATATCAACAGTCAAACCCATTTACAATGCAGACAAGTTCCCAGCTTGGAGACAGCAGCAACTGCCTGAGATGATAGAAAACATTCCTGGTATTGAGAAAAAGAACACTCAGCATGAAACCGAAAGAAGAGAAATAACCCTAAACTACATAAAAGAACATTACCCAAGCAGCAATTGGACCCATGCATATACAGATGGATCAGCCAAAAATTCAGTAGAGAATGGAGGAGGAGGGATTCTCCTAAATTTAAAAAATGGAGTGAAAAAAACACATTCAGTGGCAACTGGAAAGTTTTCAAGTAACTTCAAAGCGGAGGTAGAGGCTCTGAAAACTGCAGCAGAAATGCTCTTAATGGAGGAACATAAAGAGACGCAAATAGCTATCTTTACAGATGCAAAGTCAGCTGTCTCAATACTGAAGAGCAATAACAGCACAGAAATAGCTGACCTAAGAGCAGCACTCCATGGTCTATGCCAGAAATCCAAAAAAGTTGTAATACAGTGGATCCCATCACATTGCAGTATACCTGGAAATGAAGAGGCTGACAGACTGGCAAAAGAGGGCCGACGACTACCACAGCCTGACATAGACATAACCTATAATGAGGCAAAGAGGATGATAAAAAGCACTTATAGAACCAAATGGGAATCAGAGCATCCAGGCCACCAAAAGGATGATGCATATTACAAACTTGACCGAAGAGAACAAGTAGCAATCTTCAGACTCCGCACAGGACACGACAGGTTGAAATACCACTTGTTCAACAAACTAAAGATAGGAGATACAGATGAATGTAATTGTGGAACTGGTAAAATGACAGCTAAACATTTGCTGCAAGAGTGCCCAATATATGCAGAACAGAGAAAGATATTTTGGCCTACACCTGCTTCATTTGAGGACAAGCTCTATGGAGATATCAACAAGCTCAAGTCGACTGCAGCTTACTTTAACTGTATTCAGGTTGACATTTAAATGTACATGAAGAAGTATTTAGACTGCCACACTTCATACCACAGGCATGTCGGTTACACAAGCCTCCCCAGAGGCATGAAATGGAATATTGCTTGGATAGCAAATCCATTACGTGGAAAGTTCGAATCGAAAGCTCACTGTGTGGGCTTCAAAAAAGGTGGAAAAAGTGTCCTAGTGGCACAAAATGGAATGTTGCTTGGATAGCAAATCCATTACGTGGAAAGTCCGAATCGAAAGCTCACTGTGTGGATGTCATCTGTAAACTGCATTCTTCTGGCTTCTGGAAGAACAGCCTATGGTGAACGGAAGGCCCAATATACGGAAGTGAGGCTAAGCAGCCATGTGCAGGACGTGACGATTCCTTGGGTGAGCCCAGTACCAGAGCGCTGTGTGATGGCTCTGCAATTATGGAAGCCTCCTTGGATGGCGGGGAATGCCCATGGTCTGCCCCTGCCTTCCCTTGAGGGCCGACCAGGATGCCTTTGGCTGTTCTATATGGGCCAGCTGGGATGGGATATAACACCACAACAGTGAGAGTCTAACATCCTAAGAAACCCCCGGGAAGGTTAACCCGGTCAACAAATGCCCGCAGAAGTCGGATGTGTCGGCCTAACGGCGCAAGAACGCAGCTCTGCTGTAAACAGGCACAACGCAATCACGTCCGAAAAAAAAACTCCGGATGAACGAAGAAGAAGAAGAAGAATTGGTGAGCAGATAACCGACAGTTCACGTGAAGGTCACGACAGGTAAATTTGATACCAGGCAGTTATTGCTGAAGCTAGCAGACAGTTCACGAAAGGACACGGCACATCAAAAACAGCGCGCATGGAGAAGACACGGCACAGATCAATGGAGAGTGTGGGGTGACGGAGTTGGTCACTAGGCACAAACACCGAGCACCACAGACACAACTGTCGGGTTGAGACAACAGGCGCATGTGTTTATAGGTCAAAAGAAGGGGGCGCTAGCAGACAGCATAGTTGGACATTATCGCTGTCGGTGATAAAGACAGGATTGAAAATCAAAGATATTGACATTCGTGTGTGTGCTGAGGGCAATGCACGGTGTGGCCGCAGGTCGACAGGTCAAGATTTGTCGATGCAGTTAATAGGACGGGTGGGACACCAGCGACCAGATTCTGAGGAAGTACATGTTTGGAAAACTCTCCGGAAGGGGAGATTTACATGGATGTGTAGATTACTCAGAATTGACATTTGCTGATTCACCGGGAGGGGTTACAGACGGGGGTAGTGACAGTACCCCTACCACAGCCGTGTTGCGGCAGGACAGGTGTCTTTGTGGATAACGGAAAATTTCCGGACAATACTTTGTTCGCGGCCAGTGTCAGTGCGTAGTAGTGGTGAGAAAGAGAAATTAGGTTGACCTTGGGAGGCAAGGCTGTTTACCAGTACGAAGTTACTGAGGATTTTTCCCCCCACTGACGGTGATAATGAAACAATTGAGGTCACAGTATGAGTCGGGGGTGGATGGAATGAAGGTACTCAGGAAATTTCCACGGCCTATGGTGGTCAAGATGACTCATATGTCGGGAAGGTGAATAGTGAATGATCAAAACAAACTGTTTTGAAAGAAAACCAGACTTTATGTTCGTCTTTGTTGAAATCCCTCTGTTATCATTATACTGTCATGAGCAAACAATTTTACAACGAACGATTACGTGCCTTCTCCGCGGGAGTGGTCGCATTTCTTTGCCAATAAGGATTTATATATACAAGTTTAAAGCGCTAGACATTTGCTGCCATTTTTTTTGTTGAACCTTGTCGTTAAACGTGAATCCATAACATAGATGATACAAAAAGAGGCCATCTCCGCAACCAAGGTATAAAGACGTCTGGATTATTACTTTGTTGTCACCACGTCCAGGGAAAGTAAAAACATATCAAAAGAACATTCTTCTGTTGGGATTTACCGTCGTAAGATATTTCGAAACATTAACTTTAACCAACAGACATTTCCAGGATATTGTTGGAAACTATTTCTAACAAATTAAGAACTTTTGCGACTGGTTTATAAGTACAGTATTGTCGACCAGCCATTTGGACATTTTGTTTGCTCTCATCGTTCTAACTGTCGTTATTGTTTGTGTATCTATATATGTATATGTTATTACATGTTGTTGGAAAGGCATCTTTTGCAATTTCTATCTAAATCAGGATAGGCTTTACAAAACGGGGTTCTTGTGCTTACGATATTTTTGTAAGGACAACGCTAAAAAGTTAGCGTGGTCGTGCATTGGCATTGGGGTCCTAACCAATATCTAGAGCCGCTGTGTATGACGTCAGATTCGTGTATATTGTTAATTAAGAGTGCTTTTCTTTCTTTTCATTATATTTACATATGATATTTGTTTTCTCCCGATATATGTTATTATTGTGATCTTTCATCATTTCTACTGTCTAGTGGTTGGTGTCAGTTTATATATATATATTACGCACACTGTGGTCGTCCCACACAAGCTTGTGGATGTTACTGTGGCTTATTTCTTTGTGATCACTGTCTTCGTGTACTCAGCTTGTGCGTCTAGCGTTTTATAGACTCCACTTATCGTATCAATCATTCGTGTGTGTGTATATATGTATGTTTCACAATATTTCCAGAAATTGTCTACAGCTATTTGGTATATATTCGAGGGAGTATAGATAATACCTCCCTCCTCCTCACTACCTAGTGCTTGTAGAGTGACTGGGTGAGTACAGAGGGATATTATTAGTACTAAGAATTTACGTAAGTCTGAGTGGTGTACTTAGGGAAAGTACATAAAGACTAGCAGCAGAGTCTATACATTTATAGTTGGCTAACAGACAGCGTGTCCACAAATACAAGATGCCTACTTTAATGGAATATATTGAAGCAGGTGAAAGGTTAGGTCTGAAGGGTAAAGAGTTACAGGACTATGCAGAAGCAAAAGAACAAAAACAGGCTGAAAGAGAACAAAGACAGGCTGAAAGAGAACAGAGACAAGCTGAACTCGTGGCCAAACGCCTACAGGAAGAAAAGTTAGCTGAGAGAGAACAGAGACAAGCTGAACTCGAGGCCAAACACCTACAGGAAGTAAAGTTAGCTGAAATGGAAAACAAGCGTCTACAGGAAGAGAGAGACACCAATGAAAATAGAAATTGAGAAAGTAAAGCTCAAGATGGAAGCTGAAATTGAGCTAAAGAAATTAGAAATATCATCGAAGGGCAAAATTGAGGAAGGCAGAAGACCTTCCCAGTCGTCACAGAGACTAAAACTGCCATACTTTACAGACAGTGACAGTCTTGAAGCTTATCTTTCCAGATTCGAGGCATCGGCAAAATCTTTAGGCATTCCAGAAGAAGAATATTCTATGAGATTGGGTGAGGTTCTAACGGGTAAGGCCCTAGATACCATGTTTAATTTACCTGTGGAAGAAAGAAACAATTACACTATTTTGCGTCAACGTTTGCTTACAAAGTTCCAACAAACTGAACATGGATACAGAACAAAGTTCAGACAATTATTGCCAGAGATACATCAGGATTTTACAGATTTTGTCAACACAGTAAAGAACACATTTAATAAATGGATGGAGCTTGCAGAAGTAGGGAAAGATTTTAATAAATTAGTGGATTTAGTATTAAGAGACAAAGTATTATCTGCATGCAATACTAATTTAGTGGCTTTCTTTGAAGAACGTAAACCAAAGGACATAGACACAATGTCTCAGTTAGGGCAAAATTACATGACTGGACATCCAAATAGTTCTATTGGGAGACAAATGAGTGAGGAAATAGTCTGTGCAGCGTATACGAAACAGGACCAGAATCCAAGTATTAGACCAAGATCGAAAAGTGTGGATTCAGCACAGAAATGTGAGCAGCAAGAACCTCAAGATAATGGTTTCCGTGGCAACCATTTTGGCAGAGCAGGACGTTACCCATACAAAAGGGGGAATTTTCAGAGACGTCCAAATAGTTATGCTGGATGCTGGAATTGTGGGAGCTGGAGACATAAGGCAGCACAGTGTGATGTACAACCCTCCAGTGGGCCAACGAATAACAGGAAAAAGGAGATCATCTGTTTCAAATGTGGAAAAAAAGAACCATTTTAGTTATGAGTGTATGATGGGAGAAACAGAGCACTCATATGCAGCGCAAGTAATTGAGACGCTTAACAATGAAAGTTGTAGTGGATGTAAACCTCTTTTTGAGAAAGACGGTCAGCCGGTCTTAATATGTGGTCACACAGTTAAAGCAGGATCAGCAGTGCAGAGGAAGTCTGAAGCTGCACCATGGATTCGTTAATGATAGGCCAGCGTTAACAATTAGGGATTCCGGATGTACTTCTATTGGAGTTAAAAAGAGTTTACTGTATCCCTCGGATTACACAGGAAAAAAGGATTAGATGCATAACATTTAATGGGACAGTAGAATTCTACGCATTAGCCGTGATAACAGTAAAAACACCATATATCACAGGAAGAGTGGCAGCGTGTGTTTTAGACTCACCAGTGGCAGATCTGATCATCGGAAATGTGCCAGGAGTTAAAGATTGCACAGAAGAAGTAGTTTATTGGGACCAGAAACATAGTTTAAATAGTAACGAGGTAGTTACCAAAAGAAAACCTAAATTAGAGAGTATAGCTGAAGAAAAAGAGGCACTTGAAGTAGACACAGGGGACAAGGATAGGACAGTTGAGCAGGTGAGAATGGATCTCAAATATAGCTGTAGGGAATCCCAGAGACAAGATACTACTTTGGACAAATGTTTACAGGGGTGTAGGAACGTAGAACATAGGAAATCAAAGAAGGATAGAGAAGAACAATGTTCTCACTCGCAGGTTTTCAGATGACAAAACTACACGTAGGCAAGTAGTACCCTTAGCACATAAAGACCGATATACAAGAATAGCTCATGATAGGGCATGTGCAGGGCACATAGGAGTAAGGCGTAAGCAGCAGAGAGCAGGATGCCAGGTATACTGGCCAGAATTTAATAAAGAGGTTAGACTAAACAGAGACTCCAGTGTAACGGTACAATATGCAGATAGCAATGGTAACGCAGTTCAAAAGAGTGTTAACGACATCACTGAATCAGGGTTAGGATTAGCAAACAGATGTTTTAAAGATATAGGAAACATGAGGCATGGGTACATGAAGTGTAGACACAGCATCCGGGAACAAGGGGGAATCCCCCCCGAAAGGTTTTGGGGGGGGGGGTTTT
>JACEFZ010001875.1:0-255000 GCA_014155875.1 Cepaea nemoralis
AACAACACACACGGGCGTATGATCTCATTACCCAGAGACCACGGGAAATTTTGTTACTAGAAGTCCCACGTGAAAATAAAAAACCCGGTCTTTACCGGGGCTTGAACCAGCGACCTCCCGCACTCGAGGCGGACACGATACCTACCTCTCTCTCTCTCTCTCTCTCTCTCTCTCTCTCTCTCTCATTCTCACTCACACACACACACACACACACACACGCAATATAAAAACAGACAGCCAAACGGACAGACCGACAGACGGAACGACGTACCGATGGACCTACCAACCGACCGAGAGAGAGTGAGACAGACAGACAGACAAACAGACAGGCAGACAGGCAGACAGACAGACGTGTGGGTGAGTGACAGTAGTAACTAGGTTATAGAGGTAAAGTAATACATGTCTCAAACAGAAAGTTAAAGTAATAATGATATAGTATTCTCTAGTTAGAATATACAGTGAACTCAGGAGTTATTAAATGAACAATAAGAGACAATACAATTATAATTGTGAGAACTACACACATGCTAGAGAGAATGAAAACGGGCAATGAATGATAATGCGCTGTATTGTGCCAGCTATTCTCCCAGTCTAAGAAGTGAAAACGGAGCCTTAGCTTACAGAAAGCTGTCTATTGTGAGCGGTTCATCGGAGAGAAAGAGAGACAGTATGTGTATGTGAGTGTGTGTATGTGTGTGTGTGTGTGTGTGTGTGTGTGTGTGCGTGCGTGTGTGTGCGTGCTGTGACATGTTCATCAGAGAGAGATAGTGTGTGAGTATTTGTGTCTCATGTGATGGGTGCATTAGAGAGGCGAGAGAGTCGTTTTAGCAGTTCATTGGAGAGAGAGAGAGAGAGAGAGAGAGAGAGAGAGAGATACCGTGTGTGTGTTGTGTGATTGGTTTATCAGGTTGAGAGAGAGACAGAAAGAGAGAGAGAGAGAGAGAGAGAGAGAGACAGACAGAGAGAGACAGAGAGAGATGTTGTTTCTCGTGTGAGCGGTTCATCAGAGAGCGAGAGAGAGGTGAGGGAGGGAGAGAGTGCTATATTGTCCGCGGTCTGGATCGATGATTAAGACGCAGGCGACGTGTTAAGATGCTTACACTGGTCTGCTGATGTCACACACTAGTTAGGGGATTAGTAGCAGAAAGGCGAGCGTCGTGGGAGGGAGCAGAACGAGTGTGCGACCATCACTAGCTGTTGGAGAACCAATGATTGGAAACTACGGGGGCAATGGATCTGAACTCTTGTGTGTGCCAGGCAGTGGATGCATTAACTATCCTTTAGATTCTCCGTGTGGTCATAATGCACTTGAGCTTAAACTTACGGTGTGCTGACTGTCGCAGTATATTGCACAGCTAAAGATGACTTTGATTATAACTCGACACTGCGTTAAATTCAGCATCAGCGTGTTGCCAATAATTTCTGCTGTAGATTCTCTCTCTCTCTCTCTCTCTCTCTCTCTCTCTCTCTCTCTCTCTCTCTCTATCTATCTATCTATCTATGTGTGTGTGTGTCTGTGTGTGTCTGTGTGTGTGTGCGTGCGTGTGTGTGTGTGTGTGTGTGTGTGTGTGTGTGTGTTCCTTCCCTTTCTCTGTCTCTCTCGTCCCCTCACTCTCCCAATGAAAGATTTCTTGTGCGAAGACACTCCTGTCTCCTTCCCTTTCCCTATCTCTCTCGCCCCCCCCCCCCCCCCCCCCCCCCGCCTCTCCCAATGAAAAATTTATTGTGCTAAGATATCAACTCTCTGTCTCCTTTCCCGTTCTCTGTCTCTCTCGCCGCCGCCCCCTCGCTCTCCAAGTGAAAGATTTCTCATTGTAGACATCTACTTTCTAGTACATCCACTGCTCCTCACTCCCTACCCCCTTTTTCGCTTCTAAGATTGTTCTGTTTCCAGTATATCTTTTTGAGGACGTGTTAACTAGTGATCTGAAATTCCAGGGCGACCTAACCAGAAAAGGATACCAGGAAAAGTGTAAGTGAAGACGGTCGATGTGATATTAATCACATCACCATCGAGTGCCAATCGGTCTCTAAAACTATGTGATTAGCACCGTGTGCTTAACATGTTCTAAGGCCTGGAAAGGGCCGCTACATATTGTTTACAATGCGTATTCTCTTCGAACCACGTGTCCATAGAACATTGATTGATGCCAATAGAAGAGGAATTAATGTCCATATATAGAACAGAGATTAGTATCCATAGAAAAAGGATTGATGTCCATAGAACAGGGATTGACTAATTCTGATAAGAGTAACCACTTTTCTTTCTGGAATGGTTTGTTCAAGACGTTTCTGTTATCTTCTTACGTGTTTATTGTTCGCTATGCATATTCCTATAGAACAACATTTCTTTAGCCTCTTTATAATTTCTCTTACAATGCTGATTGTTTACCATTCACTTCCATGCATGAGAACTGGCATTGTTTATCATTCATTTTCTTGCACGAGAACTGGCATTGTTTATCATTCACTTTGATGCATGAGAACTGGCTTTGTTTACCTTTCACTTCCGTGCACAAGAACTGGCTCTGTATAACCCTTAATAGTCAGTCTCGTCTGCATTAATAGATACATGTAGCATAACAGATTCTCCACCTCGTCAAACTGCTTTCAGTTGACCAGTTCAAATATATCACCCGTTCATTCATATTCCATCTGCTGTTATCAAGGTTCCATGAATTGTTGTTGAAGAACTGCTATGTTATTGAACTGTGTAACCTATATGATTATTAATTTAAAATATCAAAAGCCAAGCAGATTTAATTAGTTAAACACTGAATGTGTTGTTATCAGTAATAAAATGAGTGCATCGTATGTTTCTTGCAATATGATTTGTTGACACGTGTAGCTGAGTTGGACAATGTAGTGTTTAATTACTATATGATTGGTTAAGACGTGCAGCTGAGTCGCTTAAAGGCGAGCGAGTGAGTTTCTAATTTCCATATTATTTGTTAACATGTGTAGCTGAGTTGGAGAATGAGTGTATAATTACTATACAATAGAAAGAAAAAGCAGAGTTGGAGATATTGGAAGATATTGGAGATATTGGAGATGTTGGATAATTAAAAACACTTTTCTGCTCCCACATGTATACGTAGTGGTTGTGCTTTTTTATATTTCGTTGTCCTATCTATCCGTGTTGTCCTGTCCTTGACAAAGATTCTGAGAATCGAAACGTCGGCTGTCCTGTGTGTCGATTGTACGCGTTTGTGTGTATTTTATTTTACTATTCATTTTATATATTTATTGAGTGCTTCTGATTTCGGATTTTCACCTGTATTTCGGGATACGATTGGATCTTCTTGTAAGGTATGTGCAACGTGTTGATGTTTAGTACGTTTCTTCTCGCAGGAGCTTAATATACCTATTTGTTTCCAATTCATACTGTACAATAGGTTGACACGTGTTGCTGAGTTTGAGAATGCAGTGCCTAATTACTATATGATTGGTTAAAACGTGTAGCTGAGTTGGAGAATGAAGTGTTTAATTGCCACATGATTGGTTAACACGTGTAGCTGAGTTGGAGAATGAGTGTATATTTACTATATGATTGGTTAACACATGCAGCTGAGTTGGAGAATGAAGAGCGTAATTGCTATATGATTAGTTATCACATGTTGAAGAATACAGTGTCTAATTGATCAAATTGTTGACATTTGAAGCATAATTGCTCTTACAGCTAGGAAACATTTCGGATGAATATCGCAGGTTCGTAATAAATAAGCCGATAGTTTTTCAATTCCCACCACTATGAATCAGTTTGTCCAGTATATTTCATGTCATTCAATGAGCATTCTTTGATTTCTGGCCTCGTAGCCCTATTTCTCAATGAATCATCGACTTTAACCAAACGCCCTTGCCAGCTTCTGGGATGTAGGACAAAGGCAGGATGTAAAGAATGAGCTGAACAGAAACATAGATCAGTTATAGCAATGATAATGATGATAATGACAAAGTATTTGTTTTCCTGCAAATATATACAATACAAACAATGATAATCGAAAGGGACGATCGACCACAACATGAAACATCAGAGTAGCCTACCCTACGGTGACCTTGTCCATGTTTATCTGCTTAAAGGAGCATCTAATGGAACAATGGTCAGTCACGTCCAGCTTAAAATGTGGAAAGTTCGAATCCAGTTACCGAAACGTTATAGTAGAGGATAGCTAGGCTGACTTGTTTACGCCTCTCAATCTAATACCATTCACGGCGGCGTGGATGGCATAGGTTTATAGAGAATAAGAAAATGATGCTGTACTCCTTCTAAGACTGAACCGATGGATGTGATGTCATACCTTCTCGAGAAAGGGGTGATATGTCATGATAACCCGTGCGCACGCATTAAGGCATTAATACCGCCCCCTCCCAACCTGCTGTACATCGACAAGATCACGCCGTATTTGCCGATGCTAAACTGCAAATTATAAAACCTACCCACAAAAGAATATTTATGGCACATGTGATTCTAGACTCGACACTTTGTTGATCCACGTTGGTGCTAAGAAGTTCAAATGCTGTGTGGAAATTCTCCTCCTGAGATCTATGTCCGAGGACAGTGAAAGGAGTGCTTGCTGCTTGCTTGCTTGTGTTCGCTGGCTATGAACTCCAGCACAAGGGCCTGTATGTCGGATGAAGGCATCCTGCTGTCCAACATCAGTGTGATGTCATACCGGACCTGAGGTGTGCGTGAGTATCCGTTGTCTCATGTCTGGCTTATTGGTGTGCAGACTGGTGGTTACTCGCCGTGCAGGCAGATACTCTCCGGCTTCGGAAGAATCAGCGATCCTACTGCGTTAGCCAGGACCCCGAAGGGACCTGTTGCCCAGGTCGCACGGCGAGGACGTGCTAATTATAGTAGGTCTTGGCCAGCATGAAACCTGACCCTGGTGCCCTGGAAACACCTCAGCGTCCCAGTGAAAGGAGTATTTTACACGACGCCGATATCTGTAGTCACTTGGTAGTACTTCGGATACATAACCATCTAGGATACGGGTAAACTGAAAACACTTACTACATCTTTTTGCAGTTGTAAATGGTGAAAAGTGGGCTTTAAAATGTTTTCAGGGTTACGTTGGAACTTAGGAAAACAATTGACACCAAAGTTTCGTTTTCTTCGTTTGTTGTATAGCAGAGGTTCCCAAACCACGGCCCGCGGGCCACTTGTGGCCCGCCAGCTGTCAGAAAGTGGCACGCGAGGCCTCCTTTCAGTCGAGATTTCAAGAGTTCACAATAGAGGAGGATAATGTTGCCCTCTTCATAAATCCATTCGTATTTCCTGATGCCAAGCTCTGTCAATTACAGCAAAACCTTCAGCACGAAGTAATTGATTTGAAATGAAAGTCTGCACTGAGATGTAAATTTCTGGAGCTGCCTGCTTCACCTTCAGTTGATCATATGATTTCATTCTGGCCACTATTGCCTGTCGAACAATTTGAACACTTGCGTTCATTCGCCCAGAGATACATTTGTCGTTTTAGATCGACTTACAGATGCGAGCAGTCATATTTCGCAGTGATCGTTTAAAAAAAAAAACAAAAAACAAGTAACGATCCAGACTTATCGACAGTAACCAAGCTGTGCTTATGACTTTGGGCACGGCAGATTTGTGCCCAGATGTTGATAAACTGGCATCTGAACTTAAGTAACTGGTTATGAAGAACAGTTACAATTGTAAATTAATTACATTAATAGCGATTTTCGAAACTGATTTAAGATGTATTGTTAAATGAACTTTTGATTTTAAACCAAAAAATGACCGCAGTGTAGTAATGACACTGACTGCCTTTAAAGTTTTAGAAGTTTTTTGACGAAAGTTAAGAAAGGTAAGAATGATATTGCACGACTTTTATAATTTTATAACGCCGTGGCCCGCTTTCTTCTTTCTTCTTCAGCGTTCCGAGCCATTGAGGTTCTTTGCTGCAGATACAATCCGTCTCCATTCGTCTCTCTGGTTGACCTTCTCTTGCCAGTCAGTCGTTGATTCCAAGTGCTTGTAGTTCTGTATATATATTATCTCTCCACCGTCTTCTTGGTCTACCTCGGGGTCTACTATCATTTATTTCCTGAGTGTAAGCGAGTTTTGTTTCCCTATTATCTTCCATTCTTTCTATATGCCCCAGCCATTGTAGTGTATTAGCTTTCATGATACCAATGATTAGCGGGGACTTAAACAGATCATAAATGTCTCTGTTACTTCTTCTTTTCCACTCTCCACTTTGTGTATCCCTAATGGGTCCAAAGATGCGTCATAAAACTTTGTTCTCAAAGGTTTGTAACAAGGCTTCGTCTCCTTTCGTTGTACGTGATCATTCTAGTTAATCCTCAAATAAAACCTGGCATATTCGTGATACCGTACTTATCATTGTAAGTGAGCAAGATGTAACATTCAGTGGTTTTGCAACCTTCACATCATAATATGACACAGGTGATGTGTCTGTTTCTTCTGCTCTTATCTGCTTACCTAAACAGTTTCACTGTTGTCAGTAGTCGCCTCTCTCTCTCCCTCTCTCTCTCTCTCTCTCTCTCTCTCTCTCTCTCCTCTCTCTCTCTCTCTGTCTCTGTATCTCTCTCTATTAATAATACCCCGTATTTCACATCGCCGTCCGGGGCTCCCAAGAAAAAACTATATAAGGATCAACTACATTGTTCAAAACTAGGAACTAGCATACTAGCGAAGAACATAAAATATCCTGAACGTACACAACAATTAGAACCAGCTTCAGTTACAGGAGTAAACCGATCTTCACCTCCGGTTGTAGCCATCTCTCAGTGTTCAGAAAACACTCAACCTCTGCCCACACCACCCTTGCCTATTCCCCAGGAATACAAGGCTGTAAATAGCGACCCAGGCTCCAATCCCAATGTTGCTAACTATGGTGCATTGTTTCCTCCCTTGCCCATAAAACAGTCTCCACCTAGCATGTCAAAGGGGACACCGATAAACAATGTTGCGGTGCCCCCGATGCCTGCTTCCAATGTAGGCACCTTCCAGTAGCTCTCATAGCAGTGGTCCCTCATTGGACGGTAATCCACACTCTTATCAGTGGAATTGTCAACTTCAACAGCTAATGCAATACAATCCTGCAGCCCTGCACCAAGCTTTAATGATGTCACTCCATCACAGACATTTTCCTATCCCCTCTAATAGTCGTAACTACCACTAAATAAAGTTTCAAAACCTCTGAAATTTTTCTACCACAAGCGACATCATCTTTTCATTGTGTAATGTTCGCCAATCACGATCAGTGGCTCAACAAAGATGGTCTACATATAGGCCATCTCAACATCTATCATTTGCTCAATAAATTACCTGAGCTTTCAGTAATACTGTGCAAACAGTTCCATGTGTTTGGAATCACAGAAAGTCGTCTCAACGACAAAATAACCGACTCTGAAATCTCTCTTAAGGGGTTTAAAGTAATTCGAAGAGACGCAAATCAAAAATTAGAGACAGGTATTGCTGTATACATTTCAAATTCTCTCAACTGTTCCCGTAGAAGTGATCTCGAGATAGAAGAGATAGAATGTGTATTGGTTAGAGGTGAAGCCAGTCAGCCAGCAACCGTTTCTCATTGGATTACCTATATCGAAATCCCTGTGCTGGGTATAGTTGGTATGACTGTTTCACTACAATGATGGATAGGGTGTTTACAACAGGTAGAGAAGTCATGATATTAGGTGACTTTAACATAGATATTACTAAATCCAACCAGACATGGGAAGATATCATTATATCTTACAATTTCAAACAACTAATAAATCGTCCCACAAGAGTTACAGACACCTCCTCAACTATAATTGATCATATATATGTTACTTGTCCAGTTAATATTACCGAATGTTCTGTTCCTGTTAGTCCAGTTAGTGACCATTACCCAATATGTTGTACATGGTCGAAAATTGGGTTCAAAACTCCTAAAAATAAACATTTAAGCATCAAATTTAGAAACTTTAAAGCTCTCAACCAAAATTTATTTTTAGACGACTTAAAAAATGCAGCCCTTGAACATGTTTACCAACTTCCTGATCCGGATGATGCACTAGCTTACTGGACAAAGGACAGTCTACAATGTATTTGATAAACATGTGCCAGTCAAAGAAGTTCGAGTCAAGAATCAACATAAGTCCCCGTGGGTCACTAGCGAAGTTCTCGAAATCATGAGAGAACGAGATACAGCACACAAAAATAAAGATTTTATCAATTACCGCAGACTAAGAAATAAAGTTAAATATGAAATTCGTAGGATAAAGAAAGATCATTTCAAAAATTTGATTGTAGATAAATCAAATAATACAAATATATGGAAGGCTATTAACTCGCTAACCAACAAGAAACACGCTTCAGAGTCAGCAATACCAAACTCTATAACATGCGAGGATTTCAGTTACTTCTTTCAATCAGAAATAGAGAATCTAAAGTCCTCAATACCAGACTCAGTATGTAATTTAAGTTCACTGTCATCATTCTGTGAAGGGAAGTGCTCTAGAAATATTCCCTCTGAGATTCCCTTGATGTCTGTTGCAGAAGTATATAAATATCTCTCAAATCTCAAAGCAACAAATTCAGAAGGCCTAGATGGTATCAGTAATAGAATTCTTCGGTGTGCTGCACCTATTATTAGTGAGTCCTTAACGTTCATATATAACCAGTGCCTATCCAAAAACTACTTTCCATCTGCCTTTAAAGTTGCTAAAGTGTATCCTCTACTTAAAAATGGCTCAACTGATATTAGCGTCTTGGGTAATTATAGACCTATTTCCTTACTATCGTCGCTATCATTCCATTGGCACCTTGCCGTCTTGACAGACGATAGTTTGTGCTTTAAAAAGGCATAATAACTTTTAACTATGGCGGTAGCGAGTGTGACTGATAAGGCCAATTTGCGCTGTAAATGTCCGTTCACAGTGGGTGCATGTGAACACGTGGTCATTTCCACCATCATGCACCATCTTACGTCTCAAACGCTTGGTGTGTGACTTTTCTGCAATAATTTTCTCCTTTGACTTTATTCCATTTCTGATATTTGCCCTCCATGCAACACGTTCAGCGGCGACTTGCTCCCAATGTGCATTATCAATGCCTGTATCAATCATGTCCCGCTTACACACATCTTTGTATCGTAGTAGAGGCCGACCCTGAGATCTCTTACCCATCTGTAATTCACCAAAAAAGATATCCTTTGGTATTCTACCATCATCCATCCTCCTAAGATGTCCTATCCATCTAAGTCTACGAAGACTGAGCATGGAATAAACTGTCACACAACCTGATCTTTCCAATACTTCAGTATTTGTGATTTTGTCTTGCCACTTAATACCAAGAATTCTTCGCAAACACCGCATATGAAAGCTGTTTAAATTGTTCTCTTGGTGTGAGTAAGTTGTCCAGGTTTCACTGCCATAGAGAAGAGTACTAAGGACACAGGCTTGATAGACAAGGACTTTTGTTTTGGCAGTAAGCTTCCTGTTCTCCCAGACTCTTTTTCTTAACCTGTTCATTGTTGTTGCTGCCTTACCAATCCGGATGTTGATTTCCTGATCTAGGGATAATTTGCTATTTACCACTGATCCTAGATATGTAAAATGGTCTACTATCTCTAGTTCGGCGTCGTCAATAAGATTGATGGTACCTCATGTGCACCTTGTGACATAATCTGTGTCTTCTTTTTGCTAATTGTTAAACCAAATTCAGAACAAGCATTGGAGAATGCAGATAGTAGACATTGCAATTCTTCCTCAGAGTGGGTCGTAACTGCAGCATCATCTGCAAAAAGCAACTCTCTGATCAGTACCCTCCTAATTTTGGTCTTAGCCTTCAATCTCTGAGCATTGTAGAGGCCGCCATCTGAGCGTGAGTGAATGTATATACCACCATCCTGATCACGAAATGCATATTTCAGTAGAAGTGAAAAGTATATTCCAAAGAGGGTGGGAGCTAGTACACAACCTTGCTTAACTCCACTCTTGATTTCAAATTCTTCAGAAGTTGCACCATCAAACTTGATTATACCCTTCATGCCTGTGTGGAACGATTCCACAATGGACAGAAGAGTTGGTGGGCAGCCAATCTTCTTTAGTGCCTTGAACAGACCCTCACGACTGACCAAATCAAATGCCTTTGTGAGGTCGATGAAGGCAATAAACAGTGGTTGATTCTGTTCACGGCATTTTTCTTGCATTTGTCGCAATGAGAATATCATATCAGTGGTAGACCGGTTCTGTCGAAAGCCACACTGTGATTCGGGGTAGACTTGATCTCCTAGGACTTGAAGTCTGCGCAGAACAATTCTGGCAAATACTTTTCCAACAATACACAGAAGTGAGATACCCCTATAGTTGTTGCAGTCGCTCCGATAGCCCTTGTTCTTGTACAGTGTTATGATGCTTGAATCTTTGAAATCCTGTGGGACTTGTCCTTCACGCCAGCATAGCTCTATTAGCTGGTGGATCTGTATAGTGAGTGTGTCTTGCCCACTCCTGATAACCTCTATTGGAATCCCATCCTTACCTGGAGCCTTGCCAGATGCAAGTTCATTTATAGCACACTTAACTTCTGTTATGGTGGGAAGTGTGTCCAGGTGGTCAAGAGTTGGTAGAGCCTCTATGGCGTTGAGGGCATCATCCGCTAGTTTGGTCTCACTTGAGTAAAGCTCCAAATAGTGCTCTACCCATCTGTCCATCTGCTGTTTCTTATCAGTGATGACTTCTCCAGTCAAGGTTTTCAATGGTGCACTTCTTTTGATCACTGGACCACAGGCTTTCTTTATTCCTTCATACTCTCCATAGCACAAAGCCTGGGCTAAAATATAGAGATCATGTGTTGCCCATGCAGCATGATCCCTCTCTCGGCCCGCCTAGTTCACTCCAGAGGAAAGGTAACACCCCTACATCTGGAACAAGACAAGCTGCAGAAGCTGCCGGATCAGCAAAGCAATGCTCTAACTGTCCGCCTGTCGGAGCTTCGATCCTAGACCAGTCGCCAACCAAGGCTTAGGGCCTGGTCTGCCCTGCCATGACAATTTTGTCTTTAGCTTGCATTTCCTCGCACCAGGGTAAGGCTTGTACCCTCCCAATTGCGCTCTTCCGCCCGAAGCCGTTGGCACAATGTGGGGTGTCGGGTTTGGTAAGCGCCGCCCAACGTTCGGCGCTAACAGAGACCAGGTAGTACCGTCTACTGTTATACGGTAGCTCAGTCATATCTGACTAAGACCTGACTAAGACCTGACTTACTATCGTCGCTATCAAAGCCATTAGAAAAACACATGCATAAAATAACAGTACATCATTTAATTAAAAACGATCTAATAATTGACAGTCAATCTGGGTTTCGACCTAAATATTCTTGTCATAGTGCCCTTACAAAAATGACCGATAACTGGCATCTTTGTATCAACAATGGCAACATTTGTGGAGCAGTATTTGTAGACTTTAAAAAGGCCTTTGATATGGTAGATCATGATATTTTAATTAGAAAATTAAAACACATGAAGACTAGCACCAATATGGTGAACCTAATTACGTCATTTTTATCAGACAGACAACAAGTAGTGTCCTTCAATAACTGTCTATCAAGACCCACACAACTTAATTTGTGGGTGCCTCAGGGCTCAATACTAGGTCCGCTGCTTTTTGCAGTGTATATTAACGATCTTCCTTTATACCTCAATACTTCGTGTGATCTATTTGCTGATGACTGCACTATTTACACAAGTCAAGAGAGCCTTTGTGACTTAGAGTGCTCTTTACAAAACGATCTTGACAACCTTAGTAGATGGAGCAATGAAAATCGCATGTTAATTAACATCGACAAAACTAAATCCATGCTAATAACGACCAGACAAAAACTACAGACCCTAGCCATAACTGGGACACCGCTCGAGCTCCACGTGGACAAGTTACCTATAATTAATGTAAATGAACATAAAACATTAGGTCTTTTAATTGACAGACATTTAAACTGGAGCCCTCATGTTCACGCCCTTACCAAGAGAATAGCACAAAAAGTTTACCAACTTGCTAAAATTCAACACTTTTTGGATGAAAGCACACGTAAAATATTCTATGCATCCTATATCCAATCACCTCTCGATTATTGTTCCACAGTCTGGGATGGCTGCCCTAAATCTAATATGAAACGATTGTGTACGCTTCAAAACCGCGCTATACGTCTAGTTTCTAGCATAAAGCACGTTGAAAGTAATAAATTATACAGCCATCTAAGACTTCTACCACTTCAAAAGCGCTTCCTTTTTAACAAAGCCAAATTAGTGAATAAAATTATATCTGAAAATACGCCAGAGTATCTTCTACCGTTAATTCAATCTAATGCAATGAACAGTAAGCGCTTAAATTTATTGCAGCTTCCTAAGCCTAGATTGGACTTATACAAAACTTGTTTCGCATATTCTGGTGCTCACTTGTGGAATAGCCTTCAACCAGAACTGAAAACACCAATGAGTCCCTACACATTCAACCGGAAACTCTTTCAATACTTACTTCATACCGACTATATGCCTCCATAAGTCACCTACTAGTATACTCTTTCCACTATCATTCTTCACTGTATGTGTGTGAACGAGACAGTGGGTGAGAGAGTGAGTGAGAAAGAGTGTGAGTGGAAGAATTAGTATGAGTGAGAGTGAGAGAGTATGCATGCGCATGTGCCTGAGTGAGTGTAAAAGTGAGTGAGTGTGTGGACATATGTGTGACAGATTTAGTTAGAGAATGAGTGAATCTGAGAGAGTGGGTGTGTTGTGTGTCTGCCTGTCTGTGTGATAGAGTGTGAAAGTTAGTGAGTGAGTGTGAGTTAGAGAGTCATCGAGTAAATGAGTGAGTAATGGAGCGTGAGTGAGTGAGAGAGAATTTGTAGGTATGCGTGTATGTGCGCGAATGAGTGAGTGTGTAAGCGTGTGCGTGTGCAAAAGAGAGAGCGTGGGTGAATGAGAGAGTGCATGAGAAAGTGTGATGTATGTGTGTGCATGTCTGGATGTGTGTATGGGTGTATATCTGTGTACATGTGTGTATCTGTGTGTGACTCTGTGTGTATGTCTGTACGTGTGTTAAGGTGTGCGTTCAAGTGTTTATATGCGTTTATATGCATGTGCGTGTGTGTATGTGTGTATGGATGAGTGTGTGTGTGTGTGTGAGTGTGTGTGTGTGTGTGTGTGTGTGTGCTCGTGTATGTATCGTATATCTTTGTATGTGTAAGTGTGCATGCATGCAGTGTATGCGAGGGAGTGTATATTCGGGTGTTATGTGAGTACGTGTGAGTAAGTATATGGATGTGTGCAGGTGTGTGTATTGCGTGGGTATGATGTGTGTGTGTGTGTGTGTACATGTGTGTGAGAGACAAGAGAGAGAGAGAGAGAGAGAGAGAGAGAGAGAGAGAGAGAGAGAGAGAGAGAGAGTTGAGCGCATGCATGTCATCTAACATGCTGATCCATATGTTTTGTGTATTCTCATTTTTTTTCATATTATCATTTTGATGCACTTGATTTTAACATGCATAAAATGAATTCATGTAAATTACTGTAAAGAAAGTGAGAGAGTTAGTGAGTGTAAGTGAGAGAGAGAGTGAATGAGTGTGAGAGTGTGAGTATGTAACGAGAGAGAGAGAGACAGAGAGAGAGAGAGAGAGAGAGAGAGAGAGAGAGAGAGAGAAAGAAAGAGAGAGAGAGAGAGAGAGAGAGTTGAGCCCACGCATGTCATGTAACATGCTATTCCATATCTTTCATGTATTCTCATCTTTCATATTACGAGGTATCGTTTAATGCCACCTGATTGTCCTGTAACATGCCATTCCATATTTTTTTCTTTTAATTCTCATCTAATCATTTTGTATGCCACTTGATTTTATCATGTATAATATAACATTACTGTGATGTGAGTGAGAGAGTTAGTGAGAGAGAGAGAGAGAGAGAGAGAGAGAGAGAGAGAGAGAGAGAGAGAGAGAGAGAGAGAGAGAGAGAGAGAGAGAGAGAGAGAGAGAACGAACGAACGAACGAACGAACAAACTTTATTTTCAAAGGGTTAAGAATTGGGCACGCAGGCCCGTCTAACATTCTGCCCTTCTCTCACTCTCTTTCATACATTATTTCATTCACACATCATTCAAGGCTAACAGAGAACAGCAACAATAAAAAAGATATGCATTATAAAGGCATGGGCAAAATGCGAACATCAAAACTACACGACACAGTAAAATTAGATAATGGTCTGACACTTGTTATTAGCCATGTGGAATATACTGGCCTACCAAAAGGGGACTAGCTGTTATACTAGGGTTTTGTTATTATTATTATTATCTCTATTATTAAGGGGGAAGATAATCCGTACTGAGATAGTGTTCGAGTAATTTGCGATTATATGAATAGGGATTGGTGATGTCTTTGATTTCTTGTGGAAGATTGTTCCACAGCTGAGCTGCAGAGTACGTTAAGCTTGTTTTGTATAAGTCAATCCTAGGCTTCGGAATGTGTAATATATTTAAACGTTTACTGTGTCTAGCATTATATTTAAACAATGGCCAAAGGTAATTTGGGGCATTCCGATGCAGGATTTTGTGAATTAGTTTGGCCTTATTGAAAAGCAGGCGTTTGCGGAGTGGTAGTAACTGAAGGCGTTTATACAGGCTAGGATTGTCAGATAAATGTTGCAAGAGAGAGAGAGAGAGAGAGAGAGAGAGAGAGAGAGAGAGAGAGAGAGAGAGAGAGAGAGAGAGAGAGAGAGAGAGAGGGAGAGAAAAAAAAAGAGAGATTTGAATTGCATCACTAATTTTTACGCTACATAATGTATATGTACAATTTTTTTCTCCACTTCGTGCAATTGCGAGAATTCTCACGACAATCGTCAGTGTCTAAATTGTGTGTAAAGTGTAGGAGTTTGTTCTTATTAGTTTCAGTGATCATGTGAGGCATCATGTATTTGTCTATTTGTGAGGATGTATGTATGGGTGTGTATGTGAGGGATATGTGTGTGTGTGGGGGGAATGTGTGTGTGCCTATGTAAGAGAGAGAGAGAGAGAGAGAGAGAGAGAGAGAGAGAGAGAGAGAGAGAGAGAGAGAGAGAGAGAGAGAGAGAGAGAGAGAGAGAGAGAGAATTCAGTGCTCGCATGTCCTGTAACATGCCATTCCTTCAACAACACTGGATGAAATTAATGGTCATCATCATTCTTGATGGACAAACAACAACAACAACATGCCATTCCATATTCTTTGTGTATTTTCATCTTTCACATTATCATTTTGTATGTATGACACTTGATTTTATCATGTATAATATAACATTACTGTAATGTGAGTGAGAGCGCTAGTGAGTGAGTGAGAGAGAGAGAGAGAGAGAGAGAGAGAGAGAGAGAGAGAGAGAGAGAGAGAGAGAGAGAGAGAGAGAGAGAGAGAGAGAGAGAGTTGAATTGCATCACTAATTTTTAAGTTACAAAATGTATATGTACAATTTTTCTCAATTTTCTTTACAATTTTGCGACAATGCTCACGACAATCGTCACTCTATGTGTGTGTAAAGTGTGGGAGTTTGATCATAATAGTAGGTTGGGGGATCGGGGGATGTGTGTGTGGGTGGATTCGTGATAGGTGTGGGTGGGCTCAGGATGTGTGGGTTAGCGGGGTGGGTTTGTGTGGGCGGGTGGGGGATTTGTGTGTGGGTGGGTGGGGATTTGTGTGTGGGTGCGTGCGAGATGTATGGGTGTATGGGGAGATGTGTTTGTGGGTGAGGATGTGTGTTTGTCTAGGTGGTTGTGGGTGAGTGGGAGGAGGAGGATATGTTGGTGGATGATTGATGGTGGGTTATGGGATGGGTGGGGGTATATGTGTGGGTGGGGAGAGGTGGGTGTGGGGATATGTGGTGGGTGGGAGATAGTGTGCAGGTGGGGGTGGTTGTGGGTTTGGGGATGTGTGTGTGGGTGAGGGATGTGTATGGGTGTGGGATGTTTGGGTGGATGGGTGGGGAGTGTGTGTGGGTGAGAGATGTGTGGGGGATGTGTGTGGGTTGGGGGAGGGGTGCGTGATGGGTGTGGGTGATGGATTTGGAGATGTGTGTGGGTGGGGGATATGTCTGGCTGGGTGGGGGTGTGTGTGGCTGGATGGAGGATGTATG
This sequence comes from Cepaea nemoralis, assembly GCA_014155875.1. Classification (NCBI taxonomy): domain Eukaryota; kingdom Metazoa; phylum Mollusca; class Gastropoda; order Stylommatophora; family Helicidae; genus Cepaea; species Cepaea nemoralis. Next base: position 16,114 of record JACEFZ010001875.1, read on the forward strand.
TGTGGGTAGTGAGGATGATTGTAGTTGGGGGATGTGTGGATGGGTAGGAGATGTGTGGATAGATGTGTGTGTGGGTGAGGGATGTGTCTTTGGGATGTGTGTGGGTGTGTTTTTGTGTGGGAGGGGAGCTGGGTGTGGATAAATGATGTTTGTGTGGGTGGGTGAAGGTGTGGTTGGGTTTGTGGGTGGGTGAAGGATGTGTGTGAGGGTGGGGGATGTGTGCTTAGATGGGTGGTTGGGATGTGTGAGTGTGGGTGGGTAGATAGGAGATGTATGTGTTGATGAGTGGGTAAGGGATGTGAGGGTGTTAGTGGTTGAGGGATAAGTACGTGTGTCTAGGGATGTGTGAGGGGATGAATGTATGGGTTGTGTGTGCGTGGATGGGAGGTGTGTGTTTGTGAATGGGGAATGTGTTGGTGGGTGGGGATGTGTGTGAGGGATGTTTGTATGGGTGAGGAGATTGTGCGTGGGTGGGGATGTGTGTGTATATGGGTAGGGGCGTGGGGTTAAGGGATGTGTGGCTGGGGGAATGGGTGGATGGAGGATGTGTGGTTGGGTAGAGGATGTGTGGTTGGGTAGAGGATGTGTGGGTGGGTGATTGTATATGAGTAAGGGTGTGTGGTTAAGGAATGTTTTGTTGGGGGATGGGTGGGTAGAGGATGTGTGGGTGGGTATAGGATATGTGGGTGGGTGAGTGTGTGCAGGTTAGGAGATGGTGGGGGATGTTTGTAGGTGTGGGCTCGGGATCTGTGAGTGGGCTGGGGGAGATGGGAGATTATGTGGGTGAGTGCGGAATTTGTGTGTGGGTAGGTGCGGAATATGTGAGTTGACGGGAAGATGTGTGTGTGGCTGAGGAATGTGTGTTTGGTTGGATGATTGGAGGTGTGTGGGTGGAGGAGGATATTGGGTGAGTGATTGTTGGTGGGAAATGGGACGGGTAGAGGATATGTGAGTGGGTGGGGAGATGTGTGTAGGTGGGGGATGTGTGGGTTATTGAATGTATGTGTGCTTGGGGTGTGGGTGGATGGGATGTGTGGTGGGTGAGAGGTGTGTGTGGGTGGGGAGATGTGTAGGTGTAAGGATGTGGTGGATGGGTGGGGGAATGTATTGTATGTGTGTGTGTGGTTGGGTGGGGGAGTTGGAGTGAATGGGGGATGTGTGTGTGGGTGGTGGATGTGTCTCATAACATAGTAATATGCATTGTTTATGTTTACAAAATTCATGTGACAATGTCTTTTTTCCTATGCACTGTTGATGAAAGAAAGATGAGTGATTGGAAGGGCCGAATGTAAGACGGGCCTGCGTGCCCAATTTGTTACCCTTTGAAAATAAAGTCTGTTCGTTCGTTCTCTCTCTCTCTCTCTCTCTCTCTCTCTCTCTCTCTCTCTCTCTCTCTCACTCTCTCTCTCTCTCTCTCTCTCTCTCTCTCTCTACTCAATTAGGTGTAGACTATGAGCAGGACTGATACCCACTCTCTGACTATACTGGCTGACATAAACGCCTCGTAGTAACAATACATCCTTCAGTAGTGATAAATCCTTCAGAATGGCAGATAAAGCCTTAAAGACACAATGTAAATCCCTCTCTCTCTCTCTCTCTCTCTCTCTCTCTCTCTCTCTCTCTCTCTCTCTCTCTCTCTCTCTCTCTCTCTCTCTCTCTCTCTCTTAAGTTACAAAATGTATATGTACAATTTTTCTCCATTTTCTTTACAATTTTGCGACAATGCTCACGACAATCGTCACTGTATGTGTGTGTAAAGTGTGAGAGTTTGATCATAATAGTAGGTTGGGGGATCGGGGGATGTGTGTGTGGGTCGATTCGTGATGTGTGTGGGTGGGCGGGGTGGGTTTGTGTGGTTGGGTGGGGGATTTGTGTGTAGGTGCGTGCGAGATGTATGGGTGTATGGGGAGATGTGTTTGTGAGTGGGGATGTGTGTTTGTCTAGGTGGATTGTGGGTGAGTGGGTGGAGGAGGATATGTTGGTGGATGATTGATGGTGGGTTATGGGATGGGTGGGGGTATATGTGTGGGTGGGGAGATGTGGGTGTGGGGATATGTGGTGGGTGGGAGATGTGTGCAGGTGGGGGTGGTTGTGGGTTTGGGGATGTGTATGTGGGTGTGGGATGTTTGGGTGGATGGGTGGGGAGTGTGTGTGGGTGAGAGATGTGTGGGTGAATGTGTGTGGGGGATGTGTGTGGGTTGGGGGAGGGGTGCGTGATGAGTGTGGGTGATGGATTTGGAGATGTGTGTGTGGGTGGGGATATGTCTGGCTGGGTGGGGGTGTGTGTGGCTGGATGGAGGATGTATGTGTGGGTAGTGAGGGTGACTTGTAGTTGGGGGATGTGTGGATGGGTAGGAGATGTGTGGATAGATGTGTGTGTGGGTGAGGGATGTGTCTTTGGGATGTGTGTGGGTGTGGTATTGTGTGGGAGGGGAGCTGGGTGTGGATAAATGATGTTTGTGTGGGTGGGTGAAGGTGTGGTTGGGTTTGTGGGTGGGTGAATGATGTGTGTGAGGGTGGGGGATGTTTGCTTAGATGGGTGGTTGGGATGTGTGAGTGTGGGTGGGTAGATAGGAGATGTATGTGTTGATGAGTGGGTAAGGGATGTGTGGGTGTTAGTGGTTGAGGGATAAGTACGTGTGTCTAGGGATGTGTGAGGGGATGAATGTATGGGTTGTGTGTGCGTGGATGGGAGGTGTGTGTTTGTGAATGGGGAATGTGTTGGTGGGTGGGGATGTGTGTGAGGGATGTTTGTATGGGTGGGGAGATTGTGCGTGGGTCGGGATGTGTGTGTATATGGGTAAGGGTGTGTGGTTAAGGGATGTGTGGCTGGGGGAATGGGTGGATGGAGGATGTGTGGTTGGGTGGAGGATGTGTGGTTGGGTAGAGGATGTGTGGGTGGGTGATTGTATATGAGTAAGGGTGTGTGGTTAAGGGATGTTTGGTTGGGGGATAGGTGGGTAGAGGATGTGTGGGTGGGTAGAGGATATGTGGGTGGGTGAGTGTGTGCAGGTTAGGAGATGGTGGGGGATGTTTGTAGGTGTGGGCTCGGGATAAGTGAGTGGGCTGGGGGAGATGGGAGATTATGTGGGTGAGTGCGGAATTTGTGTGTGGGTAGGTGCGGAATATGTGAGTTGACGGGGAGATGTGTGTGTGGCTGAGGAATGTGTGTTTGGTTGGGTGGTTGGAGGTGTGTGGGTGGAGGAGGATATTGGGTGAGTGATTGTTGGTGGGAAATGGGACGGGTAGAGGATATGTGAGTGGGTGGGGAGATGTGTGTAGGTGGGGGATGTGTGGGTTATTGAATGTATGTGTGCTTGGGGTGTGGGTGGATGGGATGTGTGGTGGGTGAGAGGTGTGTGTGGGTGGGGAGATGTGTAGGGATGTGGTGGATGGGTGGGGGAATGTATTGTATGTGTGTGTGGTTGGGTGGGGGAGTTGGAGTGAATGGGGGATGTGTGGGTGGGTGGTGGATGTGTCTCATAACATAGTAATATGCATTGTTTATGTTTACAAAATTCATGTGACAATGTGCTTTTTTCCTATGCACTGTTCATGAAAGAAAGATGAGTGATTGGAAGGGCCGAATGTAAGACGGGCCTGCGTGCCCAATTTGTTACCCTTTGAAAATAAAGTCTGTTCGTTCGTTCGTTCGTTCGTTCTCTCTCTCTCTCTCTCTCTCTCTCTCTCTCTCTCTCTCTCTCTCTCTCTCTCTCTCTACTCTCTCTCTCTTTCTCTCTCTCTCTCTCTCTCTCTCTCTCTCTCTCTCTCTCTCTCTCTCTCTCTCTCTCTCTCTCTCCATTAATTGCACTGTTGACTCAGGCACATGATGTTGTAATTAATCACTGTTTGGTGATATAAACTACTGTTCATCTTCTGGGCTTTGCTTGTATAAAATTGCCTGTTGATCATTTACCTATCCTTGTACCATGGCGTAAGGGTGTTGAGGCAGGGCATCAGCCGTAATAATAGGTAATTACTCTGGAAACATTGACCAGGTGACTTTCCCCATCATATAAATGTAGACTGCCCCTTTGGTGCCGAGTAAATATCTTAGCATTACAGCCTTATACTCCACCCATTGGTCTGATGATTCATGATGGTAATCCACTGGTAAATGCTACGACAGATTAAAAGATGTTGGTTGCCCCTGAATAGCTGTGTGACTATGAGGCGTTTTTCCTTTCTGAGTATAATCATTCTTTATGCAATCGTTCAGACGGTAATGTCGGGCTTCCTGATATAAACGTAGATAAGGAAGTAACTGAAGACTCCCCTACAAATCAGGTTTAAAGCTTCGCCCCTTTCATTAGTCCCAATATCAATTCAGTAAGGCTACTTCCTGAATTCCAGGCCACACTCCACACCATTCATTGCACTGTCAATATAAGAATGCAAAAACCCATCTAAACATCGTTATCATAATTAACATTTCACATACATCAAGAGAAGAGAAAAAGTGGAGAAGAAGGGAGAATGGTATCGGGTACTCATCCCACCCTGCGGCGATGGAGCCCATTTCAACCCTGATGTAATGTGAGTATTATAGGCACATGGATCACTCCACTTCTCCGTGGATGTCATGATGTCATAATAATATAACTAATGAAAGACCAGGACAGCACGATAAGGTAAGGTCATGGGAATAAGACCACGTTGTCCTGTGGTAACAGAGAGTTTTATGGTAACAAAGACAGATTTGATAGAGGTATCTGGTTGTGATAAGGTCCTCCTGGGGAGATAGATGCATCAAATTGAGACGATATCATCCCATTTACGACACCTACCGCACGATAAGACAAAAGGCATATTGAGATAAGACATGTTGAGATAAGGTCAGCATGATAGTTTATCATCCCACATCCGTGACACAACGCCGGTCTTTATTCTCCTCAGTTGAGACCCGGTTCACCTCTATTACTCACAATCCCTCTTCACCCTCTCTGAGGAACTTTAAACATCTGCCCTAGCAGGTGTGGTGATAATTAATAGATCATCTTCACATATGAACCAAATTCACAAGAAAACAAAACATATAATCAATGCATGAAATAAGGCCTGACGCATCCAATGGATATTCATCCACATCAATCCAGATTAGAACACAAAACCACACTGAACAAACGTTGCAAAATCAACATGTACATATCTTCATGAATGACTGGTAGTTGGGCAATTTCTAAGAACAAATCTAGCATTCACTGAACGTCAACTTTTGCCAAGTATCACCAATCATTGTGCATTGCTGGCGTAGTGTGCACAGTTTTGCAAAACACATGGTGTGTCCCTCTTTCTCCTCATATGAGATTATTGCTCACACAAGAACATAACATTCACTTAAATGCACCCGCCCTTCATGATATCGATTTTATGTTCAATCACACATTCTAGGTACAAGATATGTAAAATGCAAACTCTCAAAAACCTTCCACACCTGGATGAAGGATGTGCAATGTTGTGCATCTATACGAAACAGTCCAACAGTGCGCAGAAAAGGCAGATATGCAGTGAGAGTGTGATAACCTTCACAAAGCATACAGCAACCACTATCATCAGACGAAACGTTAAGCACGGTAACATTCAGTGGAATTGGCAGGTCATGCCGGCAGAACGCGGGCGAATCAGGCTTTCGTCTCACAGAAGTTCTGATTTCACAATCTCATTATTCACGCACAATCTCACTATTCACGCACAATCTCACTATTCACGCACAAAACATTTATAGCTGCACTCTCTTTCATCCAAAAGCATTATCATAGCATCCATAATGAATTTATAAACATACCTGAGGTACAGAGAACGAATGTGGGCATTATTGAAATCTCTCCTAAGTTATTAAAAGGGACTTGCCACTACGACAATTTCGGGGCAAGTGAGGACTAAGTTCCGGCCTGCTTCTAACAATCAATCAATCAATCAATCATGTGCCATGCCGGAAAGCGTGGGCGGTCATGACTCGCCATTTCACTCGATCACCAGTGTCGTGGATCAGCTCAGTGTTCCTGTCTCGTCCATGCCATGTGGCCAAGCCATCCAGGTATTTTCCTCTCGGTCTTCCTCTTGGTCTGTTCCCTTCGATCTTGCCAGTTGTCACCAAGTTCTCCAATCCATTTCTTCTCATAACATGTCCAAAAATGTTTGACTGTCTACGTCTAATTTCTCTAATCAGTTTACGATGTTCATTTGTCTCCTGTAGTACTTGGTCATTGGTTTTTCTGTCTGTCCATGGTATTCTTTGCATTTTCCTCAGAAACCACATTTCTGCAGCCATCAGATGTTTTTCAGCTTGACTGCTCATTGTCCAAGTTTCACATCCATACAAAAGAACAGGCTCTATGTATCCCCTCAACACTCTTTTTCTCGTTTCAATTGACATCTTTTTATTGGTCAGAATGTTTTTCATCTTGCTAAAGGCTACTTTCGCCATGGCGATTCTTGTTCTAATCTCTTCAAGGCATCTCCCATCAGATGTTATGACTGTTCCAAGATAATTGTACCGATTCATTTGTTGAAGAATATTTCCATTTACTTGTATATTACATTGTGGCACTTCTTCCTTCCTAGTGACGACCATAACCTGAGTCTTTTTACAATTTAATTCTAACCCCAGTTGCTCACTGTGTACAACAACCGGATCTACTAATTGTTGCAGGTCCTGCGCATTGTCTGTATTTAATACTGTATCATCTTCATATCTAATGTTATTGATGTTTCGTCCTCCAATGCTGATTCCATTTATATCCTCTACATTTCTGAAAATATTTTCACTGTATAGGGAAAAAAGATCTGGAGACATCACACATCCCTGCCTAACACCTCTCTTAATTGGCTGATACTGTCCCACTTCATTATCAATCCTTATTGCAGCTTGTTGTTTCCAATATATGTTTTTTATAAGTCTAATGTCTTTCCCATCAATTTGTAGATCTGCAAGCATATCCACCATGTTGACATGTCTAACTCTATCAAAAGCCTTTGTATAGTCAATAAAGCAAAGATGTATATCCTTGTTTACTTCTATAGCACGTTCAATAACTGTTCGCAGCATATACACAGCATTTACTGTACCCTTTCCTTCTACAAACCCACATTGTTCTTCCCCTATTTCAGGTTGTATCTTCTTCCTCACTCTTTGCATGATAATTCTTAGCAAAATCTTTGTGATGTGACTCATTATACTAATTGTTCTATGTTGATCACATTCCAAGGTTCCTGATTTCTTTGGGATTGCAATAAATACAGAGTTACATAATTCAGGAGGTATATCTCCAGTATCATATAATGTGTTCATCAGTCTGGTGACTTGCTCTAGTCCAAATTCTTCTAAAGCTTTAATCATTTCTGTTGTGATGTTATCTGCACCGGGGGCCTTGCCAGCTTTCATATGCTTAAGAATATTTCGAACCTCTATCTCCAAAATTGGCTGTCCTTCAATATTAAATCTAATATACTGTTCGTCTCTGTTATCATCATAAAGCTGTTTCACATAATCTGTCCATACATGTAGAATCTGGTCTTTTTCTATTATGATTTTGCCATCTTTAGTTTTTAGACACCCTGTTGATGTACTTGTTCTTTTATTAGTAAGTTCCTGAATTCTTTTGTGCACTAATTTGGTATTTTGACTGTTGTGTTGGTTTTCAATTTCTAAGCACTTTTCCTCAAGCCATGATTCTTTTGCCTCCTTACATAATATTCTGACTTGTCTGTGGATTTCTTATATTTGACAGAATTATTTTTGTTGAGTCTTCTTGTTTCCATGAGGTGTAAAATTTCTTCAGTCATCCATTTCTTACGACCCACCTTCTTTAATTTTGGAATAGTTGTTTCTGCAGCCACATTGATTGAATTCTTCAACGTTTCCCATTGATCATCCACATCCTGGAATAATATCTCTAGATCAGACAATATTTCAAATCTGTTCTGTACTTCTATGTTGAATTTGTTTTGTATTTCCTTGTCATTACTCAATGTACACAAATCATATTTAGTGTTTCCTGTTATATACTTGACTTTCATCAACTTTATCCTCAATGTTCCTGTGTTAGTAATCTGTGGTCACTATAACAATCAGCACTGGGAACTGTTTTTGCTACTGTTAGCGCGTTTCTAAATCTTCTGCTAATGAGAATGTAGTCAATCTGGTTTCTAATCCTGCTATCAGGACTCCTCCATGTCCATAATCTTCTAGGGTGTTGCTTAAACCAGGTGTTTCCTACAATCATTTCCTGTTCTTTTGCCCACTCCACGAGTCTGTATCCTCTTTCATTTCTCTCTCCTAAGCCATAGTTTCCTACTGTGTATCTATCCCCTTGATTTCCTACTTTTGCATTGAAGTCCCCAATTATGATGTTTATTTCTGAATTTTTACATTTCTTTAAGGCAGCCTCTATGTCATTATAAAATTCTTCTACACTATCTTCACTGGATTCTCCTGTTGGGGCATATACTTGAATAATATTTATGCTAAAAGGTCTGCCACTTAATTTAACTAGTAGAACTCTGTCCGACACGGCCCAATATCCTTGAACAAATAATGTTTTCCGGTCCAAAATAATTGCCACTTCCTTATGACGATTTTCACCTCCAGAATAAATAATCTTGAAATCGTCATCTATCTTGATGCCTGATCCTGTCCATCTCGTTTCGCACATACCTAAAATATTAATGTTTTCCCTTTCAATTTCTTGTTTTATGTTCTCTAATATTTCGTCGTTGTTTAACGTCCTAACGTTCCATGTTGCTAATTTTAACGTCTCTGTCCTTATCTTGCGATGATCAGTCTTTAAGCGAATGATATACTAGGCACTTTTAAAGAGGTAGTTTGCCGTTGCTTTCCTCTATGGCAGTGACCGTACTGGTCGGAGACCGCAGCCATTGACTCAAGAAGAGCTCTCCTGCCTGCCGTCGTGAACTCAAGACCATGACCAACGAATATCTGTCGGCTGTCCTCAAAATTTCATCCACCACCTGCCTTCCGTGGCTTCTTTTGAAAACTTCCAATAAAAGAGCACAAAATAACATCACATAATCCACAGGAAAACACTACTCACAGGAAATCCATAGGATATCACACGAAATCCAAAGGAAAACACTAAATAGCGTTTCCCCCCCCCCCCCCGAAAAGTAACGCGTCATCCTGTCGCCATTGTACCGGAACATTTCTAACAAGCCTTGCCCAATATTTGAGCCAGCCAATAATTAGGCTCACTGAAGATGTACAGACGTTCCTTATAAGGAGTGTCCCGTTTCTCCATTTCCGGGAAAACGAGGATGACAAATATGTCACAACTAACAAGATGGAACAGTATTTTTATTATGCTACAGAGTTTTCCACAGGCCAGAGAAGAATTAGCTGTCTACATGTCAGATGAAAAGATGCAATACAAAGGTCCAAAACTGTCAGATTCGGATTGGGAGAAGATTTCGAAATTTGTCAAAGTTTTGGACTTATTCTTTCAGACCAGGGTCCTGCTAGGCGGTCAAGATTATCTACTATGGTCCATCTGATTGAGATAAAATTTTGTACAAATGTTGTTCTCACTCCAGCGGATCCAACTGAAATAGTTAGTTAGTTTAAAATCAACAATTTTTCCTCAAGTACGAAAGAAAAACGCATTACGAGCTTCAGAAGTTTAGTTTAGTTCAGTTTATGGATCAACATCACGGCACACGGGTGCAACCCATAAGTGCTCCGTTCTCCTCCTAACTCAAACCTGAGTCTGGAGAAACTCAGCTCAGTGCACGAACTCCGTAGCACCGCCAAGGATCCTGAAATAATTGGGGTAGATTTTTAACTCGAAATTTTGCCCGGGCAGCGCCGTTAGGCTACTCTTTTTCGATTTCCAACTGCCAAGGGATTTTTTACGTGCGCAACAATACACACGGGCTTCCGATCTCACTACCCAGAGACCGGGGAAATTACTGGAAGTCCCGGTGGATTTTTTAAATAAATCCTGGTCCTTACCGGGGCCTGAGCCCGGGACCTCCAGCACTCGAGGCGGACACCATACCTCGAGACCACGCAGCCCCTTGAGCTTCAGAAACAGACGAGCAGCGGGAAGCAAGACTGGAAACGAAACGAGTACGCACTGCTCAAGCACGTTCATCTTGAAACGAATCGAGTACGCACTGCTCAAGCACTTTTATCTGGAAACCAATCGAGTAAGCACTGCTCAAGCACGTTCATCTGAAACAGGCGAGCAACGGCAAGCAAGACTGGAAACCGTTCGAGTAGGGATGCACAAGCACGTTCAACTGGTTACTAATAAAATATCAATAAATTAGCTGCGAGGGCCCAGGGGCCTAACGCGTACTCTGTGCGCTTGGAGAAATGTATTTGAATGTATATTTACTACTTATACGAATTAAATGAGATGCCCCCCGCCAGAGACTTGGCGATGCCGGGCCGGGTCGTCAGCTAGTGTTTCATATAGCTGTGTATTGCCACTGCTATGATCGTTGACAAAGCATATGACTGTACATGATGATGATTCGGGCTACATAGTTAAATTTAAGGCAGCATGTATTAATGGCTTCAGTGAAGTGTAGCTAATATGACAAGTATTGAAATACTACAGATGTGCAACAGCACTTGATCCACGCTATAAATACCTGAAGGGTTTGTCAAAAGATGCAAAAGAACGAACTTGGCCACGTATTGAACAGCAAATAGCAGCTGATGTTCATGATGAGCAGATGGAGACTGCTGCAACGAATGACACTGACATTGACAATGAAACTATATGCGAACCAAATGAAAAGCGTATTAAGCTAATTGAGTCTGATTCAGACACGGAAGATCATGTCGACAGCTCTTCTGATGAATTTCTGCGTTATAAAATGAAGAAGATAGTTGCAGAACTGGTTGACCCTCTGCAATGGTGGAAACTTAATGAACATCGATATCCAAAATTGGCATTCCTTGCCAAGACCATTCTGTGCATTCCGGCTATCTCAGTTCCATGTGAACGATATTGTTCAGCTCTGCTGGTTATATTGTTAATAAGACGCGCTCGTCACTTGAACCAATAATGTCAACATACTCGCTTGTTTGCATAGTTGGATATTAGATGGCATATGAACAAGACAATCCAGTGTTATTTCGATTTTTGACAAATAAGACCATAATGTGAGTTATGTGACTATAAATATTTTGCTTTAATCGACATTAACTATTAATTAATCGTTAATTTTTCAAAAGTTAACTATTAAATTTAAATTAATCGTTTGGACCTGTCACCTCCATACCCAATTGACGACAGCGCCTCACTGCAGAAACAACTAGCATGTAGAATGTGACCAGAATATCGTGACTATTTACGTCTAATATCTCGAACCATATACACATTCAGACAAACTATCCAAACGTTTCATTGTTTACAAATGAGGAGAAATATCCCAAACATGTTATTGTCCCTTGGGACCCACACAGTGTAGCAAAGTTCCTAACATTCTTACAAAAGAAAAAACACAAATACATTAATTTAATGTCACGAAGCTGGCTTGGATGTGTGATGCGTGCTGAAAAGTGTCTAAACAGAATTCAATACAAATCATTAACAGGCAAGGTGTCCAGGGTGTGACACAATTCCAACAAACCCAGAAGCAGGTAAACTCAACGGCAATAAAAAGTCTGAAGGCAGGCAGATCATATAGTCCAGTGTATTTTCAAGACAATCCATGAAAATCAATAATATATACGAATAATAGATCGTTGAAACCACTAGAACCTAATGATTCTCAAATCCATGCCTCTAACCTTCTGTCATTCCTAATCTGGATAGGTTTGACCTTCCCGTGACGTGCCAAGTCCCGTTTGGAAAAGTTGCCTTCTGTCCATTATTTCGGGCTCATATATATCGTTTCCAACTCGTCTCGTTATCCTCTGCAATCTGTATTGGCCTTGATAACGTTGTCCTGCCAGTGAATATCTCAATGAATTAGAGACGACTTGAACGTGCTGCTTCCCCAGTTTAGCTCTATGATCTGACTCCCGTAGCTATTGACAAAAAAACTGACGTGATCTCCGTTCTACGCCGATCGCTTAGATCCATGTACATTTTTGGTTCGGGAGTTTTGCTCCCTCTTTCTTTTGCGTCATGGACTCTGCGCTACGACTTGGCACAGCGATAAGGCCATAACGTGTTGTAAATCTGAATGCATGGACAAATAGGTGGCCAGTCTTTTCACCGCGTGGCGGACGATGAACGTAGGCGTCGAACCATCGTCCGCCCGAGCTCATGATATTATCAGCATAGCCTCCTATCATGTACACTAACGCGCCCGCCAACCTTCATAGAAGTTAAAAGTTATCTGCATATCCTTTACAGGACATTACAGTCAACACCAGCATTTATGACTGTTGTGATCTCTTGGCAAGTTTACGTTGAGTAGTTTGCCATTGCTTTGTGAACGATCGGCAACCATACCATTTCGTAAAATAACCAAAGCAACTCGGTCTGCTGTCAAATCGCGAGCAGCTGTGTTTCGAACGTGGGTATGCGGGATTACGAACTGCGTCCATAACTCATACGCTACGGAGCCCGCCTTCATATAAGACCAGGTGTAAAAGTGAAGATTAGAAAGCAGGAATGTTGACGACTAAAGCAGTGGTAGCTGGGGTTTCCCATCTCCTGTCCCCTACAACTGTCAATGTTTCCTAATATGCCATATGCTCTCCAGCATAGCATACGAACTGTACATGAGAGATGTATCATCTATTTATTATTATCTATTTATATCAACAACCTGCATCTCTGCTATGTTTCAAAATCTGATAAATTGCCGTCATAAAGTTGTCAAGGCGAAGGCGTTTTGTATATATTGTTTTCGACGAACAATAAACGATATTCAAATATGCTGAAGCTTCAGATATTAGGTGTTTAACACCAGTTTTATGCAGATAGAAAGACTTTATAGTGAATTTGCGATTACTGCAGGTATAACACATGCACTACATTCGAACAGTATCATTATGTGTGTTTAGTGTATCAGCCAGATTATAATGTATCTGTTCACTTCACATGATATAATTAAGTAGTGTGCAGCTGAAGAAATGTGCGGTTATATGACAGGCAACAAGCACATTGCGCAGCTTATTGTTTACCGCTGCTTTGTTTAAATTCAATAAAGTGATACATTGTTTTGAATAATAAAATCCGGACAAGAATTGCCGGATATATCAGTTGGTGGACATAATGTACATTGTCTACATTATGCAGTTGACATGTTTTTGATCTCTGAAGAGGAGACGCAGTTACAGGAAATTGTAGATATAAATGCAAGAGACAGTTAAAACAAAGGATTTAAGGAATTTCCATTTTGATATGTTGTTTTGCTAAGACTACTACCCTTGCTACTCTTAAATGATGAATTCATCAACATTCATGACCTCCTTTCGTTAGCACTGGCAGAACGTTAATTGTTCTTGTCATACAGACGCCGTTATTTGAAGACAATAGGTAGCAATATTCAGATTCCGAACGAGACACACCATCTTGAGATATCACGTGTTTAATTAACTAAAGATAGAAGACACTAGTTAGTTGACAGATCATCCTCATTGCACATCGAACCATTCAGTCCATAAGTGCCCGGATCCCTTCCTTAGTAAATCCCACAGCGTGTAGAGGCTTACGACACCAGTTCTGTGTTGGTTTATTCATCATCTTTGGCTTCCTGCATAGTGCTCTCGTCTGGCCACACCTATTTTAACTGATGCATGAAACTGTGCGGCAGGTAAAGTGACGGCTACACGTAGTCCAACATATACAGAACAAAGAACATTGTTCTAGCTTACACCCGCTTCATCTGAGAACAAACTCTTTGCAGGTGTCAACAAGATCAAATCCATTGCTGCTTTCTTTAATTTTATTCAGATTGACAGCCGAAAATATTTAAAAAAGCAGAAGCAGCTGACATTAAAATATCGCTGACGTGAATGCAGAAATCCATTGCCACAGAACAAACCGTGTAGCTGGTGGTCATGTCTAGGACAGCTGGAGTTGTTCGATGTGGGTTACAATTTGACGACATATGTCTAGCGTACTGTGAGATCTTCCCTTTGCGTGGTGTGTTTGATCCATTATCTGCAGAGCAACAATAATGCGATATTAAACATTGTTAATGCCCCGCACATCATATTTGTTTATCAACACCTTTAATGTGCGTCTGTATAATTATCATCGTATGCTGTGTCGAAAAGCGTCGGTGGTCGTGGTTTGTCTTCTAACAGGATCACTGAGGACTTGGATCGGCTATGTGTTCTTGTTTCTATTACGACATATGTCCACGCTATACAAATATTTATCTCGCTGCGTTTCCATTGCTCTTTTTAACACCAATCTTGGAAATTGTCAGTAAATTTTCTAGTGTATTTCTCCTCATAATGTGCCCGCATGGAACGTTAGGACTATGAGTGGGAAAGGCAAACGGGCAATTATCAAGGAAGAAATAAGAAAATGTAATATCAACATTTTAGGTATATATATGAAACCAGGTGGAAAGAGTGGCATGATAACATCCGAGGAATATAAAATAATAAATTCCTGGCGGAGAGAAAAAACCGAGAGGTATAGGCAGCATTTATAATAATAATAATAATAATAATAATAATAATAAGTCTTTATTTTCAAAGGGTTAAGAATTGGGCACGCAGGCCCGTCTAACATTCTGCCCTTCTTCTCTATTTCCTCTCATACATTCTTTCATTCAACATCACTTATGAAGCAACTTTTGACAACAAAAGAACATTAAAACGCATTAAAAATAATCAGTAACAAATGACTCACTGAGGCAGTGTTTAACATGGGCATTATAAATACCTAAGGAGGGTGTAACGTGCCATACATAAGGGAATGTTTTTTGGCTAGTTGTCGTTTGAGATAAGTTACCATTATTGTCTTTTTTGTGTTATTTGTTATGGGGGCATGTAGTCTGTACTAAGGTAATGTTCAAACAGGTTGCGAATGTATGTATCATGATTGGTGGTGTCTTTGATTTCTTGTGGAAGATTGTTCCACAACTGAGCGGCAGAGTATGCTAATGCTTGTTTTATATAAGTCTATCCTAGGTTTAGGGACATGAAGTATATTTAGTCGTTCGCTATGTCTAGCGTTATATTTAAACAATGGCCAAAGGTAGCTTGGAGCATTTTGAAATAGGATTTTGTGAATTAGTTTGGTCTTATTAAAAAGCAGGCGCTTGTGGAGTGGCAGTAACCGGAGACGTTTATATAGGTTAGCATTGTCGGTAAGCTTTTCACCATTAATTAAACGCACTGCCCTTTTCTGGAGTGAATATAGGCGTTTTGTTATTGATTTGGAGCATCCATCCCAGACTGTGGAGCAGTAATCAATATGTGTTTGTATATGAGAAGTATAGAATATCTTTCTTGTGTTTTCGTCAAGGAAATTTTTAATTTTGGCAAGTTGGTATACTTTTTTGGCTATTTGTTTAACTAGAGCATGAACATGTGAGTTAAAAGTTAGATTTTGATCTATGATAACACCCAGTGTCTTGTGCTCGGTGACACTTTCTACAGGCGTGCTGCCAATGTGCAGCTGAAGAGTTCTCTGCGAGTTTAGAGTGTGAAGTCTTTGCCTGGTTCCTATTAACATAGACTTTGTTTTAGTAATGTTAATTTGCATGCGGTTTGCATGACTCCAGTTAACTACACTATTTATTTCCTGTTGCAAGGATAATTCTAGCACATTACGATCAACAGCGTTTGTATATACTGTGCAGTCATCAGCAAATAGATCGAAGGACGACGACAGATTTAATGGAAGATCATTTATATAAATGGCAAATAATAGAGGGCCAAGAATAGACCCCTGAGGTACTCCAATATTAATGGTAATGGCTTGAGATAAAACTTTATTCTGTGATACTACTTGCTTTCTGTCTAATAAGAATGATTTTATTAATGTCACTATATTAAAACTTACTTTCATTGTTTCTAGTTTTTTAATTAGAATAGTATGATCTATCATATCGAATGCTTTCCTAAAGTCTATAAACACCGCTCCACATAGAGTATTGTTGTTAATATTTTGATGCCAGTTTTCTATCATGTTTGTTAGTGCCGTATGGCAAGAATATTTTGGCCGAAATCCTGACTGGCTGTCAACTATCAGTTTATGGCGAACTAAGTGATCTAGTGTTGTTTTGTGGATGTGCTTTTCTAGCGGTTTGGATAATGAGGATAATATTGAAATTGGTCTATAATTACTCATGAGACGATCGTCTAGAGGACCAGCTTTTAAATGAGGATACACTTTAGCGATTTTAAAGGCTGATGGGAAGTGACCTCTGGTTAGACATTGATTATATATAAAAGTTAGTGACTCGCAGATCGCCGGTGCAGCATGGCGAAGGATCCGACTACTAATTCCATCTAGTCCTGATGAGTTATTGTTTTTTAGATTACGGAGATGAGTAAATACTTCAGTTGTCGTCATTAGCGGTATGTTGGAGGAAATGTGTCCATAGCATTTGTTCTCACAGAATGATGATAATAAAGATATGTCATGAGGCGCATCTGGTATTGCAGCCTTCAGTTGGTTTATGTCGGACTGAAAGTATCTACTGAATTGATCACATGTAACCTGATTTGATGGTAATGATTGTGATTATTTGTGTTTGTTTGTCAAGGTATTAATTGCTTTCCATATATCTTTAGTGTTGGTTTTATCTATTACTATGTTCTTAAAATAGTTTTTCTTTTCCTTCCGAATAACATATTGAACTTTGTTTCTCAGACTACGGTACATAGTTAGATCTCTATTTTTGTGAGCCCTGTCGCGATCTCTCATAAGTTCAACTACCTCCTGTGTGATCCACGGGGGCTTTGTGTGATGTTTAACACGAACTTCCTTAAATGGAACATGTTTATCAAATATACTTAGAAAGGTCTTTAGCCAGTGGTCCAGAGCATCGTCTGGGTCAGGAAGCTGGTAAACATAATCTAGAGATGAGTTGACCAAATCTTGTAAGAAGACGTCTCGATTGAAATTTTTGTAATTTCTATATTTTATGCTTATATGTTTGTGTTTGGGAGTTTTGGTGCCCATTTTCGACCACGTGCAACATACTGGATAGTGATCGCTCATTGCATTGATAGGTACACTACATTCTGTGATGTTATCAGCACACGTAGTATAAATATGATCTATAAGTGTTGCAGATGATTTAGTGATTCTAGTGGCTTGTTTGACTAACTGTTGGAAATTATATGACTCTATTATGTTTTCCCATGTTTTGTTTGATTTGTTAGCGTCTATGTTGAAGTCACCTAGCAATATTATTTCCCTAGCATTACTAAAGACTACATCCATCATAGTGGTGAATTTTTCATACCAGATATTTCCTGCACTGGGGTTTCGATAAAGATAGCCAACTACTAGCGGTATGCAATTTTGAAGTTTAACCTCTATCCATACACACTCAATCTCACAGGTTTCAAAGTCTAGCCTGCGGTGGGCGTTAAGCGAGTTGGAAATATAAACTGCAATACCCGTCTCTTGTTTCTGATAGGGATCTCTTCTAATGGTTTTAAAACCTCTGATAGTATAATGGATCTGGAGATATCAAAATCTATAAAAAGATATTGGACTGTGTCCGACAGAATATTACTGGTAAAGTTTAATGACAGACCGTTTGATCTCAACATTATACAAGTTTACGCACCTACAACAGACAGCAGTGATGAAAGCATGGATGCATTTTATAATGATTTGGAGAATGCCTTTAAGAAGTGAAAGTATTCAGAATTACATATCTTAATGATTGATTGATTGATTTAGGAATCGACATCACAGCATTCGGGGCATTCCCATAAGTGCTCCATCCCCATCCTCAGCAGCCAGCGAAGAGTTCCAACACTAATAGTACCAGTAGCAATCTGATTATAAGTCCGTCTCGCCTTTCCTTTGAGCGTTGAGCGTCGGCCAGATCCCTTCATCACTCCTCGTCTCATTCTTGCCAGACCATGGTAATCCATTTGCTCCACCGAGGTGTGCACGTGCTCCCACAAGGCCGCAACCACGTCTGCCTTGTCATGTATCAATACTCCACCAAGTTCTGCAGAGCCAGCCAATCTGTCCGCCTGTTCATTTCCCAGCACACCGGCATGCCCCGGAGAAAAGATCCAGGCGATGCTTGTCACCCGTGACCTCCGAAGCGAAGCAAGCCACTCCGCACGAAGTCTGCCCGTCCTCACCCTCGTCAGCATGCTTTCTGAGTCAGTTACAATCACGATGTGTGTGTGTGTCGTATTCTCCATCCAGCGGAGAGCCGCAGTGACTGCCTCCACTTCCATTCTTAAGCTGGATGTTGTGGTATCATATGCCAGGCTCTCCTGCCCCAAACATCGACCATTAGCTTTGGCTATGAAACCCCAGCCACTTCTCTCACCTCTTGACACCGAACCATCTGTGTAGAACATATCTTAATGAGGGTCTTTAATGCCAAAGTTGGAAATCAACAAGACGGGTGCACAGTAGGCAAGTATGGACTAGGGGAACGGAATTAAAGCGGTTGAAGATTTATGAGCATGATATGATTTTTGGAAACACCTGGCATCAATAACATCCATTGAGATTATGGACATGGGTGTGTCCTGACAATATGATCAGAAACCATTTTGATTACATCCTCATAAACAGAAGATTTCAAAATTCCTTAAAAGTCGCAAAAACTATACGAAATGCAGACTGCTAAAGCGACCACAGATTCATCTTAAGCAATATACATATAAAATTAAATAAGGTCGAATATACAACAAGAAGAAAATAATGTTAACTATGTGCACCGACGAGTGAGGAGATAAGAGATCAATTCAACGTAGAGGTAAAGAACAGATTTGATGCATTGGCTGATCTGGTATTTCTATTTCAAGATGTCAGTGACCAGTGTGAAGAACTCAGTCAGCCAGGCTGCAGAAATAAGTATCTCCAAAATAAAGATATTTGGACAAAAGAAATGGATGAGGAAAGACATTTTAAAACTAATGGTAATAAGAAGAAATAACAAAAGTAACCATGAAAAATATGAAGAGATTCACCGAAAAAAATAGGAATTTGTGCTACGAGGCAAAAAGAAGCATGGCTTGAGGAAAATTGCATGGAAATTGAACACCAGCACAACACCCGGAATACCAAATTAATGCACAAACGAATTAATTACATCACTAAGAAAAGAACACACACATCAACACGTTGCCTAAAAATCAAAGAAGGCAAAATCACTAATAGAAAAAGATAAGATTTTAAATGCATAGTAGGATTATTTGAAAGACTAGTATAATGAACAGGAGACGAACAGTATGATATTCTGAATAATAATGAAGACCATCGATTTTTAAAATGGAAGTTCAGAATGCTCTTGACCATATGACAACTGGCAAGACCGCGTGTCCAGACAAAATCACAACAGAAATTATCAATGTCTTAGAAGCATATGAAATAGATCAAGTCACCAGACTGCTGAACACAATATATGATACAGGTGATATACCTCCTGAATTATGTAATTCTATATTAATTGCAATCCCGAAGTAATCAGGAACCGTGGAATGTGATCAACATCGAACATTTAGTATAATGAGCCACATCACGAAGATTTTGCTAAGAATCATCATGCAAAGAGATGGGAAGAAAATACAACCTGAAATAATAGCAGAACAATGTGGATGTTTAGAAGACAAGGGCACAGTAAATGATGTGTACTTGCTGTTACTTTAATCGAGCGTTCGATAGAGGTAAATAAAGACTTACATTTTTGCTTCATTGACTACACAAAGGCTTTCGATAAAGCGCGACATGTCTATATGATAAAGATGCTTACAGATCTACAAATTGATTGAAAAGACCTTAGACTTGTAAAGAATATATATTGGAATCAACAAGATGCCATAAAGACTGATGATGATGTAAGTCAATATCAGCCTATTAAAAGAGGTGTGAGACAGGGATGTGTAATGTCACCAGATCTATTTTCTCAATAATGTGAATATATTTTTAGAAATTCAGAAGATACGAGAGGAATCACTACTGGTAGATATAACATCAATAACATTAGATATGCGAATGATATAGTATTGATTGCAGACAATGAACGGGATCTGTAACATTTAGTAGATACGGTTATTGTACACAATGAAAAAGTAGGGTTATAATTAAATTGTAAGAAGACAGAAACTATGGTCTCAAAGAAGAAAGAAATGTCGCAATGGAATATAAGGATAAATGAGAATATTCTTAAACATGTGAATCAGTACAATTATCTTGGAACAGCCATAACATATAAAGGGAGATGCCATAAAGATATGAAAACAAGAATCGCTATGGCAAAGGTAGACTTTTTTAAAGTGGAAAACTTACTACTGACTAATAAAAATTATGGCAATTGCAACGAGAAAAGGCGTGTTGAAGTGCTACATAGAACCTGTTAATGTTTATGGATGTGAAACGTGGAGGATGAGCAGACAAGCTGAGAAATATCTAGTGGCAATGGAAATGTGGTTTCTGAGGAAAATGCAATGAGTACCATGGACAAATAGAAAAACCAATGAGCAAGCCCTACAAGCGGCAAATGAAAGCCGCAAACTGAGTAGACCAATTAAACGTAGACAGATTTGGCATGTTATGAGAAGAAAAAAACTAGAGATCTTGGTGACAACTAGCAAGATTGAGGGGAAAAGAACAAGGGGAAAGCAGAGAAGTAAATCTCTTGATAGCTTGCCCACATGGCTTGGTCGGGACAATAATAAAGAGTTTATCCACGACATTGGTAATCGTGTAAGATGGCGAAATTTGACTTCCCACGCTTACCGGCCTGGCACATGATAAATGAGTGAATGAATGTGCCTAAAATATTTTGACTATCTACGTCTAATTTCTCGAACCACTTTACCGCTTTCATTTGTTTTTTGAAACATCAATTGGTGAACCCTTAAACGCCACTACAACAGCTCATAAATAAACAGGCGTTAATTGTTCGGCGCCCAAATAAGTAGGCGTTATTCAGTCTTTAATTCTGTCTTCTAACTCTAGAAGCGACAAACTATATATGTGTTTTTATTTATGAACAGTCATTTATTTCTTGTAGGACTCTCTTATTGGTTTTTCGGCGGGAATATGTGTGTGTGTGGGTGTTGGAAATGTGGTTGGGGGATGTGTGTTTCGCTGAGTGTTTGGGTGTGTGTGGGTGGGTGGTGGAGGATATGGGGGTGGGTGAGTGTTGGTAGGTTATGGGATGGGTGGAGGATGTGTGCGTGTGGGTGGGTATGGATGGGTGGTTGCATGCAAGTGTGCCTGGGTGAGTGGCTGGGTGGGGGATGTGTGGTAGGTGGGAGATGTGTGTGTGTGTGGGTAGGGAGATTATATATGTGGGGGTGTGTTTGGGATGTGTTGGTTGGGGATGCGTGGATGGATGGGGTCATGTATGTGCCTGTAGGTATGTGTGTGGCTGGGTGGTGGATGTGTGTGTGGGGGACACGCGGATGGATAGATGGGTGTGTGGGTGGGGGATTTGTCTCATAACATGGTAACATGCATTGTTTATGCTTACAACATTCATTTGACAATGTTTTTTTTTCCTGTGAGAATGCACTGTGCACTGATGAACGAAAGATGAGTGATTGGAAGGGCTGAATGTAAGACGGACCTGCGTGCCCAATTTGTTACCCTTCGAAGATAAAGTTTGTTCGTTCGTTCGTTTGTTCGTTCTCTGTCCGCCCATGGTATTCTTTGCTGTGTCCTCAGAAACTACATTTGCAATGTCATTAGATATTTCTCAGCTTGTCTGCCAATTAACTGTCCATACATATAAAAGCATAGGTTCTATATAGCATGTAACATTCGTTTTCTCTTTACAGTTGACAGCGTTTTCTTTGTCAGTATGTTTTCCATCTTCCAAAACGCTAACTTTGCATAGCGATTCTTGTTAGTGATCTGCTATAAATATCGTATTTTGCGGGGAAGTAAAAAGTGTCGTAACAAACGACTACGGTTGGTTGTGCGTAGGCAATCACGTCATCCCATAGAAAACTGTTTCTACTAAATTCTACCCGTCCATAATCAAATCTACAGTTAATTTAACAAGAATAACTCAGCCAACCAAGTTGAAAGGGGGCTCATCTGAAAGAGGCAACAATTGCCACATCAATAATTCATAATAGTGAGTCATGTAGTCATGATATTGTGCACATTCCCCATGCCTTTATAATGCATATTTTGATATTGTTGTTGTTCTCGGTTAGCCTCTTAAATGATGTTCTTAGTTGCATATACTTTACAGGACGTGACAGTCAACCCCAGTGTTCTTTTAGATTTTATGATTTCTTGACAAGTTTACGTTCAGTAATTTGCCTTTGCTTTCTGAACGACCGGCATTCATACCTTTGCAAAGAAACCAACGTAAGGCTGTCTTATTTAAAATCGCGCGGATCTGTGTTTCGACTGTGGTATGCGGGACTTTGGAATTGCATTCGTAACTCCTTCATCAGAGAGGCTGTTCATGAATAATGTACGGGTGAAATAATGTATGACCTAGAGCAGTGGTTCTCAACCGCTGGGGAATTCAACCGGGTGGGTGTAGGGTTTCCGGGGGGGGGGGGGGGGGGGGGGGGGAATTAAGATTATTTCAAGATCGTGTTAATAAAAGAACCGATTACTTGATATTGTTTTTCCCTTCATACTGTACGGTTCTGTACGTCTCACCCTTCTAAAATTCAATTTATAAAGTGACTAGACCCACAAATCATGTTTTATGTGGACGTCTAGACTTGTTTTAGTATGTGCTATTAAATTTAGCTTCCATTATTACGTATACTGTGTAGGGGCGGGGCGGGATTTTTAGGTAGGAAATACGAAAGGGGGGAATGACGTTCTGAAAATATTGTGAAGGGGGGCACGGGCCAAATTTTTAGGTAGGAAATACGAAAGGGGGGATGTAATAACGTTCTGAAAATATGGTGAAAGGGGGGGGGGGGGGCACGGGCCAAAAAAGGTTGAGAACCACTGACCTAGAGAAATAAGAAGGGCGGAATGTTAAACGGACCTGCGTGCCCGATTCTTAACCCGTTGAAAATAAAGTTCGTCCGCTAGTTCACTCGTTCGAGGTATGACAAACACATAAACAATTAAAATAAGAACTATATGCATACATTCAGATGCTACATAAAACGAAACAATGAAATATTCGTACTCTTTCAGTGAAAAATCGAACTTGTCCTGCTATCACTCTCAGTGACGATGCAGACTCTATGATCTCAACTGTCTCTTCTCGCCCTATCTTCACGGATTCGGTCAACACTTCCGGTTTATTGTAACAGCGCTCTATAGTGGCTATGGCCATCACCTGAGGATAGTACATTGAAACACATTAATAACTTGAGTACAGCGGGTTATACATTTGAAATAGATTAAAAACATCTTAAGAACAGCGGATAGGACAATAGAAACAAATTATACACATTTTAAGAACATCATGTTATGTTCTGTGGTGAATTTTAATATTAGGGCATAATAACCAATGAATGAAAGCTGCCTCATCGGAAAAGTGATTAGTTTACGTGTCAGACTTTCCGTGAGCACATAAAATGTGGCGTTACGGTTTATCCCCGTAAGCTCCAAGCGCCTTAAAGCTTACGTGCACTTATTAATTTATGAGGGGCGGATTATAACAAATGATAGTATAGTCTTTCTTATGTATAGCCATTTTTACATGGTTATAAATGAAGCATTTCAAAACAACTGCCTATGAGCTTGGGCTGGAGTTTGTTGACAATGGAATGCCTAAACACCGCGGAGAGAACATTACCAAACCAGGATTAACTCCAGCCAGACTATTTGTGTAGTGCTGGATCATGCCACAGCCTCTTTACGTCCTAATGATCATCTCGGCCAATGGGGGGGGGGGGGGGGGGGGGGAAGACTCGTCACGTATTAGCAGTATGACTCTTCGCTGGCTGTTGAACGAGGGGATGGAGCACGTGTAAGGATGTTCTGAGTGCAGTAATCTCGATTCTTAGCTCAACTTAACTAGTCTCTCTGTGTACTCAGACCTACAAAATGCGATAAAAACACGGAGCAGATCCATGACTCTGGTGATCGGGTAAGATGGCGAAATATGACCTCAGACGATTGTCGACATGTGTTAGCAGTTTGACTCTTCGTTGGAGGTTGAACGACGAAAGAATAAGGCGAAAGAAGAAGAACCTGTATACAAAAGTGCTGACTCATTCAGCAAGCAGCCTTTTTCTCTGAGCTGGGGTGGGGGATGATGACTCCTGTTACATAACAGCAGTGATATGCAGGAATGGAAAGAAACAAACACTGTCGATCATTTCAAACCTACAATAGGCTGAAATGCCAAATGGTTCATACACTAAATATACAAGATATTGATGAATGTAACTGGTGAACTGGTTCAATGACAGTTAGACATGTGTTGCAGGGGAGTCCAAATATGCAGCACAGAGGAATGAATTCTGACCTAAGTCCGTTCCATTTCAGGACAACTTCTATGGAGATGTCAACAAGCTGAAGTTGATTACTGCACTCTTTTCATTCATTCATATTGGCGTCTGGGGGTGAATGAAGAAGAAGAAGAAGATGACGATATCAAACCTGGTGGATTCCAAAGAACTTGATGGCACTGTTGCTTCGCAGCGATTTGAGAAACTGCAGACAGGGGACTACATAACGTAGAGCATCTGTAATCAACTCGTTCACACATTCAACGCCCTTGTCAAAGTTCTCGGGTTTCAAGAAGTCCCCAGGGCTACTGACATATTTACTCCATACCTGTCCGAGATTTATGTATATGAAAGTCAATGTATATGTATGTCAATGTATATGTATGTCAATGTATATGAATGTCAATGTATATGAATGTCAGTGTATATGAATGTCAATGTATAAGAATGTCAATGTATATGAATGTCAATGTATATGAATGTCAATGTATAAGAATGTGTATATGAATGTCCAGCACTGTCTGCTTCTCGACTTGATGTACATTCTGTCAGACAGCTATCTGTTCCACCATCTCTTGATGTTATTTTCCCACTTGTATAGTTGTCTTCAACCTTGCTCTCCAGTATGGTTTTTAAAAGAGTGTCAAGTATTTTAACGTTCCTCCAGCATTCCCTTTGTCTCGACTTAACTCCAGCGATCCCCTTTCCGTGACATCCCAAAATATGAGGCGTTTTCAAATGAAAGCATATTTTATTTTTATTTTTTTTTTTATTTTTTTTTTTTTTTTTTTTGGGGGGGGGGAGGTGAATATATTATGAAATATTAAAGAACACATGCATCATTTTTCGACGTAGTCACCACTGCGTTCAATGCAAGTCCTCCAGCGCCGATAAATTGCTTGGATTCCCGTAAGAAGAAAATTCTCTTGGTCTCGTGTGTAACCCCTCAAGCACCACCTCCTGTAGCTCTTCACAGAAGTCACGTCGTTTTGAAACTTCCTACTCCATTCGTACACTTGATGGACTGAAAAGCATGCATTACCATGCTCGACCTTCGTTCGCCGATAAAATTCTATAGGTGTCACCCCTTCACTGATTAATGACGGATAATAAACTGCTGTTCCTCTTTGGTGCATGTTGAAACTGTGCTTATGACGTCACCAGCGAAGATGATGTCAAGAATAAGTTCTATGAGGACCTGCACAATGTATTAACATCTGTTCCCAAAGGAGACAAACTTATACTCCTTGGGGATTTCAATGCCAGAGTAGGCACGGACACCACCTCTTGGAGTGGCATTATTGGAAAGCATGGAGTCGGAAATTGTAACAGCAATGGACTCCGCCTCCTTCAGACATGTGCCGAACATGATCTCCTGATTACGAACACAATTTTCCGTCTCCCCATGAGAAATAGGACATCGTGTATGCACCCTCGCTCGAAACACTGGCACCTCATTGACTATGTCATCGTCAGGAGGAGTGACAGACAAGACGTTCGAGTGACAAAATCCATGTGTGGTGCCGAATGTTGGACAGACCAGCGTCTCATTGTCTCGAAAATGAACATCCACATCAGGCCACCACGGCGTCCTCAAGGGGCGAAAATGCAAACAAAGCTAAATGTCACCCGCCTAAACAGCAAGAAAATGCAGCGGTCGTTTGAAAATATGCTGGAAGACCGCCTCAAGCCCAATGCTGAAGCTAAACAGGATACAGAAACAGAATGGAGAGCCCTAAAGGACACGATTTACAACACTGCTATGGAAATCCTGGGTCCAGCCCCCCGAAAGCATAAAGACTGGTTTGATGAAAATTCCGAAGACATCAACCAATTGCTGGCCGAGAAACATCTTCTCCTCAAGGCACATTTGAATGACCCAAAGTCAACATCAAAAAAAGATGCTTTCAAGAACATTCAGAGAGTAGTGCAGCAGAAACTTCGGCACATGCGGGACTCCTGGCTGAGCAGCAAAGCTGATGAAATTCAGGGCTTTGCTGACAGACACGATATGAAAAACTTCTACGACTCACTGAAAGCGGTCTACGGTCCTTCATCACCAGGCATAGTTCCCCTCCTCAGTGCAGACGGGGGAACATTGGTCACCGATAAGAAAGAAATCCTCCAACGCTGGGCAGAGCATTTCAGCAAAATCTTAAATGCAACTTCCTTCTTCGATGATGAAACCATCAATTGCCTTCCTCAAGTTCCCACCAATGAGACTCTTGATGACCTGCCAACCATAGTGGAAATAAACAAAGCCATCCAGCAACTCTCCAGTGGCAAGGCACCTGGTCCTGACTCCATCCCAGCAGAGATATACAAGGCAGGTGGGCCGGTCCTAACAGAGCAGCTTCACCAAGTCTTCACAAACATATGGATGAACGAGACCATGCCACAAGATTTTAAGGACGCGTCAATAGTCCACCTATACAAACGTAAAGGAAACCGCCAATCCTGTGACAACCACCGAGGCATCTCCTTGCTTTCAATTGCAGGGAAGATACTCGACAGAATTCTTCTCAATCGCCTCACAGCCCATCTCGATCAAGGTCTTCTTCCTGAGAGTCAATGTGGCTTCAGAAAAGAACGTGGAACTGTTGACATGATTTTCGCTGCAAGGCAGCTGCAAGAGAAATGTCAGGAACAGAACTGCGAAATGTTCTCCACTTTCATTGACCTTACCAAGGCTTTTGATACAGTCAGCAGAGAAGGACTGTGGAAGATTATGGCAAAATATGGCTGTCCACGAAAGTTTGTCCAAATAGTGCGGCTATTTCATGACGGCATGCAGGCAAGAGTACAGGAAAATGGTGAGCTGTCTGAACCCTTTCCTGTCACCAATGGAGTGAAGCAAGGATGTGTCCTGGCACCAACACTGTTCAGCCTCATGTTTTCAGCCATGTTGATGAATGCCTTCGAGAACGACGACATTGGAATAGACATCAACTACCGTATGGATGGAAAGTTATTCAATCTCAGAAGGCTGAAAGCTAAAACCAAAATTAACAGCGGCACCGTCAGAGAGCTCCTGTTTGCAGATGATTGCGCTCTATACGCCAACTCAGAGGCGGACATGCAACATAATGTTTCAGCTTTCTCACATGCCTGTGCCAACTTTGGGCTCAATATCAACTTGGAGAAGACTGTAGTTATGTACCAGCCAGCTCCAGGGAATAATCACACTGTGCCGAATATCAAAGTGAATGATCATAGACTAAGTGTTGTGGACAAATTTACCTATCTTGGCAGCACCCTGTCACAAGCTGCCACAATCGATGACGAAGTGAATGCAAGAATCTTCAAGGCCAGTGCAGCCTTTGGCAGACTGTACAAGAATGTATGGGACAGAACTGGAATAAGCCTGCAAACAAAGCTAAAAGTCTACAAAGCAGTTGTATTATCCACACTGCTATATGCTTGTGAAACCTGGACTGTTTATCAGCGACACGCTAGGAAATTAAACCACTTCCACACAGTCTGCCTAAGGAAGCTACTGAAGATTAAATGGCAAGACAAGATTCCAGACACTGAAGTCCTAGAAAGAGCATCCATGCCCAGTATTCACACTCTACTGATGAAGAATCAGATTCGCTGGGCTGGTCACTTGACTCGCATGCCAGATCACAGGCTCCCTAAACGAATTTTTTACAGCGAACTGCGTTGTGGTAAACGCTCCCACGGTGGCCAGAGGAAACGTTTTAAAGACACTCTGAAAATTTCACTGAATGCTTTTGGAATTCATCATGACACCTGGGAGGCTGCAGCCAGAGACCGAAATTCGTGGCGTGCATCATTGCGCAAAGGTGCAGTCATATGTGAGGCAACCAGGACTGCAAGAGCTGTGAAGAAAAGGCAGGACAGAAAAACCACTGCAGGAAATCCTCCTCCAGAGACGGCAAGCATTCTTTGTCCACATTGTCAAAGAACATTTCGAGCCAAAATAGGCCTTATCAGCCATCTTAGAACCCACGGCTCCACACCTTCAACCCCACTGGATGAAATGAATGGTCATCATCATTCTTGATGGACAAACAACAACATGACGTCACCGTGATCTCATGTGCTTAACACACTTGACATCATTACCAATATTGAGAGGTTACAAGACAATGGTATGGTTACTGTAATTCCTATCATACCTTAAAGGTTTTCATTTGAATCCACTCGTACTATGGACTGTCTTCTTCTGATGCAGGTAACCAATTTTCTTTTTGATTTAATTTCTATTATATCTGCCATTGTGCTGGTCACTACACTACCAATATACTGGCCACTAAACTATTACTGTGCTGGTCACAACACTACCACTGAGCTGGTCACTAAACTACCACTGTGCTGGTCACTAAACTGCCACTGTACTTGTCACTAAACTATCACTGGGTAAAGTTGGGGCGAACATCCCCAACCCAGCACGTCCACAGACAGGTAGGTGGAACCCGTTAGCTTTGGACAGCAGTCCATCTAGGAGACGGAAAATTCCAAATATAAACGCCCAAGTTCAAGGTGGACCAGCGTGCTGAGGAACTGGATGGCCATGGGTAAACTTGTCGTGAAAGTTGGACGTCTGTCTGGTGTGCGGGGCGGCACCAGGCGTATGGACTCCTGCGGGACATCCCCTGCCTCTTCCCTAGCAAGCAGGCAATGCTAGGGCGACCGGTTATTTCCTGCAGTATACAAACTTTGCTTATGGAATTAATTAAACACGGGAATCGTTGCCGGAGCTACGGAGCACTTGCTCTGCGCTTGACACATCTTTCAGAGGCTAGCGAAGAGAGAGTGAGGAGGAGAATACGAGGAAATGGTGGAGGAAGACATAGAAATAGGAGGGCAGGCGCCAGGAGAACAAGACGAAAAGTGGAGAGACTAGGTTTCAACCATGTAAGAGAGGGATACTGGAATTGTCGTAGTGTCAGGCAGAGAGGTCCTGTATTGGAGAGGCTAATATATGATTTTGATGTCCTCATGCTCCAGGAGCTAAATACAGACAAATGACATTGCCCTGGGTATGCCAGTTATATAAACCTACTGGACAGAAGAGACATGGGCAAGGTCTGCTGGTGAAGGAAGGAGTGAAGCATGTGGTACTTGACTTAAGCCAGTGGAATCACAGTGCAAGAGAGGTCCAGGGTATACAAATAGAGATTGGTGGCTTACGTTGGAACATCATAAATGTATATGCCACAGTGGACTGTTTTGTCAGAAAGGAACACTGGGACTGGCTTAAGGAATTGAAGGAATTACCAGGGGATAGACTACTCATATGTAGAGACTTAAATGCGAGGAGCAGAGATTGAGACAGTAGTGGAGAAAACCGACAGGGAATTGCCCTTGCGGATGCATGTGGACTCCGATGTGGTCTGCATAAATGATGGTAGGCCGACTAGAATGGCAATGAGGCCTGGCGATGCAGACACAGCTTTTGACTTGGCACTTGTCTCCCAGTCATCAGTCCTTGATGTAAAGTGGACTGTTTTGAATGACCATGGGAGTGATCACATGCCATGCTCAGTCCTGATCTCTAAATCCAGGAAAGTTAAGGCTGGGAGAGCGCGCAAGACCTTCCGGTATGAGTGGACCGATTGCCTTCTTTGACGCCTCAGACAAGGGGCATGCAACAGGACTGTTAAAACTCCTGTTTTGCAGCCCCCACAGGGTACCCCAGAAGTAGACCATGCTTGGAAAGCAAAGAGAGCTGCAGTGAATCAGCTAAGGAAAGTGCGACAGACACCTCGAAGCTCACGAGAGGAAGTGGACACCGCGGAAAATGTCAAGAAAGACAAGGTGGAGGATTTCAAGCGCTGTGCTGCAGAGGCCAAAATCGCAAAACGGAAAGTTTTAAGAAAGCGATTGGAGGTGATAAAACACTGCGAAAATTCTGGAAACTGCACAGATAAATGCAAAGAAAAGATCGGCCTATGACAGTGGGAACAATTTATAGAGATGATGGTGTGCGCGTGACAACAGACAAAGAGAAAGGGGAGGCGTTTCTCCAGAGATTTTTAGAGCAGACCAATCATAATGATGCGGACACCAGGGATGCAGTTAGAGAGGAATTATCTGGCACCATGAAGAATATGCATTATGAAGACATCATACGGGTTGAAGATGTTAAACATATTTTGAAAAAGGCAAAAGACACGGCACCAGGGCCCGATGGGGTTAGGTATGGCCACATGAAGGCTTTGAGCGATGCAGACCTGAAGGAGATGACCGACTGCTTTAACCAGAGCATTAGGACAGCATCAGTACCGCAGGATTGGTGCACAGCTATCTCATCCCTCTCCCAAAACCATTCAAGGATCATTCAAAGCTTAGCGGCTTTAGGATCATCACCCTTCAAAATACATTTGGGAAGGTTCTAGAGAAGATAGTCGCTGTCAAGCTGCAAGAGTTTTTGGAAAGGGGGAAGCTTCTTCCAAGAGGCCTGGGGAGCTACAGGCCAGGAAAAGATACCTGGTCAAATGCAGCCACTTTTGCCTTTGATGTTTATGAGGGGTTCCAGAGTAGACAGGAAACGATGGCGGCAGCGCTTGATCTCGAGGATGCATACAATAGAGTTCGATATGATATTTTGATGACCGCACTGATGGAGAAGGGGGTTAATCCCTGGTTGGTGAACTAGATAGCAACCGTCCTGCATTCTCCTCGGGTTGCTCTCCGTCTGGGTGCATGGACCTCAGAGCCACATATTTTAACCCCGGGACTGCCACAGGGATCTGCAATCTCACCGGTGCTCTTTAACGTGTATACGAGCAAGATTGCAAACCTAGAAGCACCAGGGGTTGGAAGGATACTAACATTTGCAGATGATATTCTTGCATATAGGCAGGGGAGAGATAGGGAGCAAACAGCCCAGGAGCTACAGGCGGCAGTAGACAAAGTGATTGACTGGTGCACTGAAATTAGTGCTGTCATCCACCCGGAAAAGGCGGCTGTTTTGTGGTGCTCTCTGGACAACAGGATTGTGAGAGCTGATGTCCCAAGCCTCACGATAGATGGTAGAAACGTCAACAGAGAGAACAAACTGAAGTATCTGGGAATCACATTTGACAGGAGCCTGTCCTTCAAGGACCATGTGGAGACGGTTGTGACAAGATCTCAAAAGGGACTCAATGCACTTAAAACTATGGCTGCAATGGACACAGAGCAGAGAATGCTTTTCACACTATACCAGCACTTGATCCTCTCAGTGACTGATTATGGACTAGGACTGCTCACTGTCTCAAACAGTCAGCTGGAGAAATTAGAGCGCATACAGAACGAAGCTATGCGAGTCATTCTGGGGTTAACCAGAGACACCCCAGTAGTGTGTATGCGTTACATCCTTGGTCTGCCGACTGTTGCTGGTAGGCTCAAGGTGATGCAGGCGAAGGCATATCTCAGAGTAGCTGCAGACACAGATCACCCGTTTCATGAGGCGCTGGACGCCGTTAAGGGTCAGCTACTGATAAGAGGGAAATCATGGATGGCTCAGGCGGAGGATACGATCAGACAGGTGTGCCTCTTGGAGAACATTAGGCGAGGAGAGGAGTGGGTCAGAGTGCCAGCGGAGCAGTCAGACTTGTGCAGAGTTATAATCACATTGAGCCGGGAGTGCAGGGAGTGGCCAGCAGGGGCCACGGAAGTGGAAATCAAGCAACTAATTCAGGATAATGCTCGCTCGGGTGATGTGATTATCTACACAGATGGGTCGGTGTTGAGAGGTAGGAGAAGTGCCTGGGGGTTCTTAGCAAAAGCTAATGGTCGACGTTTGGTTCAAGAGAGCCTGGCATATGATACCACAACATCTAGCTTAAGAATGGAGGTGGAGGCGGTCATTGCAGCTCTCCGCTGGATGGTGAATACGATACACACATCGTGATTGTAACAGACTCAGAAAGCATGCTGAGGAAGGTGAGGACAGGCAAGCTTCGGGCAGAGTGGCTTGCTTCGCTTCGGAAGTCACGGGTGGCAAGTATAGCCTGGATCTTTTCTCCGGGGCATGCCGGTGTGCTGGGGAATGAACAGGCAGACAGACTGACTGGCTCTGCAAAACTTGGTGGAGTATAGATGCATGACAAGGGAGACGTTGTTGCTGTCTTATGGGAGCACGCGTACACCTCGGAGGAGCACATGAATCACCATGATCTTGCAAGAATGAGACAACGAGGAGTGACGAGGAGATCTGGCAGACGCTCGACGCTCAGAGGAAGGGCGAGACGGACATATAATCAGATTTCTACCGGTATTATGGGTGTTGGAACTCTTCGCTGGCTGCTGGGGATGGGGACGGAGCGCTTATGGGAATGCCCCGAATGCTGTGATGTCGGTTCCTAATCAATCAATCAATCAATCAATAAAACTATCACTGTGCTGGTCTCTAAACTACCACTATGCTGGTCACTAAGCTACCACCATGCTGGTTACTACACTATCACTGTGATAGTCACTACACTACCACTGTGCTGGTCACTAAACTAAGACTGTATTGGCCACTAAATTACCACTGTGCTTGTCACTAAACTACCACTGTACTGGTCCCAAAACTATCACTGTGATAGTCACTACACTACCACTGTGCTGGTCACTAAACTACCACTGTACTGGTCACTACACTATCACTATGCTCGTTACTAAACTACCACTGTGCTGTTCACTACACTACTACTGCGCTGGTCACTAAACTACCACTGAGTCGGACACTACATTACTATTGTACTGGTCAATAAACTACCACTGTGCTGGTCACTGCACTACCAATGTGCTGGTCACTTATCTACCACTGTGCTGGTCACTAAACTACAGCTGTGCTGGTCACTGCACTACCACTGTGCTGGTCACTGCACTACCAAAGTGCTGGTCACTTATCTACCACTGTGCTGGTCACTAAACTACAGCTGTGCTGGTCACTGCACTACCACTGTGCTGGTCACTACACTATCACTGTGCTGGTCACTACACTATCACTGTGCTGGTCACTTATCTACCACTGTGCTGGTCACTAAACTACCACTATGCTCGTCACTTATCTACCACTGTGCTGGTCACTAAACTACCACTATGCTGGTCACTTATCTACCACTGTGCTGGTCACTAAACTACCACTATGCTGGTCACTAAACTACCACTATGCTGGTCACTAAACTACCACTATGCTGGTCACTTATCTACCACTGTGCTGGTCACTAAACTACCACTATACTGATCACTTATCTACCACTGTGCTGGTCATTAAACTACAACTGTGCTGGTCACTGCACTACCACTGTGCTGGTCACTACACTATCACTGTGCTGGTCACTACACTATCACTGTGCTGGTCACTTATCTACCACTGTGCTGGTCACTAAACTACCACTATGCTGGTCACTTATCTGCCACTGCTGGTCACTAAACTACCACTATGCTGGTCACTTATCTACCACTGTGCTGGTCACTACACTACCACTGTGCTGATCACTTATCTACCACTGTGCTGGTCACTAAACTACCACTATGCTGGTCACTTATCTACCACTGTGCTGGTCACTTATCTACCACTATGCTGGTCACTTATCTACCACTGTGCTGGTCACTTATCTACCAATGTGCTGGTCACTTATCTACCACTGTGCTGGTCACTAAACTACAACTGTGCTGGTCACTTATCTACCACTGTGCTGGTCACTTATCTACCCCAATGCTGGTCACTAAATTACAACTGTGCTGGTCACTTATCTACCACTGTGCTGGTCACTTATCTACCACTGTGCTGGTCACTAAACTACAACTGTGCTGGTCACTTATCTACCACTGTGATGGTCACTTATCTACCAATATGCTGGTCACTAAACTACAACTGTGCTGGTCACTTATCTACCACTGTGATGGTCACTTATCTACCAATATGCTGGTCACTTATCTACCACTATGCTGGTCACTTATCTACCACTGTGCTGGTCACTTATCTACCACTGTGCTGGTCACTTATCTACCACTGTGCTGGTCACTTATCTACCACTGTGCTGGTCACTAAACTACAACTGTGCTGGTCACTGCACTATCACTGTGCTGGTCACTACACTATCACTGTGCTGGTCACTTATCTACCACTGTGCTAGTTACACTGTACCGGAGCTGTCACTATGAACATTAAGACATTGAAAACGTTACACATTGTAAATACCTTCGCTCTGTAGGGGTCTATTGCGTCGAATGAATAAGCGCCATATCTCTTTAACAACCTTCGCTCTATTTTAAAAACAACAACAACAATAACCTTCGCTCTATATTTAACAACAACGGAGGTTGTCCAAAAGACGTCAAGAATAAGACTGACCATGGCAATGCGGAGGTGAAAGTATTAAGAGCCTTTGACACGACACAACATCAACAAAGAAATCACGGTAACAGTTTTGGGAATATGAATCTTTCCCAACATACTGATGTTAGTGTTGGACCATTTCGTGATGACTAGTGTAGAAAATCTTGTCTATTGAACTTACAAGTTACAGACAAATCCATAGAAGGAGAAGAAGAATAAGGAAGGAGAAAAGGACGAATAAGAAGAATTGTATGTGGCAAAAGTTGAATTGGACACACAGTAGAATAC
Source organism: Cepaea nemoralis (assembly GCA_014155875.1). Lineage (NCBI taxonomy): Eukaryota > Metazoa > Mollusca > Gastropoda > Stylommatophora > Helicidae > Cepaea > Cepaea nemoralis. Next base: position 51,171 of record JACEFZ010001875.1, read on the forward strand.
TTACATCCCTGGGGTAATAGAGCCTGCCACTTGACCAGTCCTTGCTGAAATCTCTGAGAATGTTGGTCTTTTGGATGAGCATGTAACTGTCCACCAGTAGTGACATATCGTGTCTCTTTTCCTCAAGCCCCGTGGCCACAAACAGGTCTAGTAATCCAGTGGAGTTAAGGAATGTTACCTTGCGACAATACTACAGATAACATTAGAGGGAAAAGGCTAAAGCGTCAGAATTTAGTTACCATAAATAAATTATATATTATATGTTTCCTTTGTTTTTCATCAGCCTCCTCTAACAGAAAAATGACACTTTTTTATATGCTATTTACAGGACATCGCTGTCAATCCAGCATTTTACTGTTGTTGTTGATGTCTTGACAAGTTTACGTTCAGTAGTTTGCCATTGCTTTCTGGACGACCGGCACCCATACCAACACGTTAAAACCCAGCGCAACACATTATGCTGCCAAATCAGTAACAGCTGTGTTTCGAACGCGGGTAAGCGGACTTACGAATCGCGTCCGTACGACCGTAGCCACGGAGACAGACTACCACACAATGACACTGTTAAATTGAAATCACGCCATCTTTGTTTCCACTTGAATACTTCCGGAGACCTTTGAACCTTTGGACAAAACAAAATGTTTAAGGCAAGAGGATCGACTTCATTGCACCTTGTTTTATCCTATATTGCTCGGTCACTTTCCGCATGGTGGTCTACCAAAAAGCGTCGCACAAAGCACAAACTCCTTTCAGGAGTGTCCGAGAAAATTGCACCCGTGAATCAAACGACGTAGGCCGGAACCAAACCCACAATCTTCGGAGCGCCAGTAGGCGGCGTAACTACTTCGCCACGGAGACTCCCTTGTGTTGGACAATTTGGAGCTAACTTTGGCCCATAAATGTTGTATCTCGGCCATGTTGCTTTCAGTTCTCTTCAAACTGGAATTGAATAAACACATCAATTCTGAAGATTCATGACGACTTTATAAAGATCTCAATTTCGATTACCACTAACTGTGAATTCCGAATCTGGTGTATATGACCTGGTGCACGCAGTCACTATCCAGCTGTGTCATTGTCTATGTCTTCTGGTTTGTAGAGGCGCTGTTGTTATGTTTCTGCGCCTGACAAATCTCGACGAACGGACGTCACATTCAGTCCTAGCATATTTGGGCTGTTAGTGATTTTCTGTGCACATTTAAGATCAGTAGTTTGCTATAGCTTGCTGAGCTACCGGCGCTAATACCATTATATGAAAACCAGCGTACGGCGGAAGGGGAAATCAGACTGCACATGACACTATTAATATGATGACTTTTGCTAGTTGTTGAATATGAGGACGTATGGGAATGTCCCAAGTGCGGTGATGTTGGTTCTTGTTTCTTCCCAACTCAACTTCCATGTGTTACATTTTGCTCTATTTATTCTGTTCTCATAACTTGGCTAATTAAGCGTCGACTTCCACGTTCTGGCGTTTATGATCGTGTGTATGTATGTCACATCCTCTCTTTGATGTTTGTAAAATGTTATGGTTTATGTGTTAGCATCTTCTGATAACGGGCACGTTGGTGTAACTGTCAGGAAGTTGTGCTGACAATGGCATGGGCGCGGTGGGACGAGGGTTCGGTTCCTGGACTCGGTTATCTACGAAAAGGAAAGACTGACCTCCCCTGCTCACATACCTACAGTAAGCTCCATCTACGGTACATTCTATTTTGCGTTCTGATGTTGTGTTCTATCTGATGTTATGTTCTTTCTATGTTATGTTCTATCTGATGTTATGTTCTTTCTGATGTTATATTCTCTCTGGTGTTATGTTCTTTCTGATGTTACGTTCTTTCTGGTGCTATGCTCTTTCTAATGTTACTTTCTTTCTGATGTCATGTTCTGTATGATAATATGGTATTTCTGATGCTGTTATTTCTTATGGTATGTTCTTTCTGATGTAATATTTTAAATTGCTTTTTATTGATTCTCTTTTGAAAATATGTCACAGCCCATGCCATTTTTAATACGATATTCCTACAAAGATTTCAAACAGAACAAAGTTTAGACAAAAATATACCAACCTCATTTATGTCCTCTATTGACGCGAATTCTTTCCCCACAAACGTTGTCATTAGCATGCCAGTATGAGCAGCACGCTCCATAATGATATCGCTGTACTTTTGGGGAAGTTGATGGAGTGCTTGTGTGATCTGCCAGATAAGTTGTTAAGATAAAACCAGTAAAATAAAACAGCAGCCAAACACGGATAGTTAATTACTTTGTAAGCATCATCAATACAGTTATGTGTATATACAGACTGGAAGCATTATTAAGTAAAGAGAACCAAAATTGATCATCTGGACATTTTGAGGGAGGCTAAGAGGCATAGCCAACTTATCACGAACATCAGAAAGTCTTTATTTCTTGGCGACATAATGAGAAGACAAAAACTGGAGTATGTTGTGATAACTGGCCAGATTTGTGGAAAGAGATAGAGGAAGACAGGAAGAGAAAATTAATGACAGTCTCGTGTCATGACATGGAAAGGAGTCAGCACACGAATTGATACATGCCGTTGGAGATGGCAAAATTTGGAGAATCGTGAACGCCCAGGCCGGATGGCGAGCACTTGATGATGCTGCTATATAGACTGGGGTGCTACGGTGGCGTAGTGGCTAGAAGCTCGCTTGTCGGCCCGATCGTCATGGGCTCGATCCGCATCGGATTTGGTTCGGATCTCTTAAGTCTTAAATTCTCATCTATGAACACTCAGATAGCCCCGAAGTGCTCATCTATACAGATGGATCTGTTGTAAAGCAGCAGAGAAGTGCGTGGGCATTTACAGCCCGTTCAGCGGGCCGAACCGTTCAAGAATCCAGTGGTGCCCACTCCATGACCACGAGCAGCATGACGATGGAGGTGATGGCAGTTACACAGGCTTTCATATGGCTGGAATCACAGCATTATACCAACGTGTGTGTACTAAGTGATTCAATGAGCATGATTCAGAAGGTCGAAGCTGGATCTGTACGTCGACAGTGGACTGAATCGCTGCGGAAGTCTGTTGTCCGTAAAGTCACCTTCATCTTCGTCCCGGGACATGCGGGAGTCGAGGGAAATGAACGAGCTGACAAACTGGCTGGCTCTGCACCCCCTGTAGATGGCCAGCCCATGGATCGTGCCGATGTTATTAACGTCCTTAAAGATTTGGCGAGAACAGAGGATTTTGACGTCAGTGATTCCACATCGCTGTCCAGGATGAAAGACCTGGGAGTAAGAATCGGCACAGCCAGACGCGAGAGGTACATCGGGAAAACAAAGCGCCTCGTCAACCAACACAGAACTGGCACTATTAGCCACCGGACGCTGATGCATATGCTGGGGGGAGGATCTGAGCACCTATGGACATGTCCGGAGTGCAACGAAGATACCCCAACTGATAACTGATAACTGAACTGAAGTCTCAAATTGACCTATTCTTGAATGGGTACCAAGGCATGTCTGAGTAATTGACGGCTGCCTGCGTGGTACTGACCGCATCACCCACTGAGTGTCCATCTATACAAACACCGGTCTAGAACCAGATGTCCAGTGCCGCTAAATCGGGTAAAATGGACCATAACTTGATACATATAAATAGACTGACATTTGAATTCTTACTGTCACCGCTGGGGCAGTTTACATAAATCAGGGAAAACGGGACTTGGGATGGGTCAACTTTGCAGGAACAGTCACACGTGATTGAATGAACGTTGCAGCTAGAACCTTCGTCAGCTCACGAACAACAGAAACTGATACAATTGCATTAAAAACATGTCTAACATGTGTTTTAATCTGATGTTTAAGCTCGAGGAGTGTGTCATTTCTTTGCCTATTCTTAAGACTGAAGCACATCAGAGAGTAACCTGGTGTATATTATTATAGATAATACGCTCGCTTTTAAACTTTCGGTGCTATGATTGCGGGTATTAAAAGGGTGTTAAGAGGCCTGACGACCGACGTCATTGTACCGAGTTTAATCCCATATGGCTCAGTCTCTTTCCGTTAGACGACCTGCCGAAAGCGTTGTACAAAGCACGAACTCTGTAGATCCAGCGACGACCCCCAGGAGTCTCCGAGAACATTGTATTCATTAACTGAATGATACACCCCGGAATTGAACCTACGGGCGCGAAACATGCGACGTAACCGCTTGTCCACGGTGACCCCCGTAATGGCGGGGAGGGAGTTTAATCTCGGTCCCGGCATTAAGTTAGACGTAAAAACGTTGACTTCTCGTTCTGAAAGTAATGGCAAACTACTAAAAGTACAATTGACTGCAAAATCAACCTTTAACAGACACGCAACATTTTAGTCATATAGCATGCACCTTGCGAGATACAACGAAATGTGTCAGGCAATAAATTCTACAATATTTTGTTTTTGTCTTTAGTGTTGACATTTTCAGCTCTGCCAAAGACAGCCGGTGCTTTGGAATACACATATCATTGCCCAATAAGACTTATGGGTCATATGACAAAACCTGTTACTGAAAATAATTATGAGAAGAGTGAGAGGAACAATAATACACCAGAAATTAATTATAAACAATGTAGGTTTTCAGCGGGAAAAGACAAACAATGTCATTCACATTCTCAAACTCTATTAGAAAAAGCTAAAGAAGTAAAGACAGATCTGTACTTGTGCTACGAGACAGCAGGTTTTCCTTCTCTAACAGTAACTGTCCCCAGTCTACTTACGAGACAGCATGCTCGCTTTCCATAACATTTAACTGTCCCCAGTCTACCTACGAGACAGCATGCTTGCTTTCCCTAACATGTAACTGTCCCCAGTCTACCTACGAGACATCAGTGACAGTACGGAATTGTTACAGTGAAATAAATGTTGCAAATTCATTCTCGAATAATAAAATCGTCTTCTTTGAAATAACAACAAAAATATGATTCGTTTCCCTGTTATCATCATTACTTCTGTCTTCTAGCATTCAAGCTGGGACCCAATTTTCTCACATTCTATAACTGTATCTATCATATTATGCAGTTCCACCTGTCTTGTTGCTTTCAATACGCTGTCGTCAACATTATGTAAATTATTTATATGTTGACTATTAACCTAGATAACTGGCATCATTTCTATAAACTTCACTATATGCGCGTAAATTCATTCATTCAGTAGCATGTCCTTTGCAGATCCTCGCTCCCATAGCTACCTTTCGGAAAACTGCTCGGTCATAAGCAAGATGTTCCGCGTCTGATACACCCATCTGGAGATCATCTGCCACATCCTGCACCCATCTTCTCTTTGGCTTTACTCTTCCTCTCTTCCCAGGCATATACCTCTCCAATGCTGTTCTCTCCAAACTTTTATGACATTTCAAGTGAACAAAATATTTCAATTTTCTTTGTTTTATCGTCTTTAATAGCCAATCTTCTTCAATATTCAGCTCATGTCGTATAGGTGCATTTGTTCTTTTCTGTATCCAAGATATTCTTAGAACACGTCTGTAACATTTATATTCAAAGGCATGTATTCGCTATTCAGCTTGTTTAGTAGGTGCCCAGGTCTCACAGGCGTATGTTGCAATGGGGAAGATGCACGCTCTTAATAACAATCTAATTTTTTTTAGGTGTATCTGTAAATAAATAATTATCATAAATGATATGTTCTCATTGGGCGGTGGGTGACTGTTCAAGGGACCTGGTTCAGAAGTGTTCAAGTGTTGAGTATCTAGGAACGGTTCACTGAGTAAGAAGGAGGTCATCATGGCCGAATAGATATGAGAACATGCTCTTAAACTTCCGATGTGCTGATGCCGATGCAGCGGGTTGAACCCCCTACACCGGTAACTTTGACTATTTTTGTGACTTCTTGTCCGTGACTTGAGAACATAAACTACAATAACCTTGGAAGTCGGAGTGGGTTCGCCTGATGGCGAGGGACACTGGTATTAGGGAAAGCTAACACACACGCACAAAGCAGTCCAGTGCACTAGTAGTAGTAACATATGTATAAACTACGTTTGAGCTCAAAGCGAGGAAACGTAAACAACAACAACAACAACTTAGCAAAACATCGAGTGGGAACATTTCAAAATCAATACGAATGTCATTTAACTTCACAATACTCAAATATATATTTGGTTCAGTTGAACTATTGTCTTATTTCGCATTTTCAATTATTTGTTTCACACGCTGATATGAAAGAAATGCACTCACAACGAAAACTGGTTACTTGCATCAGGAGAAAAAAATGTGTTGCATATCCTTTACAGGACGTCGCAATCAACGCCAGTATTTGTTGCTGTTGTGATCTCTTGACAAGTTTACGTTCAGTAGTTTGGTATTGCTTTTCTAACGCATCCACACCACTTCGTAAAACACAACCCAAGGCAGTCTACTGCCAAATCGCTCGCAGCTGTGTTTCGAATGCGGGTATATATAGGTGATTATGAACAGCGCCCGTAAAGCCTTTGCCACGGAGCCGGTCGCATCAGCAGAAGACAGCCCATTTTAGGAGGGGGCTTCAAATGAAAACCTTAAAAGAGTGATAGAAATTACAGCAACCATGCCTTTTCTTGTAACCTGCCAATACTGTAAGGATGACAAGAGTGTTAAGTACGTGACATCACGCTGCAGACGAATATGGTGACGTCATTATGACAGTTTAAAGATGGCAGCCCCACTTTTGACATGCAGCAGAGAGGAGTGGTGAAACTTATAGAAATTCATCGACGAATGAAGGTAGAAATGCTTGCCTGTCAGTCCATCAAGTGTATGAGTGAAGTAGGAAGTTTTAAAACGACCTGACTTCTGTAACTTCTGGTCCGGTGAAGAGGCACAGAAGGTGATGTATGAGTGGTTACACAAGCGGCCAAGATATATATATATATTTTTATCTGCGGGAATCCAAGCACTTTATCGGCGGTGGAGGACTTGCATTGAACGCAGTGGTGACTACATCGAAAAATGATACATTTGTTCTTTACTTTTTCAAAATATATTTACCACACACACGCTCACACACACACACACACACACACACACACACACACACACACACACACACACACACACACACATTTAAGGTTTTCATTTGAAGCCCCTTCATACAAGAAAAGGAAAGAGCTTGGAAGCAGTAGATATGTGGCTTTTAAGCGAATTTTGCGAATGATTTGGACTGCCAGAACAACTAAGAATGAATGTCTGAAAGAGGCTATTGAAAGTAAGTAGAACTATACAGTATATACAATCATAAGAAAGAAACACGTTTTTATTTTAATCATGTAAAGAGAAGACAGGATTTGGAAAACATTGTGACGAATGGAAAGATCAGCGGTAGAAGAGGCAGTGGAAGATCGAGAGAAATGATGCTGGATGGTTAAAGACAGATCCCTGGAGGGATATCATCAAGAGACTGGTACCGGACAAGCAGGGCCGAAGAGCTGCGGTAGTGTAGCAGCTAGACGCTGGTCTGTAGTGGTTCTATCCGTGGCAGGGCGGTTTTGAATTTGTTTAAATTGACCTGGGCTCCCATTTTCATGCAGGCTGAACATGTGCACCAGGAAATGTTCCGGGAAGTAAATGCGACCGGTGAGGTACCGCCCACATCACCCACTCATTGCAGTGTAGTGTTATAAATATGGGTCTAGCACCTCGGAAGTGTAACAGTGAGCTTTACTGTTGTTGTTGTTGTTTTAACCAATAACCGAGATCTGCGGATACACACAAGATCTTTTGCCATTTGTCACGGTACATGATGATGATGGTGATGATGATAATTATGCAGCTCTGTGTGTGTGTGTGTGTTTGTGTGTGTATGTGAATGTTTGTGGTGTGTGTGTGTGTTTGTGTCTGAATGTCTGTCTCATCAACTCATCGCATCATGTTTCTCTTGTACCTTGCAGTGTCGAGGTGAAGCATAAACAGCGGGAGAGTGCCCATCCATCATCTCATCTTGTTTCTCTTGTACATTGCAATGCCGAGGTGAAACATAAACAGCGGGAGAGTGCCCGTTTATGTGCTTCGTGTATCGAAATGTCCATGGACTGTTATTCCCTCTGTCCATTATTTACATGGTTGGCCTCTTCTTCTGGCTCCATTTGTTGGTTTGTACATCATTGCTTGGTGTGGTATATTGTTAGTTGGTAGCCTAGTGATGTGGCCGAACTATTTCACTTGCTATTTTCTAATGAAATCTAGCGCTGCTTTTTTACCCCATCTTAGTTATAGTTTAATCATTTTGTATTTTCTTTCTTCTTGATACATTTAGTATTCTTCTCAGAAATTTCATTTCTGTTTTTGTGGTTTTTCTTTTTTCTTTTTCTGTCATTGTCCAGGTTTCGCATTGGTGGCATAGAGCTGGTAGGAAGATTTTGTTGTAGAGTGTTTTTTCAGTAACTACTGATACGTATTTTGTTCTTTAATATTGGCGCCCTTCGTCCAATGAGCTGGTTTGCCTTCTTAGTACATCTATTTTCTATCTCGTCTTTTAATATGTCATTTTATGATATTATACTTTCTAAGTACTTGAAGCTCTTTACGTGTTTCGGCAGTTTTGGGAGGAGAGAGAGAATGTGTTCTTTTAGGTGAATATGTGTGCAGTTTTTTTATATTTATACATTCATGCTACAGAACATACAACTTATTGTAAAGAAAAACTTGCATAAGGGAAGTTTGCTAGAACGATTGCGTATTCGTCATTGCTTTCTGCGTACTTCCATGTTGGATCTCGCAGATACTTGTCAAATGACATCAGCATGGTCACTCTGATATCACTGGGGATGGTCATGTCATCCTCGACTGTATCCACAGCGCGCTGGACAAGGTAGTACACGCACAAGGCATCTCTGTAAATAGATCAGAACATTACAGGCATTTACAATTGCGAAACAGTCTGTGGTTCTGGATCCTGGTCGCGACAGGATCAGTATGCAATGGTTATTGTTGTCTTCGCTATGGCTGTAGTAATACTAAAGCGTTGTAGGAGCCGTAGGTTATGTGTTCTAACTATACCACCAGATGTGTTATGACCGTATATTGATTGTATAGTGGTCCATTATGTATTTATTTGCCTTCGTGTGATCTGCTCCTCAAACTAGACATGTGTAACACTGATCAGTTATCAGTTATCAGTTATCAGTTGGGGTATCTTCGTTGCACTCCGGACATGAGTGAGTTCCCTTGAGCAAGATGGCGGGACATTTTTTCGTCCCGTAAAATGGAACGTGTTTTTTTCTGAAATGTGTATGTGTAACACTGATAACAAATTCAACAACTTGAACTATAAATAAACACTTTGTTCGGAAATGTCACTTTTATTAATCTAAATTCTCCAATGTTTACAAACTGTCCATGTTTAATACAACACTGAGCACATTGGCGCATATGAAAACAAACACCCGAACTGACTTCGCTGGGTTAAACTGTTAAACTTTCATCCCGCACTAAACATTAACGCACTCCTACCTAATTTTGTACTTATTTTAACCTAACATGATGGGTTGGAGATACTCTGACCTGAGTAGGCCACCCTGCAGTACCTATCCTGATCTGTTACAATGCAAACCATCATCATCGTGTACGAAAGTATGACAAGTCAAACATTAGAACATACCGTGATAACTATCAATGTGTATTAAAAGAGAGATAGAGGAATATCATCAGGATGTGTCTTGCCACCTGCTGTAGGCGTCCATGCTTCTCTAGAGATCTAGGCCCCTAATGTTCTGGATCAATTCTGTGAATGATATTCCTTCGTGTCTCAGTCACGGTTCACATAGAATCACTTTTCTCAGTAAATCTCTGCTTCTTCTGGTGCTAATTCTTCGTGCTGTCACGATATTTTCCAATGTCTCTATTCGCATTATTCACAAAGCGTGCCGGGTATGGTTAAGACAGGAATGCTTCCTGCAGAGTGGTAGTCTTCAATTAAAAATATCGAAGATAGTGAGCACCCGTTGGATAATTTTCCCAGGTCGTTTTAGCGCAGTGTTTCCCAACGTGGGGCCCACGGCCCACAAGGGGGCAATACGATTGTTAAGGGGGGCAATTCGAAAATGTGTCTCGCAGTCATCAGTCCTTGATGTAAAGTGGACTGTTTTGAATGACCATGGGAGTGATCACATGCCATGTTTAGTCCTGATTTCTAAATCCAGGAAAGTTAAGGCCGGGAGAGTGCGCAAGACCTTCCGGTATGAGTGGACCGACAGCCTTCTTGGACGTCTCAGACAGGGGGCATGCAACAGGACCGTTAAAACTCCTTTTTTGCAGCCCCCATGGTGGACTCCAGAAGTAGACCATGCTTGGAAGGCAAGGAGAGCTGCAGTGAAGCAGCTAAGGAAAGCGCGACAGACACCCCGAAGCTCACGAGAGGTTACAGCGGAAAATGTCAAGAGAGATAGGGTGGAGGTTTTCAAGCGCTTTGCATCAGAGGTCAAACACGCAAAATGGGAATGTTTCATGAAGGAGATTGGAGGTGATAAAACACTGCGATAATTCTGGAAACTGCACAGACAAATACAAAGAAAGGATCGACCTATGACAGTGGGAACAATTTATAGAGATGATATTGTGCGCGTGACAACGGACAAAGAGAAAGGGGAGGCGTTTCTCCAGAGATTTTTAGCGCAGACCAATCATAATGATGCAGACACCAGGGATGCAGTTAGAGAGGAGTTTTCTGGCTCCATGAAGAATATGCATTATGAAGACATCATACGGGTTGAAGATGTTAAACATATTTTGAAGCTACTGGAACTATTAGTGTTGGAACTCTTCGCTGGCTGCTGAGGATGGAGACGGAGCGCTTATGGGAATGTCCCGAATGCTGTGATGTCGGTTCCTAAATCAATCAATCAATCAATCAATCAATCAAACATATTTTGAAGAAGGCAAAAGACACGGCACCAGGGCCCGATGGGGTTAGGTATGGCCGCATGAAGGCTTTGAGCGATGTAGACCTGAAGGAGATGACCGACTGCTTTAACCAGAGCATTAGGACACCATCAGTAACACAGGACTGGGTGCACAGCTGTCTCATCCCTCTCCAAAAACCATTCAAGGATCATTCAAAGCTTAGCGGCTTTAAGATCATCACCCTTCAAAATACATTTGGGAAGGTTTTAGAGAAGATAGTCACGGTCAAGCTGAAGAGAGACTGAGACTGAAGTTAACTAAATTGGAACCTGACATAAAATCTATTTGCAGCAAGCATCAAGCGCAAGGATCTCACTAAATTTAAATTATAAATAATTACTAATAATTAAAATAATATAGAAAATCTTTCATTAAAATTATTTTGTACTTGAATTTCAGTTCTCCATTATATGTTTTGAAAATTTACTTACTGTGTTTGCTCAATAATTTCCTAGTGATTTCTTCCTAAAACCTATCATTCAAGTTGCTTTAGTGAACATTTTGATTTTTGAATATTAAAAATTATGTATATGTTTGGAGGGGGGATTGGAGGGGGGGGGGGGAATAAAATTTTTAGAAAGGCTTAGGTGGGGCATAGCGCAAACAAGGTTGAGAAACACTGCACTAGTGGGTTGTGCTCAATATTTAAAACTGTTGTTATTCTTTTATTACAAGGAAAATAAGTTCATCTAGGTTGAAGTAATTTTTCGGCTTTAGCAATCAAGGGGAACAATTACAGATTTCACTATACTTGTACTGATAGCTATTTTGCAAGAGAAGTGTATGTTTATTTCTGTAAAAGTTTTATTAATATTTTGGAGGATATCAATGGAATGTTACGATTATAAAAGCTTTACACAATTTTCATTATTATTTAAATTTAAGACACTAAATATTTGTGTAATATATATTGTTTAGTAAATCATTTATTTCTTTGTCTGCTAGGCCACGTCTGTCTAAACAGAAGATTGGTTTACTCTGGTTTCTCTTCACAACGTATAAATCTTTCGCCCATGTGCCATTATATCCCTAAGGCCTATCCACGTTAATATGGAAGGCTGCTGCTCATCAAATAAATATTTTTTTTTATGGTTTGGCGGTCATCCCAGACAAGCTGGTTCTCCGCTTCCCCCTGTTTTTGGCGTGGACCCTTAGTCCCACTGTGAGCTATTGCCCACAGTGGTCCACCGGGCCCACATTTAAAGTGATGCTTATGTGAGGTTTTTTTTTGGTGTGGATCACCCGGCCCCTGACCAGACCAGGCGCACTACTGCGGGGGGCAGCAAATGCGTCTGATCTTAGCCAAGGGACCAAGAATGATCATCCCGGCCTCCGACCAGACCAAGCGCACTACTGGAGGCCAGCAAATACACTTGATCTTAGCCAAAAGGCCGAGAAGCGATGGAACCCTTCAAAATCATCAAATAAATAGGCGAAAGATTTCTACGTTGTGAAGAGAAACCAGAGCCTCTGGTTTCTCTTCACAACGTAGAAATCTTTCGCCCATTTATGATAATAAACTCTTATTTCTAACAACATACACTAATTTTTATCCGGCCATGTTTGTGGCCAAAAAAAAACAAAAAAAACAAATGTGCCGTTATATGGCATTGCAACAGTATGTCTTGCCGAGACGTCGAACCATGATTCACTGAATGGACTAACATTATTTTCGCAGTGTGAAATTGTGTATTTTTTCCGGATTTAGTGGTGATATTCGTTGTTGTTTTGATTTTCTGGACATTTCCCCGGAATTATTACCTGAAACAACACATTTTTCAATATGTATTCGAATATCACTGATGTCGGGATCTCGATAAATGACTACGATGTCCAGCTACTCCACCAGTCCGGAACGATAGTGTGTTCCATAACTGGTCCCGGGGCGGCTGCTAAAGCAACACCCGCACTTATTATGAGTGCCCTAACTGGTCCAGGAGGTGTCCCTTTTGGGGGAGTCGTGGACCTGCATAGGTTCGAAATTCCCACTAGGTGGTACTTTCACCTGTCAGCAGAGGCTCAGAAAGCCGTGTATGACAAGATACACGGCAAAAAACTTTCGCTGCCAAGTCTAGGGATAGACATATCACTACAACATCTAGACAAAGAAAGGGACAGGCTGACCATCCACTGGCTACCTGTCACGATTGCTCCTCAAGGAGTTAAAAAACTGGTGCACAGTATTACAGGAGACGACAAGGCTGAGGTCTTTAGGATAAAGAATGGGGCTGGCAAGTGGGGAGCGCTCTGCAACCCAACAAAGGAAGTTCCCCATTACATACGGATCTACACTCCCGGTATAACGAACAATAACCACAGAGTGTTGATCACGATGCCGGGGAGAAAGACCGATTGTCCAGCTTGTGGCCAAAACAACCACTGGGCAAATAAATGCCCTAGTCGACGACATTCGACGACACCAATAGCAGTAACAATAAGGGTTCAAAGCCAAGAAGATTTCCCACCGCTCGAAAGAGAAACCTCTCCACAGGGAGAGATCGAACTGACACAAACCTTCAACAGTCAAATCAACACACAAGAAAATAACACACAAGAAATTAATACACAAGACATAAATCCAAGGAATGAAGACTCTGACGGTTTTCAAGTCGTCAGCAAACCAAAGAAGAGAACATGGGCTAACAGAAGACCGCAGTCAAAACACAGCGACGACACAGAAACAGACGATTTATCACTGCAAAAGAAAGAAAAAGTCAAAAACACTATAGGCAAGACAAAGGAAACTGAACAAGAACAACAAGAGGAGACACAAGTACAAGACGAAGACGACACATACAGCATACCAGACACTCTTTTCGTAGACACAGACACAAGTGATAAGAACGAGGAACAAGACGATCCTCCCACACAAACCTTTGACGCTACAGACCTGCTCGCCTAAATGTACTCAACAAGGATAATAATTTTGCGTGTGATTCTATACACTTATTATATCTCATTCATTTGATTTTACTTAAATTATAATGACTAGTGATTTAGTTATTATTACTTTAAACATTTGTGGTATACGTACAAAATTACAACATATTATCACACTAATAAACAAACACAAACCAGATTTTCTACTACTACAAGAAACAAATATATGTTCAAAAACATTCGCACAACATATTACCACACAGCTAGGCCTCAGACATTCATGCTTTAGTTTAGGCACACACAAAATTGGGTCAGGAACAGCTATTCTGCAGACATCAGACAGGTGGGACATAATTAAAACACACACGGATAACCATGGACGAATCTCCATAATACAGGTAGAAAACACTATACAAGCATACACCATAGTGAACATACATGCACCACCAAATTACAATCACCAACCAAACTTTTACCAAGAATTAGACACCTTACTTATACAAACATACAGAGGGCAAAATATTATCCTTGCAGGGGATTTCAATTTTGTACTCTCAGATTTGGATATCGTAGGGGCAGGCAAAGCAGGAATCAAGACACAATTAAGGAGAAATGACAGAAGTGGAATACATCAACTGGATATACTAAAGAATACCCTAGACACACACAATCTAATAGACGCTTTCCGATACAGACACCCTAATAACATTGCAACAACACACAAAAATAGGGCTTACAATAGATCAGCCAGATTAGATAGAGTATACTCACCTTCAACACACCAAATAATACACACAAAACATCTACAAGAGACATTACAATACACAGATCACAAAGCAGTACTAACACATATCACTACAGACACTACAAACACAAGGCCATCAAAAAGAACATCACATTGGAAGTTCAATAACTCCTTACTCCAACATACAGGTTATTTACAACATGTGACACAACTTATTCTAACATACACTAATAGTACACCCACGGACAACATAACACAAATTTGGGATTTACTAAAGAATACAATACGGTGTAGAACACAACAGTTAGCATCCATCATACATAAAGACAGACTACAACAAGAACATATCATACAGACAGCAATACAACTCACAAAACAGACTGACAGGAATGCACCACACCTAAACACACTAGAATCACAATTAGAACAACACCAGCAACACACACTCCGCGGTGCACTCCTTCGAACTAAACTTACTAACATATCAGAAGAAAGTCCCAATAGACAGCACCTTGCATTAGAGCAAAACATTCAACGCAACAGACAAATAGGAGCAATAACAGACATGCAAGGAAACACACAAACAGAGACAGTACATATACTAGAAACATTCCAACAGTACTACACTGACCTATATACAGCAGAACCCGCCAACACACAAACACAAAATAGATTCCTAAAATACACAAAAAAATTGTCAGACACAGATAAAGACACACTAGACACAGAGCTTACATTAGCCGACATAACACATGCACTCAATCAAATGCAAAAAGACAAAACACCAGGACCAGATGGACTCACAGTAGAATTCTACCAACACTTCTTTCCTATCCTAGGCAATTTCCTTCTAAAAGTCTACCAAGAAGCTTTTCATAAACAAGAACTCCCAAACACTTGCAACATGTCATATATAACACTCATACCTAAAGACAACACAGACAAAACACAGCTGAAAAACTATAGACCCATCTCCTTATTAAACACAGACTACAAAATTCTAGCAAAATCACTTGCAAGCAAAATTAAAAACTTCATGCCATCACTCATCCACCCAGACCAACAGTGCAGTATTCAACACAGAAACATACACCAACATACACACTTCATTAGTGATTTCATTACATACACCCACCAGAAAGACTGTCAATCCTCTCTCTTATCTTTAGACCAGGAGAAGGCCTTTGACAGAATCTCACACTCATACTTACACAAAACACTAGCACACTGCAACATAGGACAGTACTATAGACAGTGGATAGAAATATTGTATAAAAATCCTGAAAGTAAGGTACTGGTGAATCATTCACTCACTGGCAGTTTCAGAATCAATAGATCTGTCAGACAAGGGTGTCCACTATCACCAGTCCTATATGTACTCACACTAGAACCACTCTTAGAAGCAGTTAGACAGGACACTAACATTAAAGGTACATTTATACAAGGGTCTGGAGAGCGGAAATTAATTGCTTATGCAGATGACACCGTTTTCTTCCCTACAACCAACACTTCCATAACGAACATACTTCACACCTTCAGACAGTTTGGTGAAGGAAGTGGGGCCAAAATAAACATACAGAAGTCTAAAATAATGGGTCTGGGGAAGTGGAAGAATAAAGCAGATTTCCCCCCGGATCTAACAGTCACAGATAACATGAAGATTTATGGGACCACTTTTCCATCCAATCCCAGAAAAACACACACAGGAACATGGCAATCACTGACAAAACAAATTATAGACATACTACATAGGTTCAAATACAAGACATCAACAATTTTTATACGAAGCACTATTGTAAACACCTTCATCTTTCCTAAAATACTATATTTAGCCACAGTGTTAGACCCACCAAAACAAACAAACACAGACATAAACAAACACATCAGGAAATTCATCTTTAAAAACACAATCCACAGTATAAAGCACAAGACTTTAATACAAGAGAAGACTAGAGGGGGAATTTCACTACAGGACCTTAACACAAAAAACAAGCATTAAGAATCAACCACATAGGACGCATCATCAATCATCCAGATCAACACTCGCTAGCATTATACTATATTGCAATTAGATTAAACAGAATTAAGAAAATAGACAAAACAACACCACACTATTACGGCACACTACCGCACTTCTACAGAACATGTATGCAAGCAATTCAAGGTAATGAACACTTAATACAACAGACAACCAAGCAGATATACACATATTTAGTACAACAACAAGCCCCACCACTACACCTGAGAATCAAAAGAGGATACAAATATCACATGAAAGACTACAGTTGCACCTTCACTAACTTACACAGCAAACATATCACATCAAAATCCAAAGAAATAACATACAGGCTAATTTATAATATGACCCCGACAACTGAGAGAGCCGCACAAACATCCAAACAAATAGCCCCATGCAAATTATGTAGACAAAATATTCAGGAAACAGAGGATCATCTCTTCTATGAATGCCCAGCAATCACAGCCACTAAGATTGCACTGCAACAATTAATAGAAACACACACAAACAAGAAAACTGACGCTTATAAGGCCATTTTTTTAAATACAATACCCACAGCCACAAAAGACAAACACACTAAAGTTCTTGTTGCACTGGCGGAGTATAGAAACGTAATATGGTCGAGTAGAAACTCGGCCACACACAATCACCAAACAATACAACCACACACACTAGCAAAGATTTTTCAACAAAAAATCGCCCAGCTATTCGCAGATTAATAAACAAGAGCCACCCCCATCAAACTTCACACTACATAACATACATGTTCAAACACACTCTCACAGTATATTTCTATACTCCGCATGTGTACCACTAAGCCCAATCATTGAGGAACAAAGCGCCAAATAACTGAATAAATGTCCTTTCTTTGTTACTGAGTCCTGGAGCCCAACCTAGACAGAACAATGGGACGGTGGCCTTTGTGAGTCAGTGGTCTTGTCGACCGAAGTTTAACCTCGGTCTGAACAGCTCTCTCTCTCTCTCTCTCTCTCTCTCTCTCTCTCTCTCTCTCTCTCTCTCGCTCTCTCTCTCTCTCTCTCTCTCTCTTTCTCCCCCCCCCCCCACCCCAAACATGAATGACTATACGCTGTATTCGTAATGTAAAAGCCTGTTTTTGTACATAATAAATGGGATATTTATGTATACGCTGAATTCGCAATGGACAACTTAACAAATTCCAATCTGCTTACGCGCGCTCTCTCTTTATCCCTCCCCCTCCTCTCCCCCTCCCCAGCTCCCTCTCTCTCCCTCCCTCCGTGTTGACCGCGTTCCTGGTCTCAACCCACCCCACCACAAGCAAATCCTGGGCACTTGCGATTAAGTCGAGGGCTGTCATTCAGCAATAATATTGAATCCACTTACAGGAAGTAAGCTTGCATGAGACTGCCTGCAGTGTAAAACGTGGGGCGGCTTTTGCCGTTTCGACCTTGACACCAACATTTCCTTTAATGTATATATCTTCGGTGTGGAAGAGAACGCGTGATGTGTGTTGAAGGTTTATAAGCGTGTGAGAAAGATGGGTTTAGAATGAACGAGCGGAAGGAATCATCACCACACCATAGTCGTTGTTGTCTCCGTCATTATCATCACCATTATCATCACCATTACCATCACCATTATCATCATCATTATCATCACTATTACCATCAATCACGTTAGAATGGGATGACTGAAAGCGTACGTCATTATCATAACTGTATATGTATGTTTTTGTTTCATTAACGCATATGACATAACACTAACAAACGGCAACGCTCTGTAATATACACAAACAAAGAAACACATATTGCACCTCGTAAATATACATTGCTTTGTATAAAATAAACGTATTTAAAAAAAAACTAAAAAAAAATATCAGAAAATGAAATTACAACATATAGTCACACTCATACACAAACACAAGCCAGATTTTCTTTTATTACAAGAAACTAACATCAAAACAGATTTTGAAGCAGCAGAATTAGTGACACGGCTAGGATTAAGAAACTCGTGTTTCAGTTTGGCGAAACATAACGTAGGGTCAGGGACAGCCATTCTCCAAATTTCCGACACGTGGACTATTTTTAGAACACACGCAGACGCACAAGGTAGAATTTCCACAGTTCAAGTTAAAAACGACACACACTCATTTGTCATTGTGAACATACACGCACCACCTAACTACAATTATCAACCTCTATTTTATGAAAATTTAGACGACTTACTAACACAGACATACAGGGGACAAAATATTGTTCTTGCCGGCGATTACAATTGTGTTCTTGAAGATTTAGACGTGGTAGGTGGGTAGGTGAGAAAACAGCTGAGGAGAGCCGGCAGGGACAGTTTACATCAACTTGACACACTACGAAATATAATCGATACACACAACCTCACAGACGCATTCAGGCATACACACCCCGACAGTAGAGAAACGACATACACAAACAAAACACACCACAGATCATCTAGATTAGACCGGATTTACACGCCCGCAACACATCACATCATACAAACCAAACACCTACGGGAAACATTAGATTACACAGACCACAAAGCAATACTAGTACACATCAGCACAAACAGCACAAACACGCAGCCAAACAAAAGGTCACCTCACTGGAAGTTCAATAATGTAATATTGGAACACTCAGCATATGCAAAATATATGAAACAGCTCATACACACGTACACAGACAATATACCGACTGAGAACATCACACAATACTGGGACTTATTGAAAAACACCATACGAAGCAAAACACAACATCTAGCAACCATGATCCACAAAGACAGACTAAGACAGGAGCGCATCATACAGACAGCCATACGACTAACAAAACAAACAGACAGAGATGCACATCACTTACACATTTGAAGCACAACTAGAAGAACACCAACAACACAGATATCTGGGTGCTCTTCTAAGAACAAAACTCAACACAATTACACAAGAGTCAGCTACGAGGCAATATTTAGCAATAGAACAGAATGTACAACGTAACAGACAAATAAGCAAAATATCAGACATGCAAGGAAACATGCAGACAGAAACACCACACATAGAGACTGCTTTCCAACAACACTACACACAACTATTCACAGCAGAGACAGTCGACACACAGATACAAGACAACTTCTTACAGTACACAAAGAAATTATCTGACACAGACAAAGACACACTGGACACAGAACTGACACTGACAGACATAACACAGGCACTAAGCACACTAAACAAAGACAAAACTCCAGGACCAGACGGTTTGACAGTAGAATTCTACCAACACTTCTTTCCTATTCTAGGCAATCTTCTCCTCAAAGTCTATCAGGAAGCCTTTGACAAAAAACATCTTCCGGACAGCTGCAACATGTCTTACATTACACTCATATGCAAGGATAAAACTGACAAAACACAACTGAAGAACTACAGACCAATTTCCTTACTCAACACAGACTACAAGATACTCGCCAAATCACTCACCAACAAACTTAAACCTTTCATGCCAACACTAATACACCCAGACCAACAGTGCAGTGTCAAAGACAGAAATATACACAATCACACACACCTCATTAGAGACATTATTAACTATACACATGGAAAAGACTGTCCATCCTCCATCTTATCCTTGGATCAAGAGAAGGCCTTCGACAGAATTTCCCACACTTACCTACATAGGACACTAGAACACTGTAACATAGGAGAGTACTACAGGCAGTGGATACAGATCTTGTACAAAAATCCTGAGAGCAGAGTGTTGGTGAACCATTCACTGACAGCTAGCTTCAGGCTCACGAGATCTGTAAGACAGGGATGTCCCTTATCACCACTACTGTATGTGCTCACTCTAGAACCTTTATTAGAGAAGATAAGGCAAGACACTAGTATTAAAGGAACCTTCCTGCATGGGATAGGAGAGCAGAAGCTCATCGCCTATGCAGATGACACTGCCTTCTTTCCCACCAGCAACACATCAATAAGGAATATACTCCACACCTTTACCCATTTTGGAAAAGGCAGTGGAGCCAAAATTAATGTACAGAAATCACAGATAATGGGCCTGGGAAAGTGGAAACAAAAGGCTGATTTCCCTCCAGATCTGAAACACATAGACACCATGAAGCTGTATGGGATCACATTTCCATGCGATCCCACAGAAACACACAGACAGACATGGCACGCACTGACCGAACAGATCACAGACATGTTACACAGGTATAGGTACAAGACATCCACAATATTTGGTAGAAGCACAATAGTCAACACATACATATTACCCAAAATAATATAATTAGCGACAGTACTGGACCCTCCTAAACAGACCGTCACAAACATAAACAAACAAATCAGACGCTTCATCTTCACCAACACGATACACAGCATTAAACACAAAACTCTCATACAAGACAGGAAACAAGGCGGGATTTCACTACAGGACATCCAGACAAAAATACTGTCACTTAGAATCAGTCACATAGGTAAAATCATCAGACACCCAGAACAGAACAGACTAGCACTATACTACATAGGCCACAACATCAAACATCTCACACCTCTTAACAATGCAACTGCACACTACCAGGGAAGACTGCCAACATTCTATCAGACATGCATACAGGCAATAAAAGGACATGAACAGTTAATACAGCAAACAACACACACAATATACAAACATTTAGTTAGAGAACAAGCACCATCACTAAGACTTAGGATTAAAAGAGGACACAAATACTTCATGACTGACTTCACATGCACCTTTTCAAACCTACACAACAAACACATAACACCAAAAGCTAGAGAGATCACATATAGACTGTTATACAGTATGACCCCCACAACACAGGTAGAAGCATACATATCCAAACAATGTCAATTATGTAGAAACAACACACAAGAGACAGAGGAACACATTTATTATACGTGTCCAACAATTACTGCCACACGCGCAACACTCAAACACCTCATACAAACACACACAGGCAAACAAACCGACATATATAAAGCAATTTTTCTCAATACTATACCAATGACATCTAAGGACATACATACAAAACTACTTGTAGCACTTTCTTACTACAGACAACTTATATGGACCTGCAGAAATTTTGCCAGATACAAACACCACACATATAACACACATTTAGTTTCCTTCATGTACACGCACAAAATATCACAACTCTTTCCAGAGTTGGTATAAATGGTATACCAACTCTGGCAATTTTGGGAATTTTTTGGAAATTTTGGTATACATGAGTGAGAGAAAAAAAGAAGAAACTGTGAATGAATGGTGAGTGGATGATTAAATAGATCACATATGGTCAAAAGACCAATGGAAAATCCCTTATGTAAAGAATAGTGGAAGTATAAATGCTTGTTTTACTTGTTTCAAAATGATGGTTTCACCCTTATAGACAAGAGGGAAAAGAAAAAAGGAGAAAAGAAAATTAAACTCCTCCCATTCCAATGTACTATTTATGGAATGTTTGGCTTTGAATGCACTTGTTGTGCTATACTACCACCACTACTAAGATTATCACTTTAGTAAATAAACTCACATATTTGTTATACTATTATCATTATTATTATTATTATTATTATTATTTTATTATTATTGTTTATTATAATGATTATCATCATTATTATTATGACTATCTTTATTCTACCTTTACTATCCTTAGTATTATTAATGTTATAAGTATTATTGATATCATCATTATCATTTTACAATTTCATCTCCCCCGCGCCCCCCCCCCCCCCTTTGCTTACAGTTTTGTTGCCTTTGCTACTAACCCCACTGGTTGGTTCAAACTTTTGTCCTGCCTGTGCCATCATTACTAGGGTGGTCAGGAGAGCATTGATGGAATTGAACAATTAGTGGGAGGGTAGCGCGAGAAACAAAAATGTAAAGATTTCCCTTTCGCTCAGTCACCCCCTTTGAATCATGTGAGTGAGTGTTGAATGAATGAATAAATACAAAAACACATATGGTTATCAAACCAATAATACTGTAAAAACTTATGCAAATACAAATATTTGGTTAATTTTCATTTAAAAAGAAAAGAAAGAGAGAGCAAAGAGGGAAATATGAATGAACCCCTACATTTAGGGAAAAAAAACAAGGAGGAAAATATAACCCACTCTTTTACTCCAAGTATTATTAAAACTGCAGTTTGCATGTGTATGTACCTGCTAGGCTATGTTTAACACCATTACAAAGAAAATCATCCTAGCAAATGGAATCACATATTGTAAAAATGTTTATCATTTTCATAACTATTATTACCATTGCTGTTTGTTATAATTGCTGTTATTACCCTCAGTATGCCTCCTCCTGTCATTATTATTATCATCATTAGTAATAAACCAAAACCCCTTTCCCAGGTGCCCCCCCCTCCCCTTGCTCATGGTTTGATGCTGCCTTTGCTGATACCCACACCGGTTTGGTTCAAATATTTATCCTGCCTTTACCATCATTGCCCAGAGAGGGGGGTAATGGCATTGGAGGAGTGAAACCAAATTGGTGAGAGGGTGGCAAGGGAAACAAAAATGTAAAGATTGTAAAAATTTGTGCTAATACTGATGTTTGTTTACTTTTTACAATAAGTAATTTAAAAAAAAAAAAAAAAAACACAAGAGGAAGGGAAAAAATGAATGAACCCTTACAAATAAGACCAAAAAATAAGCAAGGAGGAAAAGAAAACCAACTCCTTTTACTTCTACTATGTTGCAATTTATATGTACCTACTATGCTATGCTAACACCATTCCTAGGAAAATCATTCTAGCAAATGGAATCACAGTTTTGGAAAGTGGGATCATTATCATAACTATTATCATCATTGCTGTTACTATCAGTACTGTTATCACCCTTAGTAGGTAAATGTTAGTCATCATTATTATTGATGTATTTGGGTTTAGTTGCATTATTAATATAATAACCTTTATTAATATATAACCTCATCTCCCATGAGACCCCCCCCCCCTTCCCTCACTCATGGTTTGTTTGTTGCCTTTGCTGACACCCTCACCCTTTGGTTCCAAAATTTATCCTGCCTTTACCATCATTACCCATTAGTGTGGTGGGTCAAATGGGTGAGAGTGGGACTATCACTATTTTCATTGCGTACTTATCATTGCATTTATTAGCATTGCTGTTATCACCCTTAGTAGTTTTATTCCTTGTCATTATTATTTTAGATGCATTTCATGTAAACACCATTCCTAGGATAAGCATTTTAGCAAATGGAATCACATGATTAACTATTATTATCTTTGCTGTCTATTATCTTTGCTGTTATTGTTATCACCCTTAGCAGTTTTACTCTTTGTCATTATTATTATAGATGTATTTAATGTAAACACCATTCCTAAGAAAATCATTTTAGCAAATGGAATCACATGTTTAACTATTATTATCATTGCTGTTACTGTTATCACCCTTAGCAGTTTTAGTCCTTGTCATTATTATTATAGATGTATTTCATGTAAACACCATACCTAGGAAAATCATTTTAGCAAATGGAACCACAAGTTTAACTATTTATTATCATTGCTGTTTATTATCATTGCTGTTACTGTTATCACCCTTAGCAGTTTTATTCTTGTCATTATTATTATAGATGTATTTCATGTAAACACCATTCCTAAGATAATCATTTTAGCAAATGGAATCACAGGTTTAACTATTAATATTATTATCATCGCTGTTTATTATCATTGCTGTTTAACAATAACAGTGTTATTGTTATCACCCTTAGCATTTTTAAATTATTCCTTGTCATTATTAATATTATTATTTATGTATTTGGTTGTTATTTGCATTAGTATCATTGTAATCATTATAAATATATATGGCTTTGTAAACCCGTAAACTGCACATCCCCCTTTCCCACCTTTTTGATACTGTGATTGTTGTCTTTGCTGCCACCCTCGCCGGTTGGTTCTAAACATTTTGTGCACCGCCATGTTTATCGTCACCGATGGGGATGGTACTTGGTAGGAGTTTTGGAGCTGGCAGGAGAGCGGGGCGGCAAGGGAAATAATAGCAGCCCACTACCATCACGCTGTTGATATAAAATATTTCCTTACAACAATGTCAATGGAGGAATGTTTAAATGTATAAAATATTTGTAATTTTTGCGCATATGTCACCTACACTTCCACATGCAACGCTCTGTAACAACACGAACAATACAAATGCAAATGTTTCTTAACACTCAATAAACGTTTTTAAAAAAAAAAAAAACATATCAGCATCATCATCGGGAAACATTAGATTACACAGACCACAAAGCAATACTAGTACACATCAGCACAAACAGCACAAACACGCAGCCAAACAAAAGGTCACCTCACTGGAAGTTCAATAATTTATTATTGGAACACTCAGAATACGTAAAATATTGTACAGCTCATACACACGTACACAGACAATATACCGACTGAGAACATCACACAATACTGGGACTTATTGAAAAACACCATACGAAGCAGAACACAACATCTAGCAACCATGATCCACAAAGACAGACTAAGACAAGAGCGCATCATACAGACAGCCATACGACTAACAAAACAAACAGACAGAGATGCACATCACTTACACACATTAGAAGCACAACTAGAAGAACACCAACAACACAGATATCTGGGTGCTCTTCTCAGAACAAAACTCAACAAAATTACACAAGAGACAGCTACGAGGCAATATTTAGCAATAGAACAAAACGTACAACGTAACAGACAAATAAGCAAAATATCAGACATGCAAGGAAACATGCAGACAGAAACACCACACATAGAGACTGCTTTCCAACAACACTACACACAACTATTCACAGCAGAGACAGTCGACACACAGATACAAGACAACTTCTTACAGTACACAAAGAAATTATCTAACACAGACAGAGACACACTGGACACAGAACTGACACTGACAGACATAACACAGGCACTAAGCACACTAAACAAAGATAAAACTCCAGGACCAGACGGTTTGACAGTAGAATTCTACCAACACTTCTTTCCTATTCTAGGCAATCTTCTCCTCAAAGTCTATCAGGAAGCCTTTGACACAAAAAATCTTCCGGACAGCTGCAACATGTCTTACATTACACTCATATGCAAAGATAAAACTGACAAAACACAACTGAAGAACTACAGACCAATTTCCTTACTCAACACAGACTACAAGATACTCGCCAAATCACTCACCAACAAACTTAAACCTTTCATGCCAACACTAATACACCCAGACCAACAGTGCAGTGTCAAAGACAGAAATATACACAACCACACACACCTCATTAGAGACATTATCAACTACACACATGGGAAAGACTGTCCATCCTCCATCTTATCCTTGGATCAAGAGAAGGCCTTCGACAGAATTTCCCACACATACCTGCATAGGACACTAGAACATTTGTAACATAGGAGAGTACTACAGGCAGTGGATACAGATCTTGTACAAAAATCCTGAGAGCAGAGTGTTGGTGAACCATTCACTGACAGCTAGCGTCAGGCTCACGAGATCTGTAAGACAGGGATGTCCTTTATCACCACTCCTGTATGTGCTCACCCTAGAACCTTTATTAGAGAAGATAAGGCAAGACACTAGTATTAAAGGAACCTTCCTGCATGGGATAGGAGAGCAGAAGCTCATCGCCTATGCAGATGACACTGCCTTCTTTCCCACCAGCAACACATCAATAAGGAATATACTCCTCACCTTTACCCATTTTGGAAAAGGCAATGGAGCCAAAATTAATGTACAGAAATCACAGATAATGGGTTTGGGAAAGTGGAAACAAAAGGCTGATTTCCCTCCAGATCTGAAACACATAGACACCATGAAGCTGTATGGGATCACATTTCCATGTGATCCCACAGAAACACACAGACAGACATGGCACGCACTGACCGAACAGATCACAGACATGTTACACAGGTATAGGTACAAGACATCCACAATATTTGGTAGAAGCACAATAGTCAACACATACATATTACCCAAAATAATATATTTAGCGACAGTACTGGACCCTCCCTAAACAGACCGTCACAAACATAAACAAACAAATCAGACGCTTCATCTTCACCAACACGATACACAGCATTCAACACAAAACTCTCATACAAGACAGGAAACAAGGCGGGATTTGCACTACAGGACATCCAGACAAAAATACTGTCACTTAGAATCAGTCACATAGGTAAAATCATCAGACACCCAGAACAGAACAGACTAGCACTATACTACATAGGCCACAACATCAAACATCTCACACCTCTTAACAATGCAACTGCACACTACCAGGGAAGACTGCCAACATTCTATCAGACATGCATACAGGCAATAAAAGGACATGAACAGTTAATACAGCAAACAACACACACAATATACAAACATTTAGTTAGAGAACAAGCACCATCACTAAGACTTAGGATTAAAAGAGGACACAAATACTTCATGACTGACTTCACATGCACCTTTTCAAACCTACACAACAAACACATAACACAAAAGCTAGAGAGATCACATATAGACTGTTATACAGTATGACCCCCACAACACACGTAGAAGCATACATATCCAAACAATGTCAATTATGTAGGAACAACACACAAGAGACAGAGGAACACATTTATTATACATGTCCAACAATTACTGCCACACGCGCAACACTCAAACACCTCATACAAACACACACAGGCAAACAAACCGACATATATAAAGCAATTTTTCTCAATACTATACCACAGACAGCTAAGGACATACATACAAAACTACTTGTAGCACTTTCTTACTACAGACAACTTATATGGACCTGCAGAAATTTTGCCAGATACAAACACCACACATATAACACACATTTAATTTCCTTTATGTACACACACAAGATATCACAACTATTTCTAGAGTAAATCATATGTACTCTTCCTTATTTTATTACAAATTTGGTATACATGAGGCGAGAAAGAAAGTAGAAACTGTGAGTGAATGGTGAGTGAATGATTAAAAAAGATCACATATGGTCAAAAGACCAATGGAAAATCCCTTATGTAAAGAATAGTGGAAGTATAAATGCTTGTTTTATTTGCTTCAAAATGATGGTTTCAACCCTTATAGATAAGGGGAAAAAGAAAAAAAGGAGAAAAGAAAATCAACTCCTCCCATTCCAAATTACTATTAATGAATGTTTTGCTTTAAATGCACTTGTTGTGCTAAACCACCACCACTACTAAGATTATCACTTTAGTAAATAAAATCACATATCTATTATATTATTATTATTATTATTATTATTATTATTATTATTATTATTATTATTGTTATTATTATGATTATCATCATTATTATTATGACTATCTTTATTCTACCTTTACTATCCTTAGTATCATTAATGTTATAAGTATTATTGATATCATCATTATTATTTTACAATTTCATCTCCCCCGTGCCCCCCCCCCCCTTTGCTTACGGTTTGTTGCCTTTGCTACTAACCCCACTGGTTGGTTCAAACATTTGTCCTGCCTGTGCCATCATTACAGGGTGGTCAGGAGAGCATTGATGGAATGTAACAATTGGTGGGAGGGTAGCGCGGGAAACAAAAATGTAAAGATTTCCCTTTCTCTTAGTCACCCCCTTTGAATCATGTGAGTGAGTGTTGAATGAATGAATAAATACAAAAACATATATGGTTATCAAACCAATGATACTGTAAAAACTTATGCAAATACAAATGTTTGGTTAATTTTTATTTAAAAAAAAAGAAAGAGAGAGCAAAGAGGAAAATATGAATGAACCCCTACATTTAGGGGAAAAAAACAAGGAGGAAAATATAACCCACTCCTTTACTCCAAGTATTATTAAAAAATGCAGTTTGCATGTGTATGTACCTGCTAGGCTATGTTTAACACCATTACAAAGAAAATCATCCTAGCAAATGGAATCACATATTGTAAAAATGTTTATCATTCTCATAACTATTATTACCATTACTGTTTTTTATAATTGCTGTTATTACCCTCAGTATGTCTCCTCCTGTCATTATTATTATTATCATCATTAGTAATAAACCAAAACCCCTTTCCCATCTGCCCCCCCCTCCCCTTGCTTCATGGTTTGTTGCTGCCTTTGCTGATACCCACACCGGTTTGGTTCAAATATTTATCCTGCCTTTACCATCATTGCCCAGAGAGGGGGGTAATGGCATTGGTGGAGTGGAACCAAATTGGTGAGAGGGTGGCAAGGGAAACAAAAATGTAAAGATTGTAAACATTTGTGCTAATACTGATGCTTGTTTACATTTTACAATAAGTTTTTAAAAAAAATTTAAAAAAAAAGAGGAAGGGAAAAAAAATGAATGAACCCTTACAAATAAGACCAAAAGAGAAAAAAAATAAGCAAGGAGAAAAAGATAACCAACTCCTTTTACTTCTATTATTGAACATTGCATGTTGCAAGTATATGTAAAAATAAAAAAAAAAAATAAAAACAAGGAGAAAAAAAAGATAACCAACTCCTTTTTACACCTACTATATTATTAAACAGTGTAGGATGCAATTGTTATTGTATGTACCAGCCATAATTTAACACCATTTCTAAGAAAATCATTTTAGCAAATGGAATCACATGTTTGGAAAATGTGATCATTATCAAAACAAATTTTATCATTGTGTTTATTAGCATTGCTGTTATCACCCTTAGTAGTTTTTATTCTTTGTCATTATTATTATAAGATGTATTTCATGTAAACACCATTCCTAAGATAATCAATTTAGCACATAGAATCACATGTTAAAACTATTTATTATCATTGAGTCTATCACTATCACCCTTAGCAGTGTTATTCCTTGTCACTATTATATTTATTTATGTATTTGGTTGTTACTTTGCATTATTATCATTGTAATCACTATTAATATATATGGCTTTGTAAACGCGTATACAGTCACATCCCCCTTTCCCACCTTTTTGATATTGTGATTGTTGTCTCTGCTGCCACCCTCACCGTTTGGTTCTAAACAGTTTTTGCACCGCCATGTTTATCATCACCGAGGGGTGGTGATGGTACTTGGTAGGAGTTTTGGAGCTGACAGGAGAGCGGGGCGGCAGGGGAAATAATAGCAGCCCACTACCATCACGCTTTTGATTTAAAACATTTCCTTACAACAATGTCAATGAAGAAATGTTCAAATGTATAAAATGTTGGAAAATTTGCGCATATGTCACCTACACGTCTATTATTTTTTCGTCATTCAATTATTAAGGGTTATTGCTATCAATTTTATTGTTGTTAATTTGTATGGATGTTTACTATTACTATTATGCTCCCTCAGTTCCCCTCCTCCCCGCTTGTTTTACTGTTGGTTGTTTTGACGCTGCTACCGCCCTCGCTGGTTGGTTCTATCAATTGGCTGCCACTGCCATCATTACCTGAAAAGGTGGCGATGGTATTGGTGGCTTTGGAGCCGGCTGGAGATGGTGGTGACAGGGGGAACAAGCACGGTAATAAATAAATTTTGGGTTCCCCCCCCCCTTTGACATGTAAATATGCAAATGAATTAATTGTCGTAATATTACACATATGTCACCTACACGCCCAGACGCAACGATCCGTAAATACACGCACACAAATACTGAACACACAGTACGCATGTAACAACACGAACAATACAAATGCAACAACTACCTTTCTGCATTGTAAACTAGTATACCCCTTGACAACCACCCCCCCCCCCCTTTTCCCCCACCTTTTCGACACTTTTGGTTTTGATGCTACTGCCGCCTTCACCAGTTGGTTCCAACAGGTTTTTACTGCCATTTTCCTCATTACCAAGTGGTGATGATGGTATTGGTGGGGTTGGAGCTGACGGGTGAGAGGGTGGCAGAGGGGAAAAAAAAGATGGTATACTATCGTCTTGTTGTTGTTTGTACTCGTTTTTCGTTACCCCCAATTTCAATGTAAAAATGTTGAAACAAATGTTGTAAAAATTTGCGCATATGTCACCTACACTTCCACATGCAACGCTCTGTAACAACACGAACAATACAAATGCAAATGTTTCTTAACACTCAATAAAAGTTTAAAAAAAAAAAAAAACATATCAGCATCAGTAGCCACTGGTGTCCCTTACGTGCTCTCAGATAGAGATCTTTTCATACAGAACCATCATCTCATCTTGTACATAGCTGCATCGAGCTGAAGCATGAAGTGCCTGTTTATGGGCTTCATATATTGAGATTCCCGTGGACTCTGTTATTCCTTCTGTCCATTGCTTGCATGGTCGGCCTCTTCTTCTGGTTCCATCTGGTCTGTACATCATTGATTGTTGTGTATACTGTCAGATGGTAGCCTAGTTGTGTAGTCGAACCATTTTGTTGGTCAAGCCGTTTAACTCGGGCTCCGAAGGTTGTGGGTTCGATTCCATGCCACGTCCTTCGGTTCACTAGTGAATGTTTTCA
Organism: Cepaea nemoralis; assembly: GCA_014155875.1. Classification (NCBI taxonomy): domain Eukaryota; kingdom Metazoa; phylum Mollusca; class Gastropoda; order Stylommatophora; family Helicidae; genus Cepaea; species Cepaea nemoralis. The sequence continues at coordinate 82,166 of JACEFZ010001875.1, forward strand.
GAGACTCTTGTGGATCATCGCTGGAGCTACGGAATTTGTGCTTTGTGCGACGCTTTCCACGCTGCAGAAAGAGACCGAGCCATATGGGATAAAACCTGATGCATTGAAGTTAACCCTGTCGACTTTTAAGCAAATTTTAACTCGACCATTTTACTTGCTGTGTTCTAATTAAATCTAGCACTGGTAATTCCTCCACTTTAGTCCTGATTTCATCATTTCTGATTTTCTCAAAGAACCATGACATGTGAAATGCTATGAAAGTGTATGTAATGCCCATCTTGAAGTAAACATTCATACAGGTATATTCACTTTCATCATCCGATCCAGGTTTTATCAATCATGAACTGTGACATATCTATGTTTACAAATTCTGACCAATGAGAAAGTGACACATCATGTTCATAAAAACTGACCAATGAGAAATTGTCATATCATGTTTATCAGTTTACAACTCCTTCAGTTTGACACATTGACCTGAAAGCTTACTCGTTATTTTGTATTTAACTTTAACACATTTCAACCGCTAATTTTACTAACATTCTTTGTTTTACTTTCTTTGTGGATATAGATATAGGCAGGCACTGGGCATGTTTTCTTTCTATAGCCAGATCTCAGTTGTCATGACTGTCATGATGGTGCTTTTACCCAACCATGTCACGTATTTTGTTTCTTCTTTTTTTAAACTGAATTTATTGTTTAATTCTATATCATTTTGCTGTTCTTGTTACATGTTATGTTTACTAGCGATGGACATGTATTATTTCTCAACAGCATTTTGCCCTGCACCCTGACTTTGCATTCCACTTCAGCGAGTGTACAGCGTGGCTAATATACTCAGAATAGGACTATGACCATGCAGGATATTACTTTCACCAGTTATGGTTTGACCGTATCCCCTCAATACTTGAACATCCACTCACAATATGAGTTTACCCATTCAAGATATTACAACTCTAGATATGACCTTACTTTCTCCATACTCCCGTTTATCCCTTTAATCATTTAATCCCTTACCAATTCAATACGTGAACATCCACTCACAATAAGAGTTTACCCATTCAAGATATTGCAACTCTAGATATGACCTTACTTTCTCCGTAATCCCGTTTATTCACGCAGGGTCTCGCAGCGCGCGAGAATTGGAAGCGGTTCTACCCGCGTTGGTGACTTGCGGGATACTGAGCTGGCCGCTCAGAAAGCAATGGCAAACTACTGAGCGTAATCTTGCCAATAGATCAGCTGAAAGATGCTGATGTTGACAGTGATGTCCTGTAAAAAGGATATGCGAATTTTAAAAAAAAAAGATATGACCTTACTTACTCTAGATATGAACTTACCCACTCTAGATATGACCTTACACACTCTAGATATGACCTTACTTTAGATATGGTCTTACCCACTCTAGATATGACCTTACCCACTCTAGATATGACCTTACTCTAGACATGACCTTACTCACTCCAGATATGATCTTACCCACTCCAGATATGACCTTACCCACTTCAGATATGACCTTACCCATCCAGACATGACCTTACCCACTCCAGATATGACCTTACCCACTTCAGATATGAACTTGTCCACTCCAGATATGAACTTGCTCACTCCAGATATGACCTCGCCCACTCTACATATGACCTACCCACTCTACATATGACCTACTCACTCTAGATATGACCTTACCCACTCTAGGTATGACCTTACCAACTCTAGGTATGACCTTACCCACTCTAGGTATGACCATACCCACTCTAGGTATGACCATATCCACTCTAGATATGACCTTACACACTCTAGATATGACCTTACCCACTCTAGATATGACCTTACCCACTCTAGATATGACCTTACCCACTCTAGCTATGACCTTATCCACTCTAGCTATGACCTTTACCCACTCTAGCTATGACCTTACCCGCTCAAGATATGACCTTACCTGCCCCAGATATGACCTTACCTGCTCCAGATATGACCTTACCTACTCTAGATATGACCTTACCTACTCTAGATATGACCTTATATATAAAGATACCTGCTGCATTGCATTGACATTTGTGTGTTTATGTTTATTATTATTAACTTGTACACAGACAAATATATCAGTTGTTAGTTTATGATCGGTTTATAATGCTGCTCATACACTGCATTATTTACTAATTGCTTGAGTTTACTTCTTGTGACGTTTTCTTGCCAGCAGTAGCATATTTATTCATTAAACCTTTTCTTTGTGTTCAGTTAAAAAAGCATCAGTAGCCAGCATGATTAAGATAGACACCAACAGTGGTTTCTCTTCACAAACGAACAAATCTTTCGTGTTTTAGATTATCATTGTGGTGATATTTCCGGATTTCTTCACAGCAGCCATGGCACCAGTCAAGAACATGGATTCAATCGACATCGACCATTTTCTCGAAGGAAGACCACTACATAACAAAGGTACGTTGATAATCACAGTTACCGGCCCTGGCGCTGCGGCCAAGGCCACGCCTTCGTTAATCTCCAGCACGCTGCTGGGCCCATGTGGTGTACCACATGGCGGTATTGCCGGCGTGTACCGGTATGAAACACCTACTCGGTGGTACGTTAACCTAACACAGGCGGCCCATGTGGCAGTGTACAAAAGCCTGCATGGCAAACAATAAAGCTGCTGGCGGAGAGATTAGAGCTATCGGTACAGCACCTAGAACAAGAAAGGGAACGAGTGACAATTCATTGGCTTCCCAATACGATTTTTCCACAGGGAGTGAAATTCATTGTGGAAAAGACAATTGGAGATGAGAATGCAGGCAGAAGTTTTCAGAATCCAGTACGGTGGCGGCAAGTAGGGCGTGCTATGCACCCCCTCAAAACCGGTGCCACACTACGCAAATATCACGGCGCCAGGAAAAATAACAGGCGATCACCGCATACTGTTTACTATGCCCGGTCGCCGGACCCAATGTCCATTTTGCAGTCTAGACGATCACTGGTCTAACAAATGCCCGACAAGGCGGCAGAAGAAAGACAATAATAAGAAAACCTCTGAACTAGTACAAGAGGAATTCCCGGCAATCACCGGGAAGGCCCACACACAGCAAAACAACGCTGTCCAAGATGACGTCGAGGTAGCTGGCAGACCGGTGACCACGGAGACAGCCGTAGAAACTCAAACAAAAGCAATTTCACAAGAAACCAAAGACGACGGTTTCCAAACCGTCCACTACGGCAGAAAAAGACAGTGGGCAGAGAGAAAAAATTCCTCAAGCAACAAAGACATAAAAGAAGAGGGGGGAAGATCTTCCCCTTCTCCTTCCAAATCATGCAAGAAAGCTGCTACAAAACAGAATGAAAACAGCGACAATGAAGGACCACTTTTTATCAACACTGACGAAGATACCGACGAAGACCACAAGGAGAACGAAAACCACAAAAATATTACCACAACCGAAGACACAACCCAGAATTGAAGTACCACAGAAAAGATAAAGGTAATCACTTAAATTTAACCACCATGTTGTTTATTTAAATTTTTTTAATGGCTGACAATTTATGTTTAATTAGTTTAAATATTCGTGGTATGAGAATGAAATTAAAACAAATAGTCACACTCATACACAAACACAAGCCAGATTTTCTTTTATTACAAGAAACAAATATCCAAACAGACTTTGAAGCAGCTGAATTGGTAACACGGCTAGAATTTAAAAATTCGTCATTCAGTTTGGCGGAAAACAACACAGGGTCAGGGACAGCGATCTTACAAATTTCCGAAACATGGACTAGTTTTAGGTCACACAGAGACCCACATGGTAGGATTTGTACAGTTGAGGTAAAAAAAACGAGGCACACACGTACGCTATTGTTAACATACATGCATCACCAAACTACAATTATCAACCTCTATTTTATGAACAGTTAGACGAGTTATTAACACAGACGTACAGGGGACAAAATATTGTTCTTGCCGGTGATTTCAACTGTTCTTGAAGGAATGGATGTGGTAGGAGGTGAAGTAAGAACACAGCTGAGGAGGTCCGGCAAGGACAGCATACATCAACTAGACACACTGCTAAACATCATCGATACACACAACCTCACAGACGCATTCAGGCAAACACACCCCGACAGCAGAGAAACGACGTACACAAACAAAGCACACAACAGATCATCCAGATTAGACAGATTCTACACACCCGCAACACACAACATCATAAAATCCCAACACCTACGACAAACACTAGACTTCACAGACCACAAAGGTATACTAGTACACATTAGCCCAAACAGCACAGACACGCAGCCACACAAGCGTTCACCTCATTGGAAGTTTAATTGCACACTTTTGAAAGACACACGATATGTAAAATATATGACACAGCTCATACACACTTACACAGACAATATACCGACTGAGAACATCACACAATACTGGGACTTGCTAAAAAAACACGATACGAAGCAGAACACAACATATAGCAACCATGATCCACAAAGACAGACTAAGACAGGAGCGGATTATACAGACAGCCATACGACTAACAAAACAGACAGACAGAGATGCACTTCATTTACACACACTTGAAGCACAGCTAGAAGAACACCAACAACACAGATATATGGGTGCTCTTCTAAGAACAAAGCTCAACACAATTACACAAGAGTACAGCAGTACGACAAGTACATTGCAATAGAGCAGAATATACAACATAGGAGACAAATAAGCAAAATATCAGACATGCAGGGAAACATGCAGACAGAAACACTACACATAGGGACCGCTTTCCAGCAACACTACACACATCTATTCACAGCAGAGGCAGTAGACACACAGATACAAGACAACTTCCTGCAGTACACAAAGAAATTACCTGACACAGACAGAGAAACACTGGACTCAGAACTGACACTGACAGACATAACACAGGCACTGAGCACACTAAACAAAGACAAAACTCCAGGACCAGACGGTTTGACAGTAGAATTCTACCAACATTTCTTTCCTATCCTAGGCAATCTTCTCCTCAAAGTCTATCAGGAAGCCTTTGACAAACAACAATTACCTGAAAGCTGTAACATGTCCTACATCACACTCATACGCAAAGACAACACCGACAAAACACAACTGAAGAACTACAGACCAATTTCCTTACTCAACACAGACTATAAGATACTTGCCAAATCACTCACCAACAAACTCAAACCTTTCATGCCAACACTCATACACCCCGACCAACAGTGCAGTGTCAAAGACAGAAATATACACAACCACAACCACCTCATTAGAGACATAATCAACTACACACATGGGAAAGACTGTCCATCCTCCATCTTGTCCTTGGATCAAGAGAAGGCTTTCGACAGAATTTCCCACACTTACTTGCATAGGACACTAGAACACTGTAACATAGGAGAGTACTACAGGCAGTGGATACAGATCTTGTACAAAAATCCTGAGAGCAAAGTGTTGGTGAACCATTCACTGACAGCTAGCTTCAGGCTCACGAGATCTGTAAGACAGGGATGTCCCTTATCACCACTACTGTATGTGCTCACCTTAGAGCCTTTACTAGAGAAGATAAGACAGGACACTAGTATTAAAGGAACCTTCCTGCATGGGATAGGAGAGCAGAAGCTCGTCGCTTATGCAGATGACACTGCCTTCTTTCCCACTAGCAACATCTCAATAAGGAACATACTCCACACCTTTACCCATTTTGGAAAAGGCAGTGGAGCCAAAGTAAATATACAGAAATCACAAATAATGGGTCTAGGAAAGTGGAAACAAAAGTCTGATTTCCCTCCAGACCTGAGACACACAGACACCATGAAGCTGTATGGGATCACATTTCCATGTGATCCCACAAAAACACACAGACAGACATGGCACTCACTGACCGAACAGATCACAGACATGTTACATAGGTATAGGTACAAAACATCCACAATATTTGGCAGAAGCACAATAGTCAACACATACATAATACCCAAAATATTATACTTAGCGACAGTACTAGACCCTCCCAAACAGACCGTCACAAACATAAACATACAAATCAGACGCTTCATCTTCACCAACACACTACACAGCATAAAACACAAAACACTCATACAGGACAAAAAAACAAGGGGAATTGCACTACAGGACATCCACACAAAAAGACTGTCACTTAGAATCAGTCACATAGGTAAAATCATCAGACATCCAGAACAACATAGATTAGCTTTATATTATATAGCACATAACATAAAACACCTCACACCTCTTAACAATGCAACTGCATACTACCAGGAAACACTGCTATCATTCTACCAGACATGCATACAGGCAATACAAGGACATGAACAATTAATACAGCAAACAACACACACAATATACAAACATTTAGTTAGAGATCAAGCACCATCACTCAAACTTAGGATTAAAAGAGGACACAAATACTTCATGTCTGACTTCACATGCACCTTTTCAAACCTACACAACAAACACATAACACCAAAAGCTAGGGAGATCACATATAGACTGTTATACAATATGACACCGACAACACAGACAGAAGCATACAAATTCAAACAAATATCACAGTGTCAGCTATGTAGAAATAACACAACAGAGACAGAGGAACACATTTATTATACATGTCCAACAATTACAGCCATACGCGCAACACTCAAACACCTCATACAAACGCACACAGGCAAACAAACCGACATATATAAAGCAATTTTTCTCAACACTATACCAAAATCAGCAAAAGACATACATACAAAACTACTGATGGCTCTTTCTTACTATAGATATCTCATATGGACATGTAGAAACTCAGCCATATACAAACACCGCACATATAACACACACTTAATATCATTTATGTACACGCACAAAATATCACAACTGTTTCAGAGTAAATCATATGTATTCTTCATTATTGTATTACAAATTTGGTATACATGAGTGCGAGAAAGAAAGAAGAAACTGTGAGTGAATGGTGAGTGAATGATTATAAAATATCACATATGGTCACCAAGACCAATGAATAATCCCTCATGTAAAGATTTGTGGAAGTATAAATGTCTGTTTTATTTGCTTCAAATGATGATTTAACCCTTATAGATAAGGGGGGAAAAGGAGAAAAGAAAATCAACTCCTTCAATTCCAATGTATTAAATATTGGATGCTTGCTTTAAAAGCACTTGCTATGCTATACTGCCATCATTACTAAGATTATCATTTTAGTAAATAGAATCACATATCTATTATTATTATTATTATTATCTTTATTATTATTACTAACATTATCCTACCTTATTATTCTTTGTACCATTAATGTTATAAGAATTATTGATATCATCATTATTTTACAACGTCATCTCCCATGTGCCCCCTTTTGCTTATGGTTTTGTTGCCTTTGCTAGTACCCCCACTGGTCGGTTCAAACATTTGTCCTGCATGTACCATCATTAAGAGTGGTCATGTCCCTTTCTCTTTGTCACCCCCTTTGAATCATGTGAGTGAGTGTTAAATGAATGAATACAAAATCACATATGGTTACCAAACCAATGATACTGGAAAAATTTGTGTTAATACAAATGCTTGTTTTATTTAATTTTTTTCATAAAAAAGAGAGAGAACAAAGGGGGGAAAAATTAATGAACCCTTACAGTTAAGGGGGAAAAACAAGGAGGAAAATAACCAACTCCTTTTACTCCAACTATTATTAAAAACTGCAGTCTGCATTTTTGTGTACCTGCTATGCTATGTTAACACCATTCCAAAGAAAATCATCCTAGCAAATGGAATCACAATTTGTAAAAATGTTATCATTTTCATAACTATTATTACCATTGCAGTTGTTATATTGGCTGTTATTACACTCAGTATGTCTCTTCTTGTCATTATTATTATTGTCATCATTAGTAATAAAACAAAATCCCTTTTCCCATGTGCCTCCCCCTCACTCATGGTTGTTGTTGCCTTTGCTGATACCCACACCGGTTTGGTTCAAATATTTATCCTGCCTTTACCATCATTGCCCAGATAGTGGTGATGAAGGCATTAGTGGAGTGGAACAAATTGGGGAGAGGATGGCAAGGGAAACAAAAATGTAAAGATTTCCCCCTTTCCTTGTGTAACTCCCATTCACATGTAAATGTGTTCAAGGAATGGAATATGCTAATGGATAAATTTCCTATGTTATAAACACAAAATATCACAGATATCTCCAGAGTAAACACAAGTACTCTTCTTTCTGATTTTAAAATCTAGTACACATGAGTGCGAGAGGGAAACAAGAAGATGTGAGTGAATAATTAATGAATGAATACAAAACCACATATGTTTACCAAACCAATGAGATTGTAAAAATTTGTGCTAATACAGATGCTTGTTTACTTTTCATTTAAAAAAACAAAAACAAAGAGGAAAGGGAAAAAAATGAATGAACAATTATAAATAAGACCCCAAAAAAATAAGCAAGGAGAAAACGATAACCAACTCCTTTTACTTCTACTATTATTGAACATTGCATGTTGCAATTATATGTACCTGCTATGCTATGCTAACACCATTCCTAGGAAAATCATTCTAGCAAATGGAATCACAGTCTTGGAAAGTGGGATCATTATCATAACTATTATTATCATTGATGTTACTAGCAGTACTGTTATCACCCTTAGTAGGTTAATGTTTGTCATCATTATTATTGATGTATTTGGTTTTATTTGCATTATTATTATAGTTACCTTTATTAATATCTAACCTCATCTCCCATGTAACCCCCCCCCCCCCTTCCCTTGCTTATGGTTTGTTGGTTGCCTTTGCTGATACCCTCACCTTTTGGTTCCAAAAATTATCCTGCCTTTACCATCATTACCAGAGAGTGGTGATGAGGGCATTAGAGTGGTGGGTCCAATGGGTGAGAGTGTGACAATGGAAACAAAAATGGAAAGGTTTATCCTTCTCCCTATCTACTCCCCTTCACATGTAAATATGCCCAATGAATAAAATATGCACACGTCACATACACGCCCACATGCAACGCTCCGTAAACACACCTACACAAATACTAAATACACAGAACGCATGTAACAACACAAACATTATAAATGCAACCACTACCCTTTCTGCCTTGTAAACCCCGATACTGTTTACACCTCCCATTCCCACCATCTTGATACTGTTTGTTTGTTGATGCTGCTGCCGCCATCTCCGATCGGTTCAGACATTTTATACTGCCAGTTTCATCATTACCGAGTGGTGGTGATAGTATTGGAGTTTTAGAGCCGACAGGAGAGGGAGGCGGCAGGGGAAATAATATCGGTGCACTATCATCATGCTGTTGTTTCTGTAAGGTTTTACCCTACAACAAATTCAATGTAGAAATGTTAAAATGTATAAAATATTTGTATTTTGTGCGCATATGTCACCTAGGGGCATATGTCACCTAGGGGTGCGCAGGGGCCATGCTAATATGCAAGGATGACACGCAAATTCGTGAAGCGTTCCATATTTAAAAAAAAAAAATAAAAACAATTCAATCAAATGTTACATCTAGTTATCAAAATAATTAAAACAGCAAGGCCAAATAATGCAGATAGACTAATACTACTAGTAATAAATGAAGTAATTAAACCGAAAAGCTCCATAGATGATGAATGGCGCGATGGTATTGATGAAACGCTTTTACATTTAGGCTGCAAGATAGAGAATAAGACAGATTTAACACTCGAAGTATAACATTCGCATACTTTTATAACATGTCTTATAGTAGCGGATATGTCCCTGGTCATGAGGAAGGTGGTAGCAGTTCTTCAATGAAGGTCGATTCATCAAGCGTTGGAAAAATTATCGGCCGCGGTGGAAGAGAAATACAGAAAATTGCCTTTTATAGATTGGAAGGAAGCAGACTAATTAAAAGAAAATGGACTGCCTAAAGATACAGAGCAGTTCTGGCAAGGAGTCATGAAACATTCCCAATTTAAAGAGCTTGCTTCTTTTGCTCTTGCTTACTTAATAACACCTATTAGCAATGCTGCAGTGGAGAGGTAGTTCTCTCTTTTAACATGCATAAAAACCCAAGCAAGGGATAGACTTCAACTGTCTCTCTTACAAACAATTATTAGAATTAGAGCAGAGTTGTTATCTTCAAACAAGTGCTGTAATGAATGCATCAAGCGCAAGGATCTCACTAAATTTAAATTATAAATAACTACTTATAATTAAAATAACTTGAATGATAGGTTTTAGGAAGAAATCACTAGGAAATTATTGAGCAAACACAGTAAGTAACTTTTCAAAACATATAATGGAGAACTGAAATTCAAGTACAAAATAATTTTCTTTTTTTTTCTTAAAATAATATAGACAAATCTTTCATTAAAATTATTTTGTACTTGAATTTCAGTTCTCCATTATATGTTTTGAAAAGTTACTTACTGTGTTTGCTCAATAATTTCCTAGTGATTTCTTCCTAAAACCTATCATTCAAGTTACTTTAGTGAACATTTTGATTTTGAATATTAACAATTATATATATGTTGGAAGGGGGGAGGGACATAACAATTTTAGAAAGGCTTAGGTGGGGAATAGGTTGGGAAACACTGTGTTAGCGTGTTAGGAAACGAGAATGCGGAGACATTGGCTGGGTCCTCTGCGTGGAGTATTGGTGCACGATAAGGCAGATACGGTCAGTGCTCTTTGGTGTCATCTGTATAGTGTGGAAAAAGAAATACACTATCATTGCCTAGAGAGAATGATATGGCAGAGAGTGGTCAGATGATCTGGCCGACAATCAAATCTCCGAAGAAAGGCCAGAGGCCACAAAATCAGATTGCAATTGACAACTATTATTGTAAAGATGAGGACGGAGCGCCAATGCGAATGTCCAGACTGGTTTAATTGTCGGTTTTCCACTCATTTGAATCGAACTTAAATACATTGATGTAAAATTAACTACATGAGAATATATCGATGGATGATTAACTGACTGGCACCTTGCCGTCTTGACAGACGATAGTTTGTAAAATGGGGTTATCTCTCCATAACACAAAGCCTGGGCTGAATTTAGATACCACGTGTTGCCCATGCAGCATGATCCCTCTCCCGGCCTGTCTAGTTTACTCCAGAATAAAAGTGACACCAATACATCTGGAACAAGACAAGCTGCAGAAGCTGCCGGATCAGCAAAGCAATGCTCTAACTGTCCGCCTGTGGGAGAGCTTCGATCCTAGACCAGTTACCAACCAAGGCTTAGGGCCTGGTCTGCCCTGCCATGACATTTAATCTTTAGGTTACATTTCCTCACACCAGGATTACGCTTGTACCCTCCCAATTGCATGAAAGACGGGTCTGCGTGCCCAATTTGTTACCCTTTTAAAATAAAGTTCGTTTGTTCGTTCATTCGTTCGTTCGTTCTCTTCCGCCCGAAGCCGTTGGCACAATGTCGGTTGTCGGATTTGGTAAGCGCCGCCCAACATTCGGCGCTAACAGAAGCAGGTAGTACCGTCGACTGTCATACACCAGTTGGAAATCGAAAAAGAGTAGCCTAATGGCGCTGCTCGGGCAAAATTTCGAGTTAAAAATCTACCCAGAGTATTTCAGGATCCTCCCGGTGCTACGGAGTTCGTGCACCGAGCTGAGTTTCTCCAGACTCAGGTTTGAGTTAGGAGGAGAAAGGAGCCCTTATGGATTGCACCCGTGTGCCGTGATGTTGATCCATCGACTAAACTAAACTAAACTAAACGGTATCTCAGTCATATCTGATTAAGACCTGACATTAACTACATGAAAATATATCGATGGATAATTAACTACATGAGAATATATCGACATATAATTAACTACGTGAGAATATATCGATGAATAATTAACTGCATGAGAAAATATCGAAAGATAATTAACAGAATATGTTGACAATTATAATAAAATGGGTTATTTTATATTGACGTATCATTATGTAGGATAAACTGTATCGACAGATAATTAGGTAATTAGTTTCGTGGAGGACTTTTCTGTTGACATTCTGGCGGCAGCATTATGCACAGTGTACCTATGCGGGCTGTTGGCTTGCCGAGACTCCTGTCTGTTCCACGTTTCACATTCGGCAGTCTCCGTGGCCAAAGGCCTGCGAATGCGGTTCGTGAGCCGCTTACCAGGCTTTCGAAACGCAGCCGCGACCGATTTGTGCAGCAGGCCGTGTCTCGTTGTGTTATAACGTGTTGGTATGGTACGGTCGTTCAGAAAGCAATGGCAAACTACTGAACGTAAAACCTTGCCTAGTACATCAACAGCAGCTGAAAAAGGCTGCTGTTGACTACAACGTCCTGCTAGGGATATGCAACATTTTGTTTTTAAAAGTGAGGAGATAAATCCTTCAAGCTAACGTATACAACACGCATATTCAGTAATTTGAATTATCTACCACGGTAACTTTAAACTGACTATCATGTTTTGCACAAAGTAGATTTCTGTAAATAAATGACAATTGCCTTGGACCAGCTTTAACATACGACTATATGTGCGTTAAACAACATATGAAACTCACTGTTTATATCAATCACGTGACCTGTTTCTAAACTATGCTGTCCAGTCAATGACATGGAAGATTTGCAATGTCGAGGCTTTACCAGGGTACCAGTCTTGGTTTATTATTCTGTCGATTCAGTTGGGTATGTGTTAAAACACCCTGTTATTCAATTGCCTTTCTGTTCTGCAAACCTATGTAGAAAGACAACTGCATGTAAATTGATACACGCCTGGTAAGCGGCTTTGGCCACGGAGACTGCCGAATGTGAAAAGTGGAACAGACAGGAGTCTTGGCAAGCCAACAGCCCGCAATTAGATTTGGCAGCAAAGACTGTTCGGTCTACCGCTTGTAATGATTTTGTCCTGTAAAGTTGAATAACTAGCAAGATGAAATAATACCTCAGTTCCTCATTTAGAAAGTTTATGGTGAGCCCAAATGCGCGGCCGGTTTTGTTGAGAAGATCGTAACAATGGTTCAGACTTTCTGACATGGTTATTTGTTCTTTGGTTGTTTCTTGATGATATTACTGCTAAAGGAAATAGTCAATAGTAATAATATAATTGGCATCTGTGGACAATATACAATAATATAGTAATATAAAAGTAATTGTTATAAAGTGGTACATTTAGTATACTTTAATGTACGGTGTAGAAACAGTTTCATGTGGTTTTCAAACTAGTGTTGGCAGTCATGTCTTACCGCAAATCTAGGTTCTTGGTGTTCTGGATCAACTCTGCTGATGATATTCCTCCATACCACCGTCTCAATCCATCCAGCATCATTTCCTCGGTCTACTTATGCTTCTTTTCCCATTAATCCAGTCGTCATAACGTTTTCTAAGCCTCAAAAATGCATTACATGACCAAAGAAGTTTCTCGCTTTCATATTGGTTTATATAATGTTCTACTACCATTAGTCTCCTCCAGGAAATCGCTTTTAGTTGCACCGACAGTTCAAAGTACATGCAAAATTCGTCTCAGAAAACACTTGATTACACCTTCACCTCCAGCCGACACCAATGATCAGCTATTATTTCCCCTGAACAACCTAATGTAACTTATCGATTTTATCTTTTGCCTTTACACCTAACTACATTTTATTGATTGTGTGATGTTATATGTCCCTCTTTAAAGCTTCAGTTAAGTTACTTGCATATCATTTACAGGACGTCGCAGTCAACACTAAGCATATGTTTGCTGCTGTGATCTCTTGGCAAGTTTATGTTCAATAGTTTGCCATTGCTTTCTGAAGGACCGGCACCCATACCGTTTCGTAAAAACCAATGCTTGGCGATATGCTGCCAAATCGCCCGCAGTTGCTTTTCGAACGCGGATATACTGGATTATGAACTGCGTCCGTAACACCTTAGCCACGGAACCAGCCTTTAAAGCTTTGCATGTTTGCATATCCTTTACAGGACATCGCTGGCAACATCAGCATCTTTCATCTGATTGTTGATTTCTTGGCAAGATTACACTCAATAGTTTGCCATTGCTTTCTGAGCGGCCGGCTCATATACCCCGTAAGTTACCGACGCGATTCGAACCACTGCTGATTCTCACCGTCGCCACGTTACCTATAAGAGTATACGAGATTACGGAGAAAAGTCGCTAACCTCTAGGCCAGGAAGCCGGCCTTTAAAGCTTAGCACCTGCAAAACACGGTTCAAAAACCGCCGATCATATTACTGTTGTGCAACGTAATCACTTGAGCTTGCTGTATTGTGTACTGTTTTTAAGTTTTGTCGCTTCGCTTATAATTATGTAATGTGTTCTATGCCTTTGACTCCCAGTGCATAAATTACACCCATACTGAAACATCCAAGCATATCCATGTCCTCAAAACGAGAAATAATAATAGCTGATTCACACAAACCCTACGCTATCAGTGTCAAACTTGGACATCTTCCAAATCCAATTTACGCAAATTCAGCACCTGCACGATGAGATGACTGAGAAGGGCTGGCAACTTAACTAGTGGGAACAACATCTTGTGCCACATATATTAAAAGACAGAAAATCAAATGGTTCAGCCATCTCATTAGAATGCAACACCATCAACTACCAGCATTGGCACAGCATCAAGGAAGATCGGATAAGAGAGCAAGAGGATGCCCGAGAAAAAACAAAGACCCTGCACTGTCACATGAAATGGCATTATCCAGTGCCACCCATCGTTCGCTGCAACGTCAACTATTCCTCCCACGACGCTTGACGGCGATGGTAGAAGATGATGAAGATGACGTTAAATATATTTCTATGAAGACTTCTCGGCAAACATTTTAAACAGCATATAATATTACCATAAGCATGAACATATAATTTAACATGAATGTTTCCATGTCAAGGGTCATAGGTCGCAAGCATCATATGCCATGGTGTAGGGCGTTGGCGGTCACAGTTCTCCGTCTTCATGATCACAAGAGGCATGGATCAGGTCTGCATTATTTTCCCCATTACGCCATGTGACCAAGCCATCGGGAAATTTATATTTTTATCTCTCTGTAGGTCTTTTCCAGACAAGTTTTCGAGTGGTTAAATACAGACTCCATAATTAAAATATTGCGCTAAGTCTTGCCTGTATATTTCGCTGTATCTCGACAGGTGCATAAGGTAAAGTTATATATCATGTAATGTGAAACAATTAATGATACTTTGGCTGAAATATGATATACATCGTCGCAGATAATTTTCCAATGTGCAGTATGCACGTGAAGAGCTGCAGCAAATATGCCAGGCACGAAATCGTGCAATATTTTATTTATGCTACTGTGCTTAAATTCACTAAGTGAACACATTGTTGTGAGTTTTTAACTGAATTTTCTTTTCTCATAACAAGCCCAACAAATCTTGACTGATGTGTTTAATTTCTCTAATCAGTTTACGGATTTCATGTGTATCTTGTATCATTCGTGTTTTTGTCCTTCCGTAATATAATTGCATTTTTCTCAGAAATCACATGTTCACTGACTTAAGAATTATTTTTTTTTAAAAGATCGCTAGCTCTGAACTCAGGTGCATTCCATTTACGTGCTACTACTTCTAGTGCACTGCAATGGTTTTTGAGTGTGGATTAGCTTTCCCCATTACCAATGTCCTTCGCCATCAGGAAAATCCACTTCGACTTCAGAGGTACTTGTAACTTACTCTCCCAAGTCAAGGACGAGAAGTCAACATTTTAATCCAGCTGACGTCTTTATAGTTGAATCCGCTACATCGGCACCGACACACCGGAAGTGACATCATATGTATCTCAGCGTGTCTGCAAATTGTCCATGTTTTACACGCAGGATTCTCAAATCACCTGAAATCTTTTTCTCACTGCAGGAGAGGGCTATTTATAGGCGAGTGTGTTTGATCGTTTTTACGGCTATGTTTTTCATAGGTAATCTTGTTCTCCTCTAAACAAGTCACCGACCGTTACATGCTCTGATTGTTCCTAGACAGTTGTATCGATTCACCTTTTTTTATGGAATGTTACACTTGTGGTACCTCTTATTTCTTCATGGAAATGATCATAGTTTATCCTTTCTAACAATTTCATATTTCAATACGCGTGATTGCGTGGCATCCTGATTTCTGTGGTGCGCCTCCTGGCTGGTTGCCTCCGTCTTCAGCACCTTTCCTTTGCTAGAGCAGACTGTCGTCTTACTCGAGGTTAGGTGTGTAGGCACGCACACTTGTCTGCGCATGCGTGTACGTGCAGACACTACTAGAGCGTTCTGGTTATTTCTCGGCGCCAGTGACTCGCCGTCGCCCCTTCTCCTATTAGTTAAAACAGCTCTGCCACGAGAAGGCCAGGAGTTGAACTTTTGCTGCATATGTGATGAATGCACGAGCCATTGGGGTATTTATGCAAGGTTAAGCGCTCACCCCAACCTCACCCTCGGCTATATACAGCAACATTTGGAACCTCTAACAATTTAATTCTAAGCCCACTTGCTCACTGTATGCAATAACATCATTTACTAAATACAGCAGATTCCATTCAGTTTTTGTAATCAACATTTTATTTATTTATATATTTATTTATTTATTTATTTATTTGATTGTGTGTTCTTCTATGGCGACTCCTCTCGTATATTTTTAATTTATCATAATAGTGTCACTATATAGGGAAACGTCAAGTCTGTGGCGTAGGAGTAACGGTCACAATTCGTAATCCCGCATACCGCATTCGAAACACAACTGCAGTCAATTTGACAGCAGGCCACATTGCGTTGATGTTCATACAATGGTATAAGTGCCGGTGGTTCAGAAAGCACTGGCAAACTACTGAACGTAAACTTGTTATGAAATCACGAACATGCAAAGAAAGCTGGGGTTAGCTGCGAAGCCATGTTAAGGATATGCAGCTAATTTTTTCATATAGAGAAAAAAAAAGGTCTGGAGACACACATCCCTGAAGCACGCCTCTCTTGATTGGCTTCTAGCTAACTACTTTATCATTACAGCATGGCAGCATGGTATTTCTAATATGGGGTCGATACAAGCCTAAGGTCTTTCACGTCAGTTTGTAGATCTAGAAGCACCGTTATTATATAGACGTGTTTGTTATTTCTAATATGTGTTTGTTACAAGTCATTACCTGCCAAAGTAACTAACGACAAATGCCTTAAAGAGGCTGGCGAAACTAGAACAGTATATACAATAATAAGAAAGAGACAAACAGCATTTTTTGGTCATGTAATGAGAAGAGAGGCGCTGGAGAACATCGTGACAACTGGAAAGATCGAGGGGAAGACAGGCAGAGGCAGACCACCAGAAATGATGCTGGATGGATTGCGACGGTGGCATGGAGGAGTATCAACGGTAGAGTTGATCCAGAAAACCAAAGCCAGAGATATGTGGAGAGTCATTAACGCCAACGCCAGTCGGCACGGCACTTGATGATGATACAAGTCTAAGGTCTTTCACGTCAGTCTGCAGATCTGAAAGCACTTTTCTGAAAGCCACTATCGACGTGACTTACTCTAACTGCCGGCTTTGTGGCTATGGATTTACGAACACGATTCTTAAACCTTCATACTGCGTTCGAGACACAGATGCGTGCGATTTTGAAACAGACCGCCTTAAGCTGATTTTAATGCAATGGTTTGAGTGCCAGTCGTTCAGAAAGCAATAGTAAATTATTAGACGTAAACGTGACGAGAAATTACAAAAAGCCCAAAAATGATGGGTTTGACTGCGACTTCCTGTAAAGGATATGCAACTAACTTCATTATTTTTTTACTCTATCCAAAGCCTCTGTGTAACACATGAAGCAAAGATGTTGGTTTTTATTTACTTCTATCGAACAATGTATTGGTGTTCTCAGCAAATACACATCACTGCCTCTCTTGATTGGCGTGTAGCTACCTACTTTCTCATCGCAGTATGGCAACATTTTATTTCTATTATGTTTACGTTACAAGTCTAAGGTCCTTCTTTTCAGTTTGTAGATATGGAAGCATCGTTATTATATCGACGTGTCTTACTCTGTCAAACGCCTCTGTGTAGCAAAGATGTAGGTTTTTATTTAATTATATCGAAGTTTTATTGGTGTTCTCAGTAAATACACCTCATAAGTGGTACCTTTCGTTGATGTGACGTAATGACCTTAAATATCGTTTCCTGCATTTAAATAATTGCTTTAATTGTCTCTCAGGTATGTCTAGATAATTAATGTAGACAGCTAAATATAGTACGACCCAAACGATACACAGAAAAGTTACACAGACGAGTTCAGTAAACGGGTTTCCGTTACACTGCTTTGTTTCTGTTACGTTTCGTTAGGTTGGGTTGTGTTAGGTAACCTATTCACGTCTGCATGGACTAATGTTTATCTACAATGTCCGTTTTCCAAGCTAGAAGTGATCACATAATACGTTACTAGGGTTAAGAACTATCACTTTATCTTCCCATGGTTTCTACCATGACTATATCTTACTGGTCATTCTCCTCGACCTAGGATCCTTGTTCGGAATAACTCCACGCTGTGAAGTCGGTATTTTTTGTAACATTTTATTTCTCTACTTCTGAACTTATCTACCAACAAGCATTTATGATCATGTAACATGTAAAGAAACAACAGTGGAAGATAAACTCCATGCGCAAATTAGTGAACTAAAAACAGTAACGTTTATACAAGAAACATCAATCCAACCATCATGTGCCATGCCGATAAGCGTGGGCGGTCATGTTTTGCCATCTCACTCAATCACCAGAGTCGTGGATCAGCTCCGTGTTTCTGTCTCGACCATACAAGAAACAACATTGCAGATATAGACACATTTTAAGCGAACGAAATAAGAAAAGAACATAAATTGTAATTATTTAGCGATATATTGCTCATTGAAGTTAACCGTACTTGTATAAGCTCATGTCTGGCAATTGAAAACAGCACACTTTCACTTACTGCTGCCACAAGATAGTAGCTAGTTGATATTCTTCCACTGTACACAAGTGAGTAGAACTAAACTGACTTTACAACACACCAAGCAGCAATGCATATATTATTTCACATGTACGTTTCTTAGCGTCACGTGATTCTCGGACACCCCCCCCCCCCCCAAAAAAAAAAAAAAAAAAACTACCGATATGCCTTCCGTTTGCATGTGCCACAGTTACAAACGCAGCAGCTGAATAGTAGAAAAGGGTCTTCAGGTTCTTTACTTTGGCGTGGGTGTATTTAGTGACGGCTTGGTTCCGCTTGACCGGTATGGGATAATAGTGTCCCTGAAAAAGACAGAACGCGTTCGAACTTCTTCGTAACATCAGCAACGGCAAAGAGGGCATCCAGCTGTCACACAACATTACAAGGGAAGCCTCCATGCACCGCAATATCAGAAGATGGGTTATTAAGAGGGTCAAGAACAGAGACCCCAACGACAAATATCACCTGAGCTCAAGAGGATTACCTGCACTTGTCATAACATCACCGGTGGCTGGTTACTGAGATGTGATAGTGATGTCTAGAGGTTGGAGCTCCGGCAGGTGTATTTTACTTATGAAATATCCTCTCTTCCAATTGCTCGCATAGAACCTTGTACCGATGTTCTTGAAGTACTGAACACTACGCGCGGTTGCAGCTGACGCATGTATATTATCCCACTATGACGCAAGACCATCGAGAACATCGGAGGCAACTGGAAAGATCGAGGGGAAGACAGGCAGAGGCAGACCACCAGAAATGATGCTGGGTGGATTGCGACGGTGGCATGGAGGAATATCAACGGTAGAGTTGATCCAGAAAACCAAAGACAGAGATCTGTGGAGAGTCATTAACGCCAACGCCAGTCGGCACGGCACTTGATGATGATACAAGTCTAAAGTCTTTCACGTCAGTCTGCAGATCTGAAAGCACTTTTCCGAAAGCCACTATCGACGTGACTTACTCTATCTGCCGGCCTTGTGGCTATGGATTTACGAACACGATTCTTAAACCTTCATACTGCGTTCGAGACACAGATGAGTGTGATTTTGAAACAGACCGCCTTAAGCTGATTTTTATACAATGGTTTGAGTGCCAGTCGTTCAGTCCATAATTCCAGCCAGCCGCGTCCCACTCACATAGGTTCAGGGCGCACATTCAATGATGACTGTAGACAGTACGCATGGTGGTCATCTCTCTCTCTCTCTCTCTCTCTCTCTCTCTCTCTCTCTCTCTCTCTCTCTCTCTCTCTCTCTCTGTGTGTGTGTCTCTCTATCTATCTATCTATCTATCTATCTATCTGTCTATTTATCTATCTATCTATCTTTCTGGGTGGGTGGGTGGGGGTGTATGGGTGGAGGGTGTGTGTGTGGTTGGTGAGAGATGTGTGTGTGGTGAGATGTGTGTAGGTGGGGAGATGTATGTAGGTGGGGGGGTGGGGGTGTGGGATGTGTAGGTGGAGGATGGGTGGATGGGTGGGGTAATGTATGTGTGCCTGGGGTGTGTGTGGTTGGGTGGTGGATGTGTGTGTTGGTGATGTGTGGGTTAATGGGGGATGTGTGGGTGGGTGGGGCATGTCTCATAACATGGTAATATGCATTGTTTATGTTTACAACATTTATTTGACATCGTTTTTTTTTTTTTTCATATGTGAATGTACTATGCACTATTGATGAACGAAATATGAGTATTCAAAACAATGTTTTCCCGTAGTGAATTTGAATAACGAAGACACAAACAATAGATTGCACGATTTATTGCCTGGCATATTTCGCTGCATCTCGTCAGGTACATACTGCAGAAATCACACAACTTACGTGAAATTAACTAGATAAATCCTTCAAGTTGAAATATACACAATTTCGCACAGTAATGTCACTTATCTACCACGGTAAGATCATAATTGCTTCTGCAAATTTTAACAAGCGAGTATTTTGTGTTCTAAACAACACGCGAAATGCAGTGTCTCTGGACACAACATGGCCACTGACGACAATGTGCCTGCCGATTGAAGACGCCGGGAGCTTCCGGTGTGTCGGCTCCTCGCGGCTAGCATCTCCTGTGTGTTGTATCTTGTTGACCCATTGAGGTATGTGTTCTGACACCCGTTTGTTAAGCTGTGTCTCCGTTCGACCAATGTAAACGGCCTGGCATCTACATGTGAATTGGTAAATACAATTGTTTGTGGCGTACAGAGGAACAGGCTCTTTGACTGTTGGTGCAGGAATGGGTACGGTTTTACATCTAATGACTGGAGTTGCCGCACAGAATGTTCGACCTACTGCTGTAGTAAGCCGGTCTTGTAGACGTTGCATTACGTCATCCCCTCGAAAGGTTAGCTGGATGAATACCTTGAGTTTAGGGACTGTAGTTACGTCTGCTTTGGGTTTGGGCTGTTGACAATGGCGCTTTATAAATCCTGTGGAGTACCCATTCAAGTTTAAGACATTCTTCAGAGTTTCAAATTCCTCTGTCAGTGTGTCCTGGGTGCATATCTTTCTAGCACGGTCAAACAAGGTCCGTACTAAGCCCCGTTTGTACTGGACAGGTGTGAAGCTCTGAAAATTTAGGTATTGGCCAGTCCATGTTTCTTTGCGATACACCGATCTTTGAATTGTGCCGTCTGCTCTACGTCTCATTAGAATATCTAGGAACGGTAACGCTTCGTTGTGTTCGTGTTCCATAGATAGAGAGATGTTTTTATGCGTCTTGTTCATTGTGGCCTGAAACGATGTTGCTTGTAGCTCGTCTGTGGTGATAATTAGTATATATGAGTGATTGGAAGGGCCGAATGTAAGACTGGCCTGCATGCCCAATTTGTTACCTTTTGAAAATAACATCCTTTCGTTCGTTCGTTATATGTCTAACTGGCAATTTATTGTAGCCTACGTGTAATATGTCTGCTGTACTCAGGTTGCATGGCGACGCTACTTCTAGGTTTACTAACTGTAGCTGGGGGGGGGGGGGGAAACTAATGTATTCTATTGTAAAACTTGCTTTGTAGATGTCAAATGACCTAGGTGTTACCACTAAGCTCTCCTGTGACTGAATGCATGTCATTCTCTTGCACTTTTAAGCAACGACTTTTTGACGTCAGAGTACTCCCATGTGATTCTCGAAAATACCGTCATTAATTCTTTAATCTGATTGCGTTTTTTTTTTTTTGTTTTTTTTTTTTGGGGTGCTAAATGTATTAACTCTGTCTATCTAGTTGTGTTGTGCGTGTGCTGAACTTATTGACTTTTTCTGTACTATGACACCATTGAATACAGAAAGATTTCGAAAATTGTAAAATGGTACCAGAAGGAGTAAACCCCCGAACACGATATACAGTACCTAGAATATCCTAGCGCTTCAGATGCCAGAAGCTCTGTCACACCTGTGCTACATGTAAAAGTAAGATTACCGTCTGTAGGTATCTGGCCTGCCATCACACATACAGACAGTGCCCACATGGCAAGATCGACACCGACTTCAGGATGCCCACAAACAGAAATGTGTCAACTGCCTCGCGATCCCTCTGGTGTCTACCGTGAAAGCAGCCATCATGTAATAAAAAATATCAAAAATAATGTTTTATTATTTACTTTTATTTGTTATTTTTATTTTTTACTTAAAAATAAAAGATAGCGGTTATTAGGGATATGTAGAGGGTCGTAGTGGTTATATCATCATGCGGAATACAAATGAAAACCATAATAAAATAAACTAGATGGTCGGTATTGTTGGTTGTAGTGGGAATGGCTTAGTGAAATTCGTTGTTTATGGGTGATTAGCAGTTATTGGTGATCTGTAGAGGGTCGTGATGGTTTGAACACTATCAACATAGGGTTGCAAATGAAAACTTTAAAACGTAAAGATGGTCGGTACTATTTGTTGTAGTGGGTATGGCTTAGTGGAAATCGTTGTTAAGGGATAGGTAGCGGTTATTAGTGATCTGTAAAGGGTCGTAGTGGTTTAAACACTATTATCATAGGGGAACAAATGAAAACCTTACAAAAGTAAAGATAGCGGGTATTATTGGTTGTAGTGGGTATGGCTTAGTGTCATTCGTTGTCTGCTGCCAAATCGCGCGCAGCTGTGTTTCAAACGTGGGTTTGTGGGATCACGAACCGCGTCCGTAAACCCTTCGCCACGGATACCGGCTTACAGATCAGAATTACGAAAAAATACAGGACGTTGTGGCGACTATCCTGTATCAGCAAACAAATACATGCATACACGAAACACAACATATAATCACGGAGAACACTCTCCGCTGATTACATTAACGCATACGAACGGGATGAGAATAATGAAAAGGTGAGAAAAAAATGAGAACAATGAAGAAAAAATTAAAATTTAAAGGGAAAAATTTATTCTTATCTCGGAATTCCAGATACTAACAAGAATGTCACCTTGATACTCTTATATAGACCGCTGTGGGAGTCTATGGGTCATAGGGACCGGGGTAAGGGATGGTAACGATTCAGTGAAGATCCCATCATTTGGGGAGAAGGATGATATATCGCCATATTAGGGTCATAGTTTTATATGATTTGTTTCGTGTATCTTCTGCAATTTCAATGTTCAATTAATGGAAATGTACATATAATACTTGTTAATTTTGTGTACCATATTCCGTTCAACCCTACTTTGTGTTTAGCAATGAATCAGACTGAAGGCAGAAGAAACTCCGTAAAAAGTTCGAGAAGAAAGAAAACAGACTGAACTGCTCAACAAATACATTAAGAGTCAACAGCACAAACATATGATGTACAAATCAGGACCCAGATAAATGCCGAGGCAAACAAAGAGGAGAAAGAAACAGAAAGCGAAAGTGAAGGCGACCAAGAAGCATCAGAGAACAGAAGAAGAGACAGCACACCACCCATAAACTAAAGCAGAAGACATACGATATGACAGAGAAAACAGACCATGAAGTTTCAACAACAGACCAAAATGCAAGAGAGACGGATAGATTACTCTTGTGTCGACAATCTATAAATCACGCCATGAGACGGGACGGGAACACGATAACAAACTTAGAAGCGTAAAAACCTGACCAGACATGAGTCAGTAGCAAAAACACCACACGAAGCCTAGAATCAATCATGTGCCATGCCGGAAAGCATGGGCGGTCATGCCTCGCCATTTCACTCGATCACCAGCGTCGTGGATCAGCGCAGTGTTCCTGTCTCGTCCATGCCATGTGGCGAAGCCATCCAGGTATTTTCCTCTCGGTCTTCCTCTTGGTCTGTTCCCTTCGATCTTGCCAGTTGTCACTAAGTTCTCCAATCCATTTCTTCTCATAACATGTCCAAAGAATTGTGACTGTCTACGTCTAATTTCTCTAATCAATTTACGATTTTCAAGCCTATAAACGCACAGAAAATATGAAGCGAAACATGCAACTCAATTTTCGAAAGCAGAAGCAGAAAAGACACTCCATAAATGCCCCGGTTATAACACGTCAATCTCTGTCTCTCATTCCAACATGTTTCCAGTTGTCACAACATGTTCCAGTGTTTGTCTTCTCATCATGTGTCCAAAATATGTGGACAACCTCTTTCTGGTATTTGTAATAAGTTGTTTATGCGACTTAGCTTCCTTCTAAATGTCTATATTGCTCATTTTGGCTGTCCTTTGAGTTTTCAGCATTCTTCTATAAAAACCACATCTCCAAGGCTTCATGGATTTCTTCTCCTTTTTACTAATTTTCCAGGATTCGAAGCCGTATGTTAAAACTGGTTCGATGTAACGCGCAAGAATTTTTTTGTTCTAACTTTCAATGATAACGAGAACGACGTGTTGCAAAATTATGTATTGCATGGTATTGTATCAACTTTATTAACTTCCTTGGGCTTGTGTGAACTTAGTTCGTATATATATATATATATATATATATATATATATATATATATATATATCTTCTTCTTCTTCTTCAGCATTCCGAGCCATTGAGGTTCTTTGCTGCAAATACAATCTGTCTCCATTCGTCTCTCTGGTGGACCTTCTCTTGCCAGTCGTTGATTCCAAGTGCTTGTAGGTCTGTATGTATATTATCTCTCCACCGCCTTCTTGGTCTACCTCGGGGTCTACGGTCATTTATTTCCTGAGTGTAAGCGAGTTTTGTTTCCCTATTATCTTCCATTCTTTCTATATGCCCCAGCCATTGTAGTCTATTAGCCTTCATGATACCAGTGATTAGCGGGGACTTAAACAAATCATAAATGTCTTTGTTACTTCTTCTTTTCCACTCTCCACTTTGTGTATCCCTAATGGGTCCAAAGATGCGTCTTAAAATTTTGTTCTCAAAGGTTTGTAACAAGGCTTCGTCTCCTTTCGTTGTACTCCAGGTTTCAGAGCCATACAGCACAACTGGTCTGATCAGTGTTTTGTATATTGTGATTTTGGTGTTACGAGATAGCACCTTTGATTTTAGTAGATGTTGTAGTGCATAGTATATCTTATTTCCAGAGTTGATTCTAGTTTGTATTTCTTCCCTATATATATATAGCAAGAGAGAGAGAGAGAGAGAGAGAGAGAGAGAGAGAGAGAGAGAGAGAGAGAGAGAGAGAGAGAGAGAGAGAGAGAGAGAGAACGAATGAACGAACGACCTTTATTCATATACACACTACACCAGGTTTGTTTAAAATATGGTTCTCTTACCTCGGCACACTGCGTGGTTTTACAACATAACTTCGGTATAACACTACTGATAAGATGCTGCAAGTATGCTAATATTATGCAATGGAGGTCTTTTCTTGCTAGGCGTATGTTTATGTGGTAGGATAAAGTGGCAAGCGAGTAGACCAGGAAATAATGTGATCGATTTTGATTTAATACTGTGGTTTTTTTTCCCCCGGCATCGCTTGAAAGGCAGGGCAACCAAAGTTGAAGTTTTCTCACACACTGGGCAAACCATTGCACCAATAGTGGGTACTTTAGAATGTGATAGTTTTGTAATGTATACCTCATGTCAGATGGACGCATTCCAAGGGATATTGTCTATGAGCTTCTGGCAAAAGGTAAAAGAAGAATTGTAGCTCTACAGCTAAGAATCAAAGATATGCGTAAGCGCTGTAAGAATATGTTGGAGATAGAACCCCAACATTGAAAGAAATGACTTATGGCTGCAACACGGGATGGTAGACAGTGCTGTAAGGAATCGTCTTGACTTCGGGGAGAGGGGACAATTCAACAAGAAAAGAACAGAAGATCCATCAAAAGGGAATGACAGCTATACTGCTGGGGTCTTCCTACTCACATCCAGAGAACGATAGAACTGAAAAAACAACTAATATCTTCATTGTGTCTCGCTGTAGTTATGAGACCATGGGGTAGCATGGAAGAGATCTATCCCATTGAGCTGTTCTGGTTCATAAAGCCAGATATCGATAGAAATGCATTTAGGTCAAAACCCAAACACAAACGATTATAACAGATCGCATGAAATCGGGAAAATAAGATTCAACAAAGAACGCAACTGATCTTTCCTGTGTTTGACTAGGCGCAATCATCTAATTCGGCTTACAAACACACAAATATATAAGTTACAGATGGTGGAAAACGGAAAGTGTACGCATACGTGTTATTTTGCGGATAGATAAGTGACACTCACTGTACAGCAGTAAGATTTTTGTGTGATCCATCTTTATAACCAGAATCCATGTCACCAAAGTGTGAATTGAGAATACCGTGGATGTTGCTCACTCACTCCACAAACAATTGAAAATACCGCGGATGTTGCTCACTCACTCCACAAACAATTGAGAATACCGCGGATGTTGCTCACTAGTGCCACCAACAATTGAGAATATCGCGGGTGTTGCTCACTCACTCCACAAACAATAGAGAATACCGCGGATGTTGCTCACTCACTCCAAAAACAATAGAGAATACCGCGGATGTTGCTCACTCGCTCCACAAACAATAGAGAATACCGCAGAAGTTGCTCACTCACTCCACAAACAATTGAGAATACCGCGGATGTTGCTCACTCGCTCCACAAACAATTGAAAATACCGCGGATGTTGCTCACTCGCTCCACAAACGATTGAGAATACCGCGGAAGTTGCTCACTCACTCCACAAACAATTGAGAATACCGCGGATGTTGCTCACTCACTCCACAAACAATTGAGAATACCACGGAAGTTGCTCACTCACTCCACAAACAATTGAGAATACCGCGGATGTTGCTCACTCACTCCACAAACAATTGAGAATACCGCGGAAGTTGCTCACTCACTCCACAAACAATTGAGAATACCGCGGATGTTGCTCACTCACTCCACAAACAATTGAGAATACCGCGGAAGTTGCTCACTCACTCCACAAACGATTGAGAATACCGCGGAAGTTGCTCACTCACTCCACAAACAATTGAGAATACCGCGGAAGTTGCTCACTCACTCCACAAACAATTGAGAATACCGCGGATGTTGCTCACTCACTCCACAAACAATTGAGAATACCGCGGAAGTTGCTCACTCACTCCACAAACAATATGCTGGAGTTCGTAAAAACAGATCAAGAGTGTAAATTGACCAGAGCTTCAGTTGAAAATTAGTACTAAATATGTTCAGGGAAGCAAAGTCAGCCGTCGTGATTCTGAGCACACCACCAATAGTGTGCCAATTGGACTATAATAATAATAATAATAATAATAATAATAATAATAATAATAATAATAATAATAATAATAATAATAATAATAATAATATTAATCATAATAATAATAATAGGGAGCAGGCATCATATACCCTAGAGCCATGGTAGCATAGTGGCCTGTATGCTTGTCTGCCCGCACGATGGTCTTGGGTTCAAATCAACTTTGAAGTTGGTATGTTTTTTGTTGTTTTTAATTTGCCCTGGGCTCTCTAACCAACCCAACCTGAAATGGACACCGGGGGATGATCTGGGAAGTGAAGGCAGCCGGTGTGTTCGACTAAAGCACTTATCGATTGACGATTGGTTTGTAAAAGTCTGGGTTAGAACCGTATACTCTACACGCCTCAAGGCCTGAAAACGTTTCCTTTACTTTGTTAGGACTGTTTTTGTTTGTTTTCACAATAAGCAGATAAGCTGGACAAAACATATAATTGCTTGTAAATGTGGTTTCTGAGGAAAATGCAAAGAATACCATGGACAGACAGAAAAACCAATGAACAAGTCCTACAAGACGCAAAGGAAAACTAATTAGAGAAATTAAACGTAAACAGTCAAGACTTTTTGGGCGAAAAAAAAAAGTAGAAATAAATGAATAGAAATAAACTGGAGAACTTGGTGACAACTGGCAAGATCGAGGGGAAAAGAACAAGAGGAAGGCAGATAAATATACAGTTGGCTTGGCCACATGGCATAATCGAGACAAAAACACAGAGCTGATTCGCGACTCTGGTGATCGTGTGAGATGACGAAACATGGCCGACAAATGTTATCGGCGTGGCACTTTGTGTGACATACCACACCAGTTGGCAAGGATGGGCAGAGAATACAGCTCCAAACGGCGCAGAATTTAGTCCTTTATATTGCGTTACTTGTCATGCATGCAGTACACAAAAAGATGCGGGATGGGTCCTTAACTTTGCTTACATATGGTAATCGTGTTAGCGTGATATTGTTAGCTAGCTCAAGCAGCTTTTTACGTTAACAAGTAGTCGATCACATATATTATGTAACTAACATTTCGACAATCAATAGAAACAATTAGCTAGTGTATCATAGGTCAAGAGGTTTTTCATTTAGTTACACCTTTCAAGGCTGGCAAATTAGCGAAGTTAATAATGAGTTGCTCTGATAGAACACATATTCCGTGTATTGCACGTCATGAGGTTTTTCATTTAGCGAAGTTGATAATGAGTTGCTCTGATAGAACACATGGCCAGTGTATTGCACGTCAAGAGGTTTTTCATTTACCTATGCCTTTCACAGCCGGTCTCTCTAGTCTAGGGGTTACACGACTTTCTCCGTAATCCCGTATACTCTCGTAAGTAACGTGATGTGCGCGAGAATTGATAGCGGTTTTCTCCGCGTCAGTAACTTACGGGGTATGCGAGCCAGTCGCTCAGAAAGCAATGGAAAACTACTGAGCGTAATCTTGCCAAGAAATCAACCACAGCAGTAAAATGCTGGTGTTGACAGCGATGTCCTGTAAAGGATTTGCGAAAAAAAAAAAAATACTTAGGAAGATCAAGATGGGCTGTGATCGGAAAAAATGGACAGTCTCTGAGGAGGTGAAACCCGAATCCCGGTGTGGAACTATAGCTTTCAATGGTTATGTTGTCTAGTGTGTCCTCTATTTCCTTCTTCTACTCCCGTGAGCGGAAGTGCATGTGTATTTGTTTGTGAGTTGTCGTGATGGCCTCTCGGGTTCCCCAATTGATGTTGCCTTTGATGGAGTCTGCCTAGAGGAAGTAGGTGTTACACGAATGCATGCTGAAATCGAACACACTGATATTTCAGGGTTATACCTAGCCGTGAGGTGATCCTTTTGAAAGTAAAACGAGGACAAAGTGAAAGAAATTCCATGATTTGTTTTAGACCTCTTTATTTGTCGTCATTTTTTTCATATTTGCTCTCTCTCTCTCTCTCTCTCTCTATATATATATATATATATATATATATATATATATATATATATATATATATATATATATATATATATATATATATATATATATATAAATTGGTTATGAAGTGGCACGATTCCCTTTAGTAATAACTTGTTGATAGCGCATGAGTCTGCGCTATATATCAATGTAAATGTTCATACTGTATGTTAAAATTTATTTGCATATTCTTTACAGGACGTCAAATTTTGTGGCAAGTTTGTGTTCAGTAGTTTGCCATTGCTTTGTGAACGACCGGCACTCATACCTTAGTATGTTAACCAACGCAAGGCGGTCTGCTTCAAAATCGCCAGCAGCTGTGTTTCGGACGCGGTATGCGGGATTAAGAATTGTATTCTTAACCCCTTCGTCAAAGAGCCGGTCCAATTATAGTGCATGATTCTGCGTCATATAAAAATGTGAATATTTATTGTGCATACTTCTGCCTTATAATACAATGTAAATATCCATAGTACATGTTTTTACCTTATAATACAATGTAAATGTTCATAGTGCATTTTTCTGCATTACAAATCAATGTAAATTTTCATAGTGCATATTTCTGTGTACAATAACAACGTAGATGTTGATAGTGTATGTTTCTGTCTTATAAAACAATGTAAATGTTCATAGTTCATGTATCTGCCTCATAAAATAATGTTAATGTTCATGTGCATATTTCTGCCTTATAAAACAATGTAAATGTTCATAGTTCATGTATCTGCCTCATTAAAAAATGTAAATGTTTAGAGCGCATGTATCTGCCTTAGAAAACAATGTAAATGTTCATATTGCATATTTTCTGCCTTATAAAACAATGTAAGTGGTCATATTGCATGTATGTGCCTCATAAAGCAACGTAAAAATTAATAGTGCATATTTCTGCCTTATAAAACAATGTAAATGTTAATATAGCATATTTCTATCTAAAATAACAATGATGTTCATAGTGTATATTTCTACCTTGTAAAACAATGTTAATGATAATATTGCATATTTCTGTGTAAAATATCAGTGTTAATGTTCATAGTGCATATTTCTACTTTCTAAAACAATGTAAATGTTCATAGTTCACGTATCTGCCTCATAAAGCAATGTAAATGTTCATAGTGCATAGTTCTCCCTTAATAAAATAATGTAAATGTTAATATTGCATATTTCTGTGTAAAATATATATGTTCATATTGCATGATTCTGCCTTATAAATCACTGTAAATGTTCATAGAGCATATTTCTGCGGAAAATAACAATGTTTATAATCATAGTGCATGTTTCTGCGTCATGTCACAATGCAGATGTTTATAGTGCATGAGTGTGTAAAATATAATAATATAACAGTAAATAGTTCATGTTTCTGCATCATATGCTTGCTTGCTTGTGTTCGTTGGCTTGAGCTCCAAGTCCTGTATGTCGGATGAAGACATCCTATTGTCCAACATCAGTGTGATGTCATACAGGACCTGAGGTTGGCGTGAGTATCCATTGTCCCATGTCTGGCTTATTGGTGTGCAGATTTGTGGTTCCTCGCCGTACAGGCAGACACTCTCCGACTTCGGAGGAATCGGCGATCCTACTAACTTTAGCCAGAACCCCGAAGGGACCTGTTGCCCAGGACGCTCGACGAGGACGCTCTGCACCATATAACAATATTAACGTTCATATTGCTTGTCTTTGGATCCTGCACCAATATAAATGTTTACATTGCATATGTCTGCATCACATAACAATGTACATGAACATATTCAATGTGAACAAGTAAGTGTTCATACTCCACATGTCTACATCATATGACAATGTAAATGTTTATAGTTCACGTATCTACATCATATATCAATGTAAATATTCATAACCCATGCCCTGCCTAATATAGAAATCTAAATGTGCGCAGTGCCTATTTCAAAATGTAAATGTAACTATCAATAATAATATTCCAAAGAGGAAAAGATCATGCATAGCACTTTGTCTTCTTCTTCTTCTTCTTCTTCTTCTTCTTCTTCTTCTTCTTCTTCTTCTTATTTTATGTTTAAGACTCCACCTGGAGACCACACTCAAACCAATACCTTTGTAAGCCAAAACAACGTTGACCAGTCAATCCAATGTCACCGTGTGTCTGAAAACCGTGCCCACCTACACAACCTTGTTTGATTGGAGCCGTTCGATCTCGCATAGGATCTGTCTGCAGATGTTTAATGTTTTCTGTGACGTTCCGCTTGAGTGGCTTGCACGCTCCCGTATCTGTGGAATTGGACATAGACAGGTGTATGCTCTCCGCGGGCAGTGGGTTCTAGTCTGTTAACAAGAACATAGCTAAACCCTGCAGAGGTAAAATTACTAAACAAGTTACGACGGGGCTTCAAATGAAAACCTTAAACCTCCCAATGACTCTTTAAGTTGTCCAAACAGGTAGAAATCACCTGGTACCATATCTGACTGGTACGGAGGATGTGGTACACACTCAAAGTGGAGGTCTTCGATGGTTTCAGCCGTTGCACGGGCAGTATGGGGCCGATCATTGTCATGTTGCAAAAGCACACGTTTACTTAGAAGTCCACGTTGTTTGGATTTGATTGCAAGTGGAAACTTCCTACTCCACTCATACACTTGCTGGACTGCCACGTATGCGTCACCATACTTGACCTTCTTTCGCCGATGAATTTCTATAGATTTTACCCCTTCGTTGATTAAAAACAAAACACTGGAGGTCACTGATGAAAAAAAAACGGATAACATAATGCTGCTCCTCTTTAGTGCGCGTCAAACGTCGGACGGCCATCTTTAAACTGTCCTTATGATGTCACTTTGTTCCTCTGCAGCGTGATGTCATGTGCTTTGCACTCTTAACATCCTTAACAATAATATTAACATGTTACACACACACAAATGTCCTTCATCATTCTTACTTAACCAGCCACGCATCCAATTGTCCACCTTTTAACCAACCCACGGACCAACCGACCAATCAGTCAGCCCATTCAAATCAACTAATCACTAAATATATAAGAAAACTGCTAATCCAGATGGTATCCCTGCATAAGCTAATAGAGCCCGTATAACAACGTCATCTAAATTACTGCATAAATTATTTAGTAATGTCTGCGAGACTGAAGAAATACGAGTACAAATACCAGCAGACTCAAGAAAACCATATCTGTGAAGATGCCACTGAAATGGAGGTTGTGGATGTGAATACTGTAGATGCTTAGTATTATCAATCCGTGGGGAAATATTCAGGAGAATCATTCTGAAAAAATGAAGAAAGCCATAGAGAAGCAGCTAAAGGATGAGCATGCAGACTTCCTATCAAACAAATCATGCGTGATCAGAAAGCTATGTTACGCATAATAATAAAGCAAAGCACTGAAGTTGATTCGTTAGTTTGCATTGGATTTGTGGACTTGGAAAGAACTTTGACAACATTGATTGGGAATCTCTTTACAAGCTATTGAGGCGTTCGGGGATCCCACATGAGATCATTGACTCATCAAAGGCAAGATAAAGACACGAAGAGCAGAGTTCGCCATGAGGAAAACTAAGAGAAGAAGAAGGGAGAGGAGGAGGTGGATGAGGAGTAGAAGATTAGGAGAAAGAGAAGGGGGAGAAAGAAGAGAAGGGGTTGAGAAGGAGGATGAAAAGGAGAAGGAGCAACAGAAAGCGCTGCACCTAAGAAGACTGCAAATATGTGCAGTTCAAATTACAACAAGGACTTGTTAAAGAAAATCTTCTCTTCGCCTCACAGTCAGCTGGACAACGCAAATTCACTTGAAGCAACAGAATGGAATTCCGAACGGCTCTTTTGTGTGTCTATTGCGTCCTATAATTTCCACATCATACTGTCTTGTGTGCCTTGTTGCCAAAGCCTATGAGTGTCTTTGATTGTCTTTTTGTGGCTTTAGGAGGTCTGTAACATTATTATGTCAGTGATATTTGGAAATAGTGGTTGTCAGAGTCCTAACTATCTTCTCCTTCTAGCTCACTGGACTCGGACAGGCAGATTACAACATCTACGACACACATATACTAATAACACATGACTGCAATCGGAAACTCGCAGGAGCTGTCTCCTGAACAACCTTTATTACATTATACTACAGGATAACAATATGGTCTCACTTCACGCTTAAGCAATCATTCGACACAAGCAGCCAAACGCTCGCTCACATGGGCGATATTTACAGTGGCGCCCGTATGACCATTCGCAATCACAGTCTCACATCATCCTGCACATATCACAGTTAGTACATTCCTCGAATATCAATACACAACGTTCATCTCATCTATCCGTCACAACACTATCGTTCGATCGTTCTATCACTCGCTAGATCTCCACACGTCCGTCTCTATTCGCTGTCTCACACACACTGACTCTCTCCTCCTTGACCTTCCCACATCACGTGGGTCTGTCCACGGACTTCTTGCCTGACCTTCCGTCCGCCAAGCCGTGGTGTCTCCTACTGCCCTTGACCTCAGCTATTGCTTACACTGACTCTCGCTTACATACCGGCAATTACACTATTACTTACATACAAGACCCTGACAGTGGTAACCAAATCAGTGATTACCCCCCGCAAACAGTTCACTAGCTGGGGCAATTAACTGTCTGTCTGTGATTACTGTCAATAATACGTTTTGGTGTAGGGGGAAATGAGGATCTTGTGCCTGGGGAATTAAGGCCGCCTGACTGGTGCAGTCACCGCGAACTGTGCAGGTTAGGATTTTCTTCTTGCCCCCGACAGAAAACAAAAATCAGTAACCTTACCGAGGATTCGAACCGATCTCTCCCAAATGGGTGCTCGGCGTTCTAGCCACCTGGCCCGTCGCAACGTACACTTTTTGTGAAAGCAAAGGGCTTTCTACTCGCCTTAAGGCGCAATGAGCATATGAAGCTAAACCCTTGTTTTACAGACCATGTTTTACAATGAGCACATGCTTGCTTGCTTGCTTGTGTTCGTTGGTTTGACCTCCAACGCGAAGTCCTGTATGTCGGATGAAGGCATCCAGTTGTCCAACATCAGTGTGATGTCATACAGGACCTGAGGTTTGCGTGAGTATCCGTTGTCCCATGTCTGGCTTTTTGGTGGTTCCTCGCCGTACAGGCAGACACTCTCCGACTTCGGAGGAATCTGCGATCCTACTGACTTTATCCAGGACCCCGAAGGGACCTGTTGCCCAGGACGCTCGACGAGGACGCGTCAATAGGTCTT
Source organism: Cepaea nemoralis (assembly GCA_014155875.1). NCBI lineage: Eukaryota > Metazoa > Mollusca > Gastropoda > Stylommatophora > Helicidae > Cepaea > Cepaea nemoralis. Next base: position 116,872 of record JACEFZ010001875.1, read on the forward strand.
GGCCAGTATATAACCCGGCCCTGGTGCCTTGGAAACACCTCTGCGTCCCACAATGAGCACATGAAGCTAGACCCATATTTCTTCATCTGCTGCTGCTGCGTTCATCCGGAAAGTTTATAAGGGCGTGATTGCATTGTGCCTGTTTACAGCACAGCTGCGATACTTGCACCTTTAGGCCGACACATACTACTTCTGCGGGCGTTTGTTGACCTGGTTAACCTTTCCGGAGACCCATATTATACAGACCATGTTTTACAATGAGCACATGAAGCTAGACCCGTATTTTACATATCAATCAGCAGTCTGTGGGTGATGTGGTCCGACTCACGGCCGCCTCTACTTGCCGAGTCACTTCCTGGTATCCTATTTAGGCTGGGTCAATTTGTGAGCCCTGGTCAATCTTAAACAACCGCCCGGATGTGGATTCGAAGCCATGACCTCTGAACCTGCAGGTGAACATTTACCCACTAGGTCATCGTGACTACTCCTTGTATGGAAGCCCAAACAAATGCCTTATTTATCATCATCATCATTTTCTACTGTTGCCAGCAAGCGTCGTGGAAGGAATAGTTGAAGTTCCAGGGTCTTGGGGTGGCACTGGATAGTGTCATTCCGTGTGACTGTCCAATGTCTTTGAAGTCGTCAATCCATTTTCTTCTCAGGTGTCCTCTTGCTCTCGTATCAGATCTTCTCTGATGCAACGCAAGTGCTAGTGTTGCATTCTAACGAGATAGTCGAACCATTTGATCTATTTTTTTTCCCGTTTCCATCCTGTTTCAGGATATTGCGGTCAACACCAGCATCTTTCAGCTGTATGTTGATTCCTAGGCTAGATTACGCTCATCAGCACGCCACGACTTTCTGAGCGACCGGCTCCATACTCTCATAAGTCACTGGCGCGACTCGAACAACTTCTAATTCTCGTGCGCTCACGTCAACCACGAGAGTATTCGGGATTAACGGAGAAAGCTGCTAACTCCTCGGCCAAGGAGCCGGCTATTTGATCTTCTGCTTTTCAATATATGAGGCAGACATGCAACACAACGTTTCAGCTTTCTTGTATGTCTGTGTCAACTTTGGGTTCAATGTCAATTTGGAAGAGACTGTAGTTATGTACCACTCCGGTCCTGGGATAAGTCACACTGAGCCGAATATCAAAGTGGATGGTGGTCATAGACTAAATGTTGTGGACAAATTCACTTATCTTGGCAGCACTGTGTCACAGGCTGTTATCATTGACGACGAAGTGAATGCAAGAATCTTTAAGGCCAGCGCGGCTTTTGGCAGACTGTACATAATGTGTGTGACAGAAATGAAATAAGCCTGCAAACAAAGCTGAAAGTCAACAAAGTGGTTGTATTATCTACACTGCTATATGCTAGTGAAACTAGGACTGTTTACCAGCGACACACTAGTAAATTAAATCACTTCCACCAGTCTGCCTTAGCCCTTAGGAAGCTACTGAAGATCAAATGGTAAGACAAGATCCTAGACACTGAAGTCTTGGAAAGAGCGTCTATGCCCAGCATCCACACTCTACTAATGAAAAATTAGATTCACTGGACTGGACACCTGACTTGCATGCCAGATCACAGGCTTCCTAACCGAATTTTTTTACGGTGAGTTGCATTGTGGTAAACGCTCCCAAGGCGGCCACAGGGAACGTTTTAAAGACACTGAAGATATCGCCTACAGCGATTGGAATTAATTACGACATATGCGAGACTTCTGCCAAAGACTGAAAGTTCATGGCGTACATCATTACGCAAGAGTGTAGTCACTTGTGAAGCAAACAAGACTGCAAGAGCTTTGAAAAAAGGCTGGACAAAAAACCTACCGCAGGAGAACCTCCTCCTGGAACGTCAAGCATTCTTTGCCCACATTGTCAAAGAACCTTTCGAGCCAAAATAAGCTTCGCCGACCACCTTAGAACTCACGGCTCTAATCTCTCAAACCTACTGGATGAAATGAATGGTCATCATCATACTTGATGAACAAACATCATATGTAGTACAAGGTGTTGATTCCACTATGTCTGATAACATCATTTCTTACTCGATCTCGGATAGTAAAGTTGGCAGCATTTCTCAAACCTTGCTCGGATATTCATAAACCAATAGATTTTAAAATGTTCATACTTTATGTGTATAATGTTGAACTTTGACCAGGATATCTGCCAGACACGACGTTGACTTAATGGTTTCTGCTGTCTCCGCTCGCCTTATCTTGACTGACTCCGTGAACACTTTAGGATTATTGTAGCAGCGTTCCAATGTCGCAATGGCCATAACCTAGAAAATACATGATCGACACACATCAACAACTAGTCGAAACAATATTGCTAATTATATTCCAGATGCCGGTCTCTCTAGTGAGGGGTTACAACACTTTCTCCGTAATCCCGTTTATCACGCAGAGTCTCGTAGCGGGAGAGAACTGGGAGCGGTTCGACCCCCGCTGGTGACTTGCGGAATACTGAGCCGGCCGCTCAGAAAGCAATGGCAAACTACTGAGCGTAATCTTGCCAAGAAATCAACAGACAGCTGAAAGATGCTGCTGTTGACAGCGATGTCCTGTAAGGGATATGAAAAAAAAAAAATTACAGATTTGCTTTAATTATATTTTGGAATTCCGGCATATAACAGACATTAAAACGTTTTTGTTGCTGAATTATTTTTCAAAACTATCACAATCAGCTGTCACTTTCGCGTTAAAAGACTGGTCCTACGAGTCCCCAATGCAATGGTTTGTGTGTTTGTTGTGAACGTATATATACTTCACCTATACAATGGTTTGTGTGTTTGTTGTGAACGTATATAGACTTCACCTATACAATGGTGTGTGTGTTTGTTGTGAACTTATATAGACTTAACCTAGTCAATCTCTGGTGTTGCCTACCAACATACAACAAAGTTGTTACTAGAGTAATTATGGGGAAAATTAAGAGTAAACCACAAATGTGTGATCAACATTGTGGATTTGTAGAATGCAAGGAAACAACCTATACCATATATTCCAAGGACACTATTAACTGATTAATATTAACTGATGGTAATTTGTCTTGTTCACACTTCTCGTAACTGTCATGGGCTTATAAATCAAACAATTGTTAAAATATCAGTACATTAGTTTTTCCTATACAACCCTCTTTAATTTTAGTTAGTTAGTTAGTTAGTCGACAGATCATCCTCATTGCACATCGAACCATTCAGTCCATAAGTGCTCCGACCCCCTCCTCGGCATTTCCTGCAGTCTGTAGCGGCTAATGACACCATTTCTGTGTTGTTTATTACTCTTCTTTGGCTTCCTGCGTAGTGTTCTTGTTTGGCCACACCTCCTTTAAATTGCTGTTCTCGCAGCCTGACCATGGTTGTAGATTCCCAGTCATCTCTTGGTTCTCGTAAACTACTTACATCTCGTAGAGCATTCAGAATGGCTGCCTGGTCCATGGCTCATCCGCCTTCAACAGTAGCGCTACCTGCAAGCCTGTTAGCCTGCTCATTCCCTTGTACACCCGCATGCCCTGTCACGAAGATGAAACTAATCTTTGCCAGCCAAGCCCGCTCCAGAGACAGCAGCCACTCTCTTCGGATCCATCCTATCTCTATCCTCCTGGGCATACTCATTGAGTCACTAAGGACACAAGCCCGATTGAATGTCTGTGTCTCGAGCCATGTTATTGCTTTACTTACTGCCATAACTTCCATAGTCAGGCTGCTTGTGGTCAAAGCAAAGTAAAAGCACCAGACTCTTCCTTCACAATTTTCCCCCGGGCCTGAGCCGTAAAGGCCCATGAACTTCTCACTCCTCGTGAGCATCCAAGTAAATGACAGCATCATCCTCTAAAGAATTCTCGAAGGTCAAAGCCCATACTTCCGCCTCCACAGCAGCTGGATTTTCTTGTCTGCATTTCCTGTCCAGTTGGATGCACACTGAAAAGGATGTACAGAACTCTGTTGGCACTTGTACCCAATCCTCGCCAGGTTCTAAGTCCTCAAGTGAACACACCTGCTGAAGAATGTCTTCGGCTTGACCCATCCACGACTTTCCTCTTTTTAACCTGCTGCCCTTTACCTTCTTAATCTCGCTATGCAGTGGATGTTGTGTGTTTGCGATGACTCTGAGATAGGCAGGTGCTAGGCAAATTTGTATTCTGTCCCTCATGTGTGAAAAATCAAGAAGGTCCTTTAATTTATATATAATTCAACATGTTTGCTATTGTCACCGCCTCACTTTCATAGATAGTAGAGGGCTGCAACTCCAGCCCAAGGGATACCATTGAGTCGCGCAGGACCCGAGTAATCTAGAACCTTCTCGAAAGAGCTGGTCACCAAGTCCATGATTCCGTGGAAACTGATGTGGCCCGCCTAATGCGGGGTCCACGAGGAACTCGGACAGAGTTACCGCCCGTGTCGAGTTAGGACACGCGGAGACCGGCAGAAGACAAACGGACTGGAGAGAGACAACAAGGCCTGCCTGAGAGGGACTCATAGATATTCATAGATATACTTAGGCTAGATAGTGTGCTAGATTGTTGTATGACAACTATATGTTTGATGTTTAACTATCTGTGATATGTAATATAAGAGAGCGCGGGTCTGTTTACCCACTGCGCCAACTGTACACTTTATACAATAAATGTTCTATATCCTAGCGAACAGTGTATTGTTGCCTGTATGAACCCGAACCATTATTTAGATAAGAGTAAGATGATGACAGGCTTTTTGGGGGCTAGTTTTCCGGTTTTGGCATAGAATGTTTTCTTAAAAACCTATTAAATGCCATGTAAAATTAATTATTTAATCATATCACATTGATTTTTGGTAAAACATTGATTTTTGGTAACACATTGATTTGTTTAAATCAAAGAAATTGTTAACGTTACAAGTTTACATAAAACTAGTAGCTATCTAGCGATAAAATAGAAGTAATCTGAGTCCCTCGGCAATGTCTCACCATTGCCTCCACAGTGCCTCATTATTTTGATTCTGTAAACAATTTTTTTTTTGACATGTTACTATTTTGACATTTTTTTGTGTGACAGTGACTAATGTTTTCTCGCTCCACGAGCAGATTGTTCCGCAACAAGTGCCGCGTCCAACCGATGAAACCTTTCCAACAGTGACGAGAGTACAAGACAACATCGAGGAGTTCTTGAATTAAAAGCTAAGTTTCACCTCATACTCATTGTACTTCTAAGCTGTACTTCTCATGTTTCATCAATGTATTATTTTGTATCATATTGATTTCTTTGCATATTCATGACCTTGTCACCAACATAACCTTGCATTTTGATTTACACATTAATAATTAGGGGAGTTAACCAAATTTTCGACCACACAACATATTTTTCTAAGGGATTTAACTCTATAAATTGTACAAACAATTAAAATACAAAATGTCTAGTTTAGATAAATGCATTGAGCAAGGAATAAAGTTAGGTTATAAAGAAGAGAAACTGTCAGAATGGGCACAGAAAACGCACGCAGAAAACATTGCCCGTGAAGAAAGAGCGATAGAACGTGAGGAAAGAAAACTGCAGATGGAGGCCGAAGAAAAGAAATTGCAGATGGAGGCCGAAGAAAAGAAATTGCAAATGCAATCAGAAGAAAAGAAATTGCAGATGGAGGCCGAAGAAAAGAAATTGCAAATGCAAGCAGAAGAAAAGAAAATGCAAATGCAGATTGAAGCAGAAGAGAAAAAAATGCAATTGCAAATTGAAGAGAAGAAAGTACAATTGCAGGCTCAGGAGAAACAGATGGAGCTTGAGGCCGCCACCAAACAGGCCCAATTAAATGCCGAGACACAGATTAAACTAAAACAGATGGAAATGGAGTCCAACACAGAAATATCAATAAATAAGTTAAGAAGCAAAGAAGAAGAACAAAAATATAATAAATATAAAGGTCTCGTGAAGGCTTTCTGTTCAGGAGATTCCATCTCCGCCTACTTAGAAAATTTTGAGTGTCTCATGTCTCATCATAAAATCATTAAATCAGATTGGGCATTTATCCTAATGAGAAACTTAGCTCTTGAACCACTAAAAGTAATAGAGACAATACCACAGGAAATGCGAAAAGACTATGAGTACCTAAAACAACGCATTCTCCAACATTTTTCTTTAGACACTGCAGGTTATCAACATCAATTTGCCAAATTATCTCCACAACCAAACCAAACCTTTATAGATTATGTCAGTACAGTCCAAGACATATGCACAAAATGGATTAACTCGGCTAAAACCAACAATAGCCATGATAAACTTAAGGAACTTATTATAATAGATAAAATAGTTAGCACCATCCCCACTGTAACAGTAAAGGGAGTAGCTTAGGAGTAAAGAGTTAAGGAATGCTGCGCATTCCTTGACTAGTGGGAAAACCATAGCTAGTGAACGTGTGTGCACGAATGAAGAAGTGTATCTAGGCTGGGACACACACGTCACTTGGGGGTCAGCTAGCAAGCAAGTAGGTAAACATCGGATTTTGAATATACTATCATTATGCTGTAGTGGAAAGATTCGACAAATAAAGAATGTTATAACACAACGGAGACTTATGTCCTATACGTCACGTGCCTTCTAACCTGTGTGTAACACCTCTACACTGTAATACCACACCTTTTGCCAAGTTCTTAAAACAAATGGACTGTAAGAGCATTCAGGAAATAGAGGCAAAGGGGAATGCATTTTTCACAGCAAATAGGGATATTTTTCAGCTCAACATAAGTCACAATGATACAGCAGCTGCAGTAGTGAACACCAAATACTCCAAACAAACAGAGAGTAGATTTAAACCACGATCCAATGTCGGTAAAGTAGTAAGATGCCAATATTGCAATTACCATCACGACAGTTACGGGATGTGCGACAAAGCACCCACCTACCCTCAACACCTCAAGAAGATGGTGGAGAAACAAACAGCTAAACGCATGGCTTACCACAGAGCAATTAAATGTTATTTCTGCAATAGCTGGGGTCACTATAATAAGAATTGTGAAGGCCGAAAGTTATTGAAACAGGCCAATGCTGCATTAGTAAAAACGTCGTCTGACGAAGAGCTTGAGTCACTGAATGAATGTGACAATCAACACGACAATGAAAGCGAGCTTGGGAATGCTGTACACATCATAAACACCATAACAGACAGTAAGTGCAACACCTGTACGAAGTTCCAACTTGACACAACACTACATTGTGGACACACGATCCCTATTTCAAATGAAACAGCTAACGCTGCTTTGTCATCTACAGGCAAGCTAATTTTTTTTACAGGGTTTGTTAACAACAAAAAAGGCACATTAATTCGTGATTCCGGCGCAACGCTCTGTGGGGTTAGGAAAACATTAATAGACGCTAAAGACTACACAGACAAACATGTGACGTGTCGCACATTCTCAGGTACGAGAGAAATACCCCCTTGCTTTGGTCGAAATTCAAACACCGTTCATATCTGGGCGAGTATTGTGTGCTGCCCTTGAAAATCCAGTCGCGGATATTATACTTGGTAATTTACCCAACATACATCCATGCTCTGAAAGAGAAATCAAAAGGTGGGAGCAAAAACACGGTATCCACCACACAAATAGCGACGCAAAAGAGAAACACCATTCTTGCTTGTCTCAAGCTGCCAAAATACCAAGGGAGACAACCACTGAGGTAATTCAAAAAGAATTTACCGAGGTGTACAATGCAGGGGCGGTCGAATCTAGAAACGATACGACCGAATTAAAACCTCGAATTGAGGATGCTACCAAACTACCAAGTACCGAACCTGTAAATGTGCAACAAAACACACAACACACAAACGCAATAACACGACAGACAACCCACAAAACCAACACCAATCAACTGCAGGAATCATTAGAAATAGTAGCGCCAAACTCAACTAACATCACTTTTGGTAATGAACAGAAAGCAGATACAACACTTGCACCATACTTTAAATTAGTAGGACTTAAACCAAAAGTCACTAAACATGCATCGTGGACATTTAGGCTACAGAACAACATCTTAACTAGATTTTACACAACAAAACAGACCACGATAAAGCAAATAATGTTACCACAAGCACATCGAAACAAAGTGCTAAAAATAGCCCATGACTCCCCTTTTGGAGGTCATATGGGATACGAAATGACCAGGGCAATTGTCCTGACCAAGTTTTATTGGCCAAAGTTCGACCAAGACATTAAAACATTTTGTACATCTTGTGATATATGTCATAAACTGGTCAAGGGGAATAATCCTACTACATTCTCTGTAAATGGAAAGTTGAAATTATTCCATGTAAATATGTTGAAACCATACTATGCTAGACAGGACAATGAGACAAATGAACAGACGCAACAAACTGTTGACGGAGACGAAACGACAATTTCCCAACGGAATGACACCTCGACAAACGAAGCATCGTTAACAACACACGCTTACGACGACGAAAACGACGAAGACATATGGACATTACCAACAAGCTGTGATATTGACAATGACGACAAATTTGACGACATAGTGACGATCGATCTCGACGACGACGACAATGACATTGAAGACAATTTACAAACTGTAGCATCTGTGATAAATCAGACAGACCTGGACAATACTGAAATCCCTGTGCCAATTATGACTGACGACGGAAGTATAAAGGACATACATATCTCTGACACTTTGACACAACAACAGCGACATGACATTTTGACGCTCCTAGACGACTATAAGACGATCTTTTCCAACAAACCTGGACGCACTGATAGAATAACACATTCAATTGTGCTAACAGATCTGAGACCGGTCAAATGTAGACCATATTCTATTCCTCTCCATTACAGATCTAATTTAGATAAAGAAATTTTAGATTTAGAGAAGAATGGCATTATTCAAAAATCTATGTCTCAATATTCTTCACCGATTGTCTTGGTGAAAAAGAAAGACCAGACAATCCGCTTGTGCATCGACTATAGAATATTGAATACCAGAACAACAACGGATGCAGAGCCTATGAACAGTTGAGAAGATCTTATTTTAGATATGGCTCAATCATCCTTATTTTCTAAGACAGATTTAGCGAAAGGATATTGGCAAGTTCCACTACACCCTTCTTGTAGACATATAAAAGCATTCGCAACACCTCTCGGTTTATACGAATGGCTATATCTTCCTTTTGGCCTGAAGAACGCACCGGCCACATTTGTGAGACTAACAAGATTGTTATTACACGGAATTAATGATGTAGTTGCTTATATTGATGATATATGCGTCCATTCTTCTGATATGACTTCTCACTTACTTACCCTAAAGCAAGTCTTCAACCAAATCTCTCTCTTTGGACTTACTATCAAACCTTCCAAGGTTGAAATAGGCTATACACAAATAGACTTCCTTGGTCATAGAATTTCTGAAGGAAAATTGTTGACTGATGATAAAATTGTTTCCAAGATCCTTAATCTAGAAGTGCCTACCACAAAGAAGCAGATTAGAAGTTTACGAGATCTGATTAACTATTATTCTAAATTCATTCCACATTGGGCAGAACTCACCTCAGTCTTTTCTGATATGTTAACTAAAGATCATCCATCAAAAATTTGTAAAAGTACCAGCTTAGATGATGCAATGTGTAGGTTGAAACATATTTTTTCTAATCCACCAGTCTTACGATTACCCAACATAAATTTACCCTTTATTTTGACCACAGATGCGAGCGCTATCGCAATAGGAGGATGTTTAATGCAGGAAGTGGATGGCGTACGACACCCGATTCTCTACGTGAGCCGCAAACTAAGGAAGGCTGAGACTCGTTATGCCACAGTAGAATTGGAGTGTTTGAGCCTATTGTTCTGTATATTGAGATTATCTAAGTTCCTCTTGGGAAGCCACTTTGTGGTCCTCACAGACAGTTCGCCGTTATTAGTCCTTAACCATGGGTCGCCCAAAAACAACAGGTTACAAAGATGGTGTCTTCTACTTCAGGACTTTGACTTCGAAATTCGCCATATTAAGGGCACCGATAACATAGTGGCTGACCTTTTATCACGGCAGACAAATGCGCCAGTAGAATGACTCTTATCACATTGGCCAGTAGCCACACTATAAACTGTGATACTTTTAGTCCGTTACATATAACAGTGTGACTCTACACCTGCTAGAGTACGACACCCATAAACATACGTGAAGAGCTATATTGTAAGAACTATACCATCAAATGCCTAAGCTCTAGAACGATTCCAGCAAGAAACAGTAACTGTGTTTATTTCAACCAATAATATCAACCAGTGAACTATCTCTGAACACTGTAATATTTCATACGGGACAGTGAGAGCAATCCATACTTGCTGTTGCTACAAATCTTTGCAAACAGCCGAAACAGAACAACATCGACGACAACACTCAAGAGACAGCCATACTAACTTTAACATTCATGGCATAACACACGAACGAAGGGACGTCAACGCGCACATCATCGTTGGAGTTATGTAATTAATTAGTTTACTATTAAATATGTATTAGATTTCCATTAATGATGTATATAAATTGTGTTAACCTGTAACTTGTACTTATTCTACTTTAATATTACAGACGGTACCATTCATAGGCTAAATAACCGTCCTATACAAGTGTCTCTAGTTAAATTATAACCTATTTTTCATTCATCGTACAAAAAGTACGTATTTTCTTAAAGGGCAAATATCGCCTAGCCCATTTTTTCTAAGGGCAATAACGCTTACCTCAACTTTAAGTATATATTTTAGCCAATTACTATTTTGAATGACAGATGAGTGAATGACTGCGTGAAAGGATTAAATGAGAGAACGATACACTTGGCGGACAAATTGTACGCAAAACGTATTCATTGTAATTTGTCTGCGTCTTCCATGTAAAAGTGCATGACTTGTCTAATTTGTCAATACATGTGTAGAACTTAGTTTAGTAGTGAGTTTAATTTAGTAGTTAATGTAATATACTTAGTTTAGCAGTTAGGATACATCTAAGCACCACTACTTGGAATGCCTGATCATGTATTGCACACAGTGCGGTATTTCATGATTGAGGTTATCCCAACTCGTGACGCTTGGAAATACACCACACATTCAGCACGCACGTTACACAAACATCAAAACTCAACACTATCAATTTAAAATACAGTCACTTTATTAGATACATCAACTTATTAGTTAACACACTAACAAGCCAACAGGGACACATGTAGTCTGAGGGGGATAAAAGAACAAGGTAACTACATATTTAGCATTATATAACATACGGGAGTAAAAGTGTATAGAAATACACACACAGATCAAGATTTGAAGGTGTACTTATTTAGCCAAGACTTCGGTCTTGTTAACCCTCTTTTATATAGGGGTTATTTGTCTGGGTACCATTTCGGGTACTATGAGAAGGGCGAGTTGTAAATACAACTACTAAAACGCCACGTAACTTCGGTCTGATAAGCATATTTAAGCACACGAGAGACAGGGATCTCTGCACCAAATCAGACAAGTGTTGTATGGTAGAATACATGAGTTTTTAGTGCTAGTAGGTAGGTTACCAGGTTACTATCCACCAAACTACAAACACCAACTTTATGTGATTCGGTGACAGCTATCATATTCACAACTTTTAAGTCATAACTGCGACACAGCCCTACATCCCATTTTCCGCCATCCAATTTTGTGTGGACAAACCTACTTTTTTTTGTTTGGCCGTGAATCTGTTTAATAGAGCTGTTAAAGTAAACGTAGATCTATAGACTAAACACAAGCTTTTGTGAAACGACGAAACAATCATTACTATGACAATTAAACAATGATGGATAAGATCTTCTAACAATAAAGAACATATATTAGCAGCAAACCAAAAGAGACATTATAAACCAGAAATCTTTAAGAATATTTCATTGTATAAAGAAAGGTGTCAGACACTGAAGTGTACTGTCTCCTGGCGTGTTTTCATTTTACGGTGAGCATATAATGAGGCCTAAAGAAAACAATGCCAGAGATGGCGGTTCGTAGTCAAAGTTTACATAACTTACGCTACACTGATGACCCCAGCTTGACAATAAGACGTCAGGAGTTACTACATAAAATTATACCAACATGGTTGTAGGAAATGGCACTATGAACCACAGCTTAAATAACAAGAAGATAGTAGTACTGCTAATTGCGAAGAAGTATATCATGGACAGACAGAAAAACCAATGAACAAGTCCTTCAAGAAACAAATGAAGATCGTAAACTGAGTAGAGTCATTAGACGTAGACAGTCAAAAGATTTTGGACATGTTATGAGAAGAAATGACTTGGAGAACTTGGTGACAACTGGCAAGATCGAAGGGAAGAGACCAAGGGGAAGACCGAGAAGTAAATACCTGGATGGCTTGGCCACGTGGCATGGTCGAGACAGAAACACGGAGCTGATCCACGACTCTGGTGATCGAGTGAGATGGCAGAACATGACCGCCCACGCTTATCGGCATGGCACATGATGGATGGATGGATGGATGGATATTATGACTAAATATAGAATTATAATAAATAGTGTTAATTTGTTCAAATGCAGTCATTCAAATATCAGTTTATTTGAATGTTTTCTTATCGGGGCTCTTCCGTTTGTAAAGTTTAAGCCAGGTGTTTTCAATGATTTGCCCATTCTATCAGTTTTTTCTCCTCTTTCGTTTATTATTCTTAAACCATAGTCCCCAACTCTTCCATTCTTTCATTTTCTACTTTTCAAGATGATGGCGAGAGGACATTTTGTACAGCATGTGTTATTATTGCAAGGAAGGGTGTCACATACTAAATGATACATCTTTTTGTAGATCACAAGAAGTTGAGAGTCGTGATCGTCTATGCCAGTCGGCACGGCACCGGATAATAATGCTGATGAGAATATGTGGCATTATTCTCGAGTTCCAAGAAGTGTGTGATCACATTAAATAGTTTTGCAATAGTAGAGGCCATATCACTCACAATACGTGGAATTGAAAGATCAAATTGGCTAACCTCCATGGCACCTCCCGAGGGAACACAAAGCTGGGCCTGAGAGACACAATACTTCTATAAATGATTGCCTGTTGCACTAGGATTGATGATAACGTACAGCTACCTCGACTGGGATCAGACGTCCAGTTTGACACAAGCAGGTAGAAAACATAGTATATGTGTGGGTAATCAGCTGACCAAGATAACTATAGTATTGCTACTGACTGGCACCTTTCCGACATGATAGACGATATCTTGTATAATGGTGTTATACCTCTTCATAGCACAAAGCCTGTCTGGATTTAGAGACAATGTGTTGCCCATGCAGTAAGATCCCACTGTCGGCGTACCTAGTTTACTCCAGAGGAAAGTTAACACGAATACGTCTGGAACAAGACAAGCTGCCTGATCAGCAAAGCAATGCTCTAATTGTCCGCCTGTAAGAGCTTCCATTCTAGACAAATTGCCAACTAATTCTTAGGGCATGGTCTGCCCTGCCAAGACATGTAGTTTTTAAGTTGCATTTCCTCACACTAGCGTAAGACTACCGGCTTCGTGGCTTAGAGGTTATGACTTTTCTCCGTAATCTCGTATACTCTCGTCGGTAACGTGATGACGGTGAGAATCAGCAGTGGTTCGAATCGCATCGGTAACTTACGGGGTATGTGAGCCGGCCGCTCAGAAAGCAATGGCAAACTACTGAGCGTAATCTTGCCAAGAAATCAACATACAGCTGAAAGATGCTGGTGTTGACAGCGATGTCCTGTAAAGGATATGCACCAAAAAAAAAAAAAAAAGCGTAAGACTTGTACCCTCCCAATTGCACTCATCCGCCCGAAGCCGTGGGCACAATGTGGGGTGTCGGGTTTGGTATGCACCTTCCAACATTCGGCGCTAACAGAATGCAGGTAGTACCGTCTACTGGCATGTGGTAGCTCAGTCATATTTGACTAAGACCTGACTTTAAGCTTCGTTACTATCCGACGCCTAATTAATTAATTAAGAAATATTATCATCATCTATGTATTACAACAAACCTTATGGATTCCAAAGAATTTGATAGCACTAGGACTTCTCAGCACTTTTAGAAACCGAAGATAAGGTATTGCATGCTGCAGAGCGTCTGTGGCCAGCTCGTTCACACATGCAAGGCCCTGATCAATGTTCTCGGGCCTCAAGAAGTCCCCCGGGTTGTTGACATATTTGCTCCATACCTGTGCAAGATTTACATAAAGGTAAGTGTGGTATCGTCTTTGTTTTACCTGGATACGTGAAGAAAGCAACGCACAGATACATTGCCACCTACCAGGGGAGTATCCAAGGACAAATGGCAAAGCAGGCTGCCTCAGGTTCCGAAGATTGTTGGTTCGAAACTCATTCTCTTCACAAGTGCTAACAGACTCTTTGGGGACATCGGTGGAGCTTCGGAGTTTGTCCTGTGTGCGACGCTCTCGGCAAGCTGCCCTGCGTAAAGAAACTGACCAACACTCTGGACAATTCCTGCTGCAATTGAGTAGAGTCTCTTGCCTTTAATCTCCTCTTTACACTGTGGTGAAGGAGTTACGACTGCAATTCGTAATCCCGCATATCGAGTTCGAAACACAGCTGCGGGTGATTTGGAGGCTGACCGCCTTGCGTTGGCTTCCATACAATGGTATGAATGCCGGTCGTTCAGAAAGCAATTGCAAACTGATGACTATAAACATGCCCAAGAATCACAAACAGCCAAAAGATGCTGGAGTTAACTGTTATGTCCTATAAAGGGTATGCAAGTAACTTTTCTTATTTTTAACTGTAAAACTATCAAGTCTCCTATAGGTCTAGTTAACGAGACAACATCCGTTTTTTTCCATCCATGGATAGCCGTTTCAAGCTAGGACACAGATAAGTTGAAATTTGTACATTCATGTAGTGTCGATCGTGTATTTGTTAATCTATTTTTGTTTGTTTTTTCTGTGCTGACGAAGGCTTTGGCCGCAACGTCCATTGTTTTTTGTAGTCGTGCTTTGGTAAAGCTCTCAACCTACTTCTCGTTTTTCAGTGATTCATTTATAGGTCTAGTTAGTTAGTCGTGGTTCCAACTTCACGACAATGGGTCACCCCCATAATGTTCCTTTCCTGTCCCTGTGAATATCACACAAAATTTCCCTCACTGCCCCAAGTGAAAAGTGGAACAGACAGGAGTCTCAGCAAACCGACAGCCCGCACAGGCAAGTATATTCATGAGACTGCTGCCAGAATGTCAGGAGGTCTGTGATGACCTAGAACCATCACAGCATGTAGATTTGAGAGTGCGCGGGGGTAGATGGTCAGTCTTTCCTTTCTGTGGTGAATGGAGAGGCGGCTGGCCGAGTGGCCAGAATGCCGGCTATCCTTCAGGTGACCAGGATTCGAATCCTCGGTACGGTGTGGATTTTTGTCTGTCCGGGCAAAAAGAAAAACCCTTACCTGCACAGTTCAAGGCGACTGCACTAGCCAGGCAGCTCAAGACCCGCAAGTCTTTCACCGCAAGGCATTATAGGCAGTTAAAGTTAGTTAAATATCCTTTACAGGACGTCGCAGACAACACCAGCAATGTATTATTAATAGCAGTATTAAAGTAGTATTAAAAAGTAGTCATTCTGCTGTTGTGATCTCTTGGCAAGTTTACTTTCAGTAGTTTGCCAATTATAGGCAGCATAGGACAACTTTTGACAGTGAATTGTGAGAAAGCCTTCAGCTGTGTTGCCCACTGCTGCATTCATCTGTGTCAACAACTTAACTGACAGGCATCATCGGGTACTTCTCACACACCCATACAAGACAACTTGCAAGTCGTGTGGGAGGCAAAATGCATGGTCCATTTTATTGCCGTTGGCTCGCTTACAAGCGGTAAACAGTCGCTAATGCAATACACAATATACAGCCACAGAATTATCTAACACAAACTGCTAACCCTATGCTAACTCTATCTACTAGTGAACACAAAACTCCTAACGTTATTCTAAACGATGTGAACGCCCCAAGTCCAGTCTCCCGTCTGCCGAACATCTCTCCCGTGGTTACACACCACGCGGGGTGACCTTCTCCTTCGTGCGTGTTACCTCACATCGCACGCTGCTGGCAAAACGTGGCCTGTTGAGTGTCTACTCAACTGTGCTCTGGCTTCATGAGGTGTGGTGGTATCGTGATTAGAGTGCTGACTCTCTGCACACCGCCTGCGTGTATCATGAGGGAGTGGCTAACCTTCCACTATTCCCTCTTCTCCCCTGCTCTTGCCTCGGGCACCGCATCTCCTCCTGGTCCCTCCAGGATTGACCGCTCTCCCTGGCGGAGGGGATGTGGTCGAGTCTTTGACACACACCCGCCCCTCTTGTGTTGCGTCATCAACTTTCACTTATTGGTTGTGACGCAAGGAGGTTTCTACACAAAAAATTAGTGTCTCTAATTTTTGTCAAAGACTCTAGATAACCTGGCTCTGGGCTTTCCAATAGACTATTAACAACTATTGTCACAATGTAGTAAAGCCTCACTTGGCTACTGGCAATCGCCACAAACTTGCCTGGTTGGCGTGAGCCCCTTCTCACCTGCTATATTATATTTATCAGAGGTATGTCTGAACCGGACCGTTGTCTTATAAGACCTGCCCTCACATAGTAAATTAACTTACTACCCATACAAAGTTGACTTTCTTAGGGTCAACACATGAATTGCTTCATGTCCCCCGTATAATATTTAACAACCATTCTACAAGAGTGTGTGCGACAGGCTTTACCTCCTTCGCTTCCGCGCGTAAGACTTCATTACACTGTTAATTTAGTTCTTCGTTGTCTATTATGTCCCCTGGCCCCAAAGTTATCTGCCTTTGATCTACAAATAGTGTATGCAATTTATATGTTTGTTTTTCTGGTTGTTTGCGTGTTTGGATGGAATAACTCTACTAATCTAACTTCTACCCTATATTTCTACTTTATCTGTGTATGTATGTTAGTTTTTTGAGTGTCATAAATTTGTTCAATGTGGCCACAAACAGGTGTATAACACTAATTCGTGACTACATTCCATTGTTATGAGACCCAAAATACTGTATTCTAAGTTCTAAACTATATGACAGACAACACATTCACACTAACACAATTTCCCTAGCGAAAACCAACATTAACGCAAACAAATATTAAAAGTCGTGGCAGGCAGCAGAAGAATTTGCTGACTGCTTGCATTCTCTCCCGTCTATCTTTCATTCATTCTCACCTACACCCTTCTGTCATACTCCTTTCACCCTTACTTCTATCACCCATCACTCATCCCTCCATACTTATTCTTCTACTTATTTAAAAACCTTGGAGTGAGACTGTACACGTTTGGCTCAGTTTGAGATGATTGAGCCTCATGACTGTGCGCTAGTCATTGCACGAGTCATATATGTACATTATATTTACATGGGCGAGACAGGGTTGATGGCTTGTCCCTTTGATCTCATCATCTAGTATGTTACACTAACCTAAAGTATCATATTTTATATTATAATACTCTCTTCTCCTTTTATAACTAAGTATTTAATGTGTTACCTAAGTTCTATTATGTTACTTATATTATCTGTTTATCCTACTCGTTATGTTTATCTAATATAAGGGGATGTAATGTAACTATTTAAATGTAATTAGTGTGATATGAGTTATGTACCTTAATTACCTGGATGATGTGAACATAAATTATGTACTTTTCTAATACTATACTATCTAATGTTGTTAGATTGAAAATGAATCATATGATTAATGTTCTTAATCTAAATTATGTAAATGATGTATGTACAATGATAATACTAATTACTGGTAATGTTTGATCGATGGTATGGTTTCCCTTAATATGGAATAAACTAACGTAAACTAAAGCTAAATGACATGTAACACTCTAAATGGTACTATTTCTATTGAAATTTTACTTTAGCTTGTAATTACCTATTTTTTTTTTACGTCTAACCTAATATTTTAACTTAATTCTAAGCTAAGTAAATGGTTTAATTACTGTACTAACTATCGTATCAAAATAAATGAGAACTATTATATTACCTAATTCTACCTCTAATTATTTATAACTATTTTAAAAAAAATTATTATTTTACATATCACATTAAGTTTATATACATGGTATTCAGTTCTCTCAGGTTAGTAGTTGCCTTCATGTTTGTATATTGGTATAGGCACAATATAACTACATAATTTGCCTGGGTATCTGAAATACATTTTACGGTCATAATAATGTTCATCGGTAGTGCACGTGTAGAGATTCGCTGGTGTTGTAGCTTAGTCTTTATGTGTCTGAAATTAAGCACTGTTCTGACACTGTTTTCTACATTTCACACAAATTATACACCGGACTGGAGCTTAGTGGGAAATGAGTTGTCCTGATTCACACGGTAGTATCTAAGTTCTGTAGCACAGTTCTTAAGTTAATGTCTACGGACACATGATAGTTCGTTGTACTTGGTACACTCTTAAGCACACCATGGGTGTCTATGTAACCTATTTTACATAGCATATTGTACTGTATTCATGTACTAACTATCACTCTACATTATTATGTGGGATTTCAGGTATTATTACCTCAGATGGTCTACTGAGGGTATCAGCCAGAATGTTGTCCTTACCCTTGATATGTTCTATACTAAACGTATAGTTCTGAAGTATCAGAGACCACCTGTATATCCGGTCGTTTCTGTGCACCCCAGTTTGGATGACCGTAATGGGAGAATTATCTGTCTGGACAATGAAGTGTACACCCACCAGAAATCGATGGAGCTTCCTCACTGAATAGATGACGCTGAGGGCTTCCAGTTCTGCTATCGAATATCTGGACTCGGCAGGTGTGATCTTACGGCTCACGTAACAAATCGGATGGAAGATGCCCTCATAAAATTGGCCTAGGACTGCAGCGATGGAGATCCTGCTGGCATCTGTCCTAAGATAATAAACGAGCCCAGGATTAGGCAAGCGGAGGATGGGAACATTACTAAAAAGAATTTTCAATTTTGACAATGCAGAAATTAATAATGCATCTTTCACATTTCATTTTACAAATGCTTTTAAAACATTGGAATATAGAATTATAATTTCTGAGTAATTTACTAAACCCAAAAGGTTTCAGACCTGTTTCCTTCTGTTAGACATGGTCAGATTCATAATTTTGGTACTACTTTTCAGGTCAGTCTACAGCTGGACTTGAGAAATGACATGACCCAAAAATGAATTTATTTTAGGCATAATTTGACTTTGCTTGGTTTGACAGTGAGACCGAAGAGTCGCACTCTGTCAAAGGCATGTCTCAGTTTCAGTAGGTGTATTGTCCAGTCATCAGTATTCTGATTTATTCATGTGTATTCTATAAGTTCACTACATGTATGCCCCTCGTCGGATTTGCCAGTCTCACTAACTAGTGTAGTTGCGTTATGTATGTCTGTCGTCTGATCACTTGGTGTTGTTGCAATATGTTCGTCTGTCTCTACTTCTGTCTGTTGTCTTGAAAAGTAAAGTTTACGCATGTTGACATGGAATATCTCTAAGTGTCTGTTTATCGATATTTCATAGTCAACATGTACCATGGTTATGTACCACCTTGAATAGTCGTTGCCATTTCGTTGGTATGGAAGTAGCCTAAATCTGTCTTGATCAAGTTCAAGATCACTGGTTCTTGCACCGTTGTTTGTGTGTTTGTGGTAGAACTGACCCTTCCTCTATCAAATGGCTTGGGAGCCAGTATAGAAGGTTGTACTTCAGTTGTAGGATGTCTACCCTTAAACTTTTGTACCAATTGTTGACAGCCATTACACGCAAATATATTATGAAAACATAATTTTATCTTCTTGAAAAAACCTGGTCTGGTGTTGTTGTATGCAAGATGACCAGTCACCGGTGTTTTATGTGCATATTTTGGCATAGTTAACCGGTGTTGTTCAGGTAACACCTGTTCATGGTTACCAGTAGCATGACCTGTAGTTGAAATGCCATTCTTACGTCTAAATAAACAAGATGCATTTTTGGTCACTCTGGCTTTGACCTTTAACAATTTTAAGTATGGAGACACATTAAGAGTAGATTTCTGGTGGTGTAAAAGTTTCTGTTTGTTTGTGTCATCTGTGTTGGTTGTAGAAAGCATCAGTAGTGTCTCATCTTGTAATATGTTATGATGTTTTGAAGTGTCTGTTTTGGCTGTTGTAATAGTTGCCTTTACTTTTTCCCATGCAACTATTTCATCAATCGTACAATGTTTTAGTTGGGGTAAGCACCCCAGAATTAAATCAGTACACGGGTTGTTCAGTATTGCACAGGTAAAGGTACCAGAGAGAAAAGGAGAGTCAATCTGGGCTTTTGCCAAAGGGTAGATTTCAATGTTACCCGAAAAGGTACGGCATTTGACAGTATCACCTGTGTAATCACCCGGATTCACCAGTTCTTTCCGAAGACCAATAAGGGTACTGCCGCTGTCCAGCAAACACTGGCATGCTACATCATTGACAATCGCATTGTGGAACACAAGATTGCCTCTGGAGGCTACTGCTGCGTTTACACTCTCAGATGAGCATAGTACTGTATGTCCACATTCTAGTTTCGCGTCTGTATGGAATTGGTGACATCGTTCACAGCTGTCGAAGCTCAACATATCGTATGCACCACAAACATTTTCTGCTTGGTTATTAGGTAAGTCACTTTCACTCTCAGACTCATTCTCACTACCACCATCTGAAGAGGTGTCAATCAAAATGGCATTACTGGCTTTCATACGCTGCCGGCCAAGACACTTATTACTATAATGGCCATAACAGGAACAGAAAAAACATTTGATTGCACGCCTGTATGCAGATCTTTTACTTTGCTGTTTCTTGATCACATTTTCAAGATGCGCCGGATAGTTTGGCGATTTGTCACACATAGCATAAGTGTCATGTAAAAGGTGACAATGGATACATTTTTCCACTTTCCTCTCTTTCTTATCGTATTTCTGATAAGGTTTCCTATTACTTTGGTAGTTTTTAGTTTGGTCTTTGACAAAGGAAACTATTTCAGAGTCATTTGAGGTCTTAAACACATCTCTGTTAGAAGAAAAATATGCTGATCCTTTCTTTTCAAACTGCTCTATGTTTTCAATGTCTGACTGCTGCAAAAATTTGGCAAACGGAGAAGGAATGGTGGATATAACCTTATCCATAGTAATTAAGTTTTTTAATCTATCAAAGTCCTTTCCTATGTTAGCTGCTTTAAGCCACCTGTTTAGTACACTCTGTACATTTGAAACATAATCAATAAAGGTTTCACTAGGTTTAGGTTTTAGATTTGAGAACTGAACTTGATACCCAGGGGCATCAAGTAAAAAGTGCTGCATAATCCTATCATGGATGTATTGATAGCTAGATCTAAGCTCTGTTGGTATAGTTTCTATTACTTTAAGGGGCTCACCACTGAGATTTTTTGTATAAATTGGGGCCCACATCTCTAATGGAACTTGGTGGTATTTAAATTGATATTCTACATTCTCTGTCCATGCTGATATTGAGTCTTCTTTACAATATGGTTTGATAATATTTTTGTATTTATTGAACTTATTTTCCTCTTGTTGACTTCTTAGTTTAGTGTCAGAGATCTCTGAGTGTGACTCTACGTCCATGCTTTTCATTTTCAACTGTGTCTCTGATTCTACTTGAATCTGTTTTTCCTTTAGATCTAACTCCCTTTGTTTTAATTCTATTTCTTTCTGTTTTATCTCTAATTCTTTTTGCTTATTTATTTCAGCTAGTTCTTTTTGGTGTTCTCTTTCTTGTGCACGTTCGTCCCTCTCCGCATTCTCTTTTCGTGTTTGTTCTTCTTTTGCTTCTTTAAATTTCTGATCTGCATATTGTTGTAGTTCTTTTCCTGTTAACTCTAGTTCTTTGCCTGCTTTTATGAAATCTGATAAAGTTGCCATCTTACTTTAGTACTTGGCTAACAGTGATAGGCAATGATGACTTTAATCAGTTATTTATCTTTGATATGTTATGTTTGTTCTTATCTGATCACTATCAGTTGTGCTTTCTGTTTATACCCTGCCCAGATTTATCTTGCAGAAAAACAGAGTATACAAATATGTCAATGCGTTACAGCTGAAAAAGAGATGCACTATTAATCAAATTGCATGCCAAAATATATAAGTGTACTCAGCTTTAACGTTCCCGAGGATCGGGGAACGGAACTCCGTTGCCACAGGTCACCTTGGTACTTTAGGGTGGAGACACGTGTCGTTACCAGCAAACTATATTTGGTACACAGGGCCGTAAACAGGTGTAGTTCGCCCTTTGATATGCAGGGCCGTAGTAATCAGGCCTATTACCCGATATGTTAACCCAGACCCCTAAGGACAATGACTTAGACAATGACAGACAGATTCACAAACAACTAGAATATGTATTAAATAACTTAAATGTCAATGTCCTGTCTTTGCTCTATCAGTTATTGCCTTACGTTACTAATCTATTTAATTTCTGTACGTGTTGTGCAGGCAAGTATCATCTGCCTGGCCAAAAAATAGTTCCATCGTGACGGTAAACACAGGGAAAATATGACCGAAAATATGCATATCTGCTTTTAAAGAAATAAAAATAACATCATAATGTTTAAATAAATAAATATATTCCTTTAGTAGTTGAAATAAATCAATAATAAATGATATAACGTACCGATTCAGGCGAGCAGCTGTTTAGCCATTCTCTATACACTCGATTGCTGTATGCTAATGAGCCCAGACGACTGTTTGTCAATCATCTGACGTCACAGCACAGCGCGATGAAAAATCGATATTGTCGGCTGGCTTTGTATCGCTCCGCCGTGAATCATTTTTGGTACTCATTTCTCAACAAAAAGGTAAATATATCAATAAATATAAGAAAACAAGAATATTAATACTTACAGCTTTGATGAATACATACTTTGACTAAATAAATATCTCATAAACACAATTAAACAGTTTAATACGTCACGATAGGCACATTTCTAGCTTGCAAAATTTCTCTCGTCTGCACAAATCACCGTCACTACCTAAATTAAACCGTAGTCTAGAGCCTCGTGGACGAGTGGAGTAGCTTGAATATTACATTCAAGCTTCACTTCTGACAACCACAATTACCATTTACTGTGGGTATTAGCTTGGCGCTTTCGTCCAAGCACCACTTTCTGACACCACAATTACCTTATACTGTGGGTATTAGCTTGGCGCTTTCGTCCAAGCACCACTTTCTGACACCACAATTACCCTTTTACTGTGGGTATTAGCTTGGCGCTTTCGTCCAAGCACCACTTCTTGACACCACAATTACCCTGGCCTGTCAACAACTTAACTGACAGGCATCATCGGGTACTTCTCACACACCCATACAAGACAACTTGCAAGTCGTGTGGGAGGCAAAATGCATGGTCCATTTTATTGCCGTTGGCTCGCTTACAAGCGGTAAACAGTCGCTAATGCAATACACAATATACAGCCACAGAATTATCTAACACAAACTGCTAACCCTATGCTAACTCTATCTACTAGTGAACACAAAACTCCTAACGTTATTCTAAACGATGTGAACGCCCCAAGTCCAGTCTCCCGTCTGCCGAACATCTCTCCCGTGGTTACACACCACGCGGGGTGACCTTCTCCTTCGTGCGTGTTACCTCACATCGCACGCTGCTGGCAAAACGTGGCCTGTTGAGTGTCTACTCAACTGTGCTCTGGCTTCATGAGGTGTGGTGGTATCGTGATTAGAGTGCTGACTCTCTGCACACCGCCTGCGTGTATCATGAGGGAGTGGCTAACCTTCCACTATTCCCTCTTCTCCCCTGCTCTTGCCTCGGGCACCGCATCTCCTCCTGGTCCCTCCAGGATTGACCGCTCTCCCTGGCGGAGGGGATGTGGTCGAGTCTTTGACAATCTGTAATTTCTGTTTTCACATTGTTGAACAAATAGGATATGCATACGATATTCTATGGAGAATGTTATTTACATAGAACGATACTTACATCTTTAGCATAGTACACTCTGCCACATTTCCAGTCCTTTCTGAAATCTCGGAGAATGTTAATTTTTTGAAGAAACATTGACAGTTGTAGTATCAGTGATGGGTCTTGTGAGTCTGTTTCTAGTCCTGAAGCAACAAACAGACGTGATATTCCAGTGCCGAAAACGCCAGAGACTTTCCGACAATACTGGGAAGACATCAAGGTTGAGAACATGGTAATCGTCACAATAACATATGGGAAGCAGAGGTGTTTCCAAGGCACCAGGGCCGGGTTATATACTGGCCAAGATCTATTGACGCGTCCTCGTCGAGCGTTCTGGGCAACAGGTCCCTTCGGGGTCCTGGCTAAAGTCAGTAGGATCGCCGATTCCTCCGAAGTCGGAGAATGTCTGCCTGTACGGCGAGGAACCACCAGTCTGCACACCAATAAGCCAGACATGGGACAACGGATACGCAAACCTCAGGTCCTGTATGACATCACACTGATGTTGGACAACAGGATGCCTTCATCCGACATACAGGACTTCGCGTTGGAGCTCAAGCCAACGAATACAAGCAAGCAAGCACAATAACATATTATGGTTATTATGTTGCCAACCGTCTGACGTCGGCGATCATGTCTCTCCACAGATCTCAGGCCCTGTTGCTCTGGATTGGATCAACTGTGTTGATGATATTCCTTCAAGCCACCTTCTAAATCCTTCGAGTGTCATTTCAATCTGTGGATGCCAGCATAGTCGAATGAATAAAAGCACTCGCTTTTAAACTTCCGATGTGCTGATGCCAAGGTAGCTGCTTCAACCCCTACACTGGCCAGTTGGACTAAAATGTTTACCTATCGTCCTTGACTTGGGGACGTAAATTACAAGTACCTCAGTAGTCGAGTGGGTTCGTCTGATGCAAGGGATACTGGAAATAGGGAAAGCTAATCCACATTCAAACATCAGTTCATTGCACTGTAAGCCGTAGCACGTGTATGGACTATGCTTGAGTTCAAAGGGATGAAAGCAAACAAAAAAACAAACAATCCCTCTCTCTGTTTCTGACTCATCTCCCACTAGTCTTTTAAGTGGCCACTATGCTTTCCAATGTCTCCCTTCTCATTATATAATTAATTATATGACCAAGTAACACCGTTTGTCTTTTTATTATAGTTGTATATTATCCTAATTTCATTAGCTTAATTCAGGTAGCCATTGCTAGTCATTCTAGTAATCCCAGACATTGATGGCATTCGTCTCAAGACTGCATCTCTGTTGCACCCAAGAATATAAATGCAGTGCAAACCGTTTAAGGCGATCTCGGATGTGGGGAATTTATGTTGTGAAGAACAAGTTGTTTATCCCCCGCAATTTTTCTTCTTTTGTCTCTTGTCTCTTATAAGAGGAATTTCTTGGGTCCTATGGTATTGGGTAGACTACTTAAGTATCAAGCAATCGTGTCGGATGCTGAGACATTGCGTCTTATCATTGTTTTGAGTGTAAATTGTGTATGTAGTCAGAAAATAATACAATATGAAACAGGGTCTGGCAAATATGATGGTGGATATAACCTATATTCGACACTGATGTCACAGCACTCTGCACATGCCCGAATGTATTCCGCATCCCTCCCTCAGAATATGTCACAGAGTGTGGATACTTATCGTTCCGTGGCTACTTGGTTCCAGATGCCACTGATTCGTCTCCACCAAAGATTGATTGATTAACTGGTTTAGGAACCGACATCACAGCATTCGGGGCATTCCCATAAGCGCTCCGTCGCCATCCTCAGAAGCCAGCGAAGAGTTCCAACCCCAATAGTACCAGTAGCAATCTGATTATATGTTCGTCTCGCCTTTCCTCTAATCGTCGAGCATCGGCCAGATCCCCTCGTCACTCCACGCTGTCGCATTCTTGCCAGACCATGGTGATCCATTTGCTCCTCCGAGGTGTACACGTGCTCCCACAAGGCCGCAACCACGTCTTCCTTACCATGCATCAATACTCCACCAAGTTTTGCAGAGCCAGCCAATCTGTATGCCTGTTCATTCCCCAGCACACCAGCATGCCCCGGAGAAAAGATCCAGACGATGCTTGCCACCCGTGACTTCCGAAGCGAAGCAAGCCACTCGGCACGAAGCTTGCCTATCCTCACCCTACTCAGCATGCTTTCTGAGTCAGTTACAATCACGATGTGTGTGTGTGTATCGTATTCTCCATCCAGCAGAAAGCTGCACTGACTGCCTCCACCTCCATTCTTAAGCTAGATGTTGTGGTATCATATGCCAGGCTCTCCTGCACCAAACGTCAACCATTAGCCTTAGTCTCCACCAAGGTTCTTCCTGCTAGTGTTGAACAGCACTTATGATTGCATCAGTGGAAGCCACATGTAGTCGCTGATTTATATAACAAGGGGCGGGAGGATTAAAGGCTTGACTTCATTGTCCCGGGCTCTAATCCGATATGGCACAGTCTTCTTTCCACAGAACGACCTGCCGTTAGCTTTTTATTTATGTATTTATTTATTTTTGCGCTCGCTCGCTTTGAACTCAAGCGTAGTCCATAATACTTCTTCTACTAGCACTGGTCTGAATTTTGTGTGTGGATTGGCTTTTACTATTACCAGTGTCCCTCGCCGAACCCACTTCAACTTCGGAGGAACTTGTAATTTACGTCCCTCAAGTCAAGGGTGATAAGTCAATATTATAGTCCAACTGTCCTAGGCAGGGGTTGCATCCCTTAACTCGCGGCATCAGCAAACCAGATGTTTACAAATGCGCGTTCTTATACATTCGGCCAGTTTGACCTCCGGCGTAAACTTTCGCTTTGTGTTTCTTCGTGCAGCAGGCCGTCATTTATGGCAGTGGAGAGGTGGATGGAGCGCATACTACGTCTTCGTTTCACCTCCACTTGGGGCATCCTGGGAAGAGATTCGTCTGGCTAACGAAACAAACATCGACCTTGATCCCCCCTTGATGCTGCGGTAAACTCAAACTGTCCACATACGTCAGTTTTTTTGTTGTTTTTTTTTGCATATCCTTTACAGGACATCGCTGTCAACACCAGCATCTTTCAGCTGTATGTTGATTTCTTGGCAAGATTACGCTCAGTAGTTTGCCATTGCTTTCTGAGCGGCCGGCTTACATACCCCGTAAGTTACCGATGCGATTCGAACCACTGCTGATTCTCACCGTCATCACGTTACCGACGAGAGTATACAAGATTACGGAGAAAAGTCATAACCTCTAAGCCACGAAGCCGGCATACATACGTCAGTGCCATATAAAATAACACAAGATTAATTACGTTAAGAAAAGTTCACGCTTGGCAAAAGTTGATAAAAATAAGAATAAGTTAACAAAAAAACAAGGTAATACGCGACAAGGAGAGACTCCATCCATCATGTGCCATGCCGGTAAGCGTGGGCGGTCATGTTCTGCCATCTCACTCGATCACCAGAGTCGTAGATCAGCTCCGTGTTTCTGTCTCGACCATGCCACAAGGCCAAGCCATCCAGGTACTTGCTTCTAGGTCTTCCCCTTGGTCTGTTCCCCTCGATCTTACCAGTCGTCACCAAGTTCTCCAATCCATTTCTTCTCATAACATGCCCAAAAAATTTTGACTGTCTACGTCTAAGGAGAGACTGTTTACGACAAAAAATCAAGATGATATAGGAAAAGATTTTATGATAGCGGGTTAAATCCCTACACTGATCATCATCATCATCATCTTCCACTTTTGCCGTCAAGCATCATGGGAAGCAATCTAAGGCGCTAAAGCACCCAATGGGTGACACTGGATAGTGCCATTCCATGTGATTTTACAATGTCTTTGATGTCGTTAATCCATTTTCTTCTCGGGCGTACTCTTGCTCTTGTAGCAGATCTTTTTTGATGTAGGGCCAGTGCTAGTAGTTGATTGTGTTGCATTCTAGCGAGATGGCAAAACCATTTGGTCTTCTGTCTTTCAATACATGTGGCATAAAGTGTTGATCTGTCTGATAACCATCATTTCTTATTCAGTCTCGTATAGTAAAGTTGTCAGTTCTCCTCAAGCACTGATCAGTTGGACTAAAATTTTGAATTCTCGTCCATGACTTGATGACGTAAATTATATTTACCTCAGAAGTAGGAGTGGGTTCGCCTGATGGCGAGGGGCACTGCTACAGGGAAAGCTAGCCCGCACGCAAACATCAACCCAGTGCACTGCCTTAGTAGTGGCAACTACTAAAAGTACTATCATTTTTATAGACTACACTTGAAATCACAGCGAGCGAATGCAAACAAAAATGAATCTGGTTCGACCTCAAAGTTGCCGGCTCAGAAAACTAATTCAACCTTTTCTCACTGAGGATAAAAAGCATCAGCATTGTTGTGTTTGGTGAGTGGATTAACTACTACAATCCCACATGTATAGTGAAAACAACAGTTGCATTAACTTACAATAGTTTAACAGAAATAAATAATGTGTATTAGGATCAGACCTCATTCACGTCTTCTATAGTAATTAATTCTTGCCCCACAAAGTTTGCCATTTCCTGGCCAATCTGACTCCCCAGTTCCACAATGATAGCGCTGTACTCTCTGGGAAGTTCACGAAGTGCTTGTGTTATCTGCCAGAAAGTATAACAGTCCCATCAAAACATGAAGCCAATGTTGAATACAAGTACATTTGTTGTGCTTCAGTTTTGCCATAGTTAAAGTTTAATGGGAAATCGTGGTGGTATAGTAACATAACGCTTGCTTGCTAGCCCGGTGATTCGTGGTTCGAATTTGCATCGAGGAACATTTTGAAAATTGAGCTTCTTCTTCTTCTTCTTCTTCTTCTTCTTCTTCTTCTTCTTCTTCTTCTTCTTCTTCTTCTTCTTCTTCTTCTTCTTCTTCTTCTTCTTCTTCTTCTTCTTCTTCTTCTTCTTCTTCTTCTCCTTCTTCTTCTTCTTCTTCTCCTCCTCCTCCTCTTCCTTCTTCTTCTTCTTCTTCTTCTTCTTCTTCTTATTATTATTATTATTATTATTATTATTATTATTATTATTATTATTATTATTATTATTATTATTCCTCTTCTTCCTCTTCTTCATTAAGTATATGGTGATGGCTCCATGTTTGTATAGACACCCTGGGAACTCGATGACTAATGTTTACAATGGTCAGAGATGAAGACAGGATAAGAACACGAATAAGAAGGCAGAGTAGAATGAAAAAAGGGAGGAGGAAGAAAGAAGCGATGAGGAAGAATAGGAAGAATGACAGTGGAGAGGAGGATAGGGGGAGAAGAAGATGAATAGGTGGGGGGGGGGGAGAAGAACGAATTGGAGAGGTGAAGACAATTGAAGCTAGATAAAATTTCAGGCCGTATACCGACTCTTTTTTTTTTTTTTATTTCACAACCTCGTTGGACTCGCGGCCTCCGATTGAATGACCGGTATCCTAACCACGAGGTCCGCCTCACAATTCAGGTTAAATAACAATGAAACATGCCAGCCATATGTCACCGCCTCACCGTTAGATATATTATTAGAGGGCTGCAACTCCAGCCCAAGGGATAGCATCGAGTCGCTCAGGACCCGAGTAATCTAGAACCTTCTCGAAAGAGCTGGTCATCGAGTCCATGGTTCCGTGGACCACTGATGTGGTCCACGAGGAACTCGGACAGAGTTACCGCCCGTGTCGAAGGTGGACACGAGGAGACCGGCAGAGGACAGACGGACTTGAGAGAGGCAACAAGGCCTGCCTGAGAGGGACTCAATAGATATTCATAGATATATATATACATAGGCTAGATAGTGTGCTAGATTGTTGTATGACAACTATGTGTTTGATGTTTAACTATCTGTGATATGTAAGATAATATAGCGCGGGCTGTTAACCCACTGCGCCAACTGTATATTCAATACAATAAATATTCGATCTCATAGCGAACAGATTTATTGTTGCCTGTATGTACCCGTGTTCAGTTACTTAGATAAGAGCAAGATGATGACAGGCTTTTTGGGGGCTAGTTTTCCGGTTTTGGCATAAAATGTTTTGTGAAAGAGCTATTAATTGCCATGTAAAATTACTTATTTAATCATATCACATTGATTTTTGATAACACATTGATCTGTTTAAATCAAAAAAATTAACTGTACAACGTTACGTAAACAGTAGCATCTGTGATAAATCAGACAGACGTGGACAAGACTGAAATCCCAGTACCAATCATGACTGACGACGGGAGTATAAATGACATACATATCTCTGACACTTTGACACAACAACAGCGACAAGACATTTTGACGCTCCTTAACGACTATAAGACTATCTTTTCCAACAAACCTGGACGCACTGATAGAATAACACATTCCATTGTGCTGACAGATCTAAGACCGGTCAAATGTAGACCATATTCTATTCCTCTCCATTACAGATCTAATTTAGATAAAGAAATTTTAGATTTAGAGAAGAATGGCATTATTCAAAAATCGATGTCTCAATATTCTTCACCGATTGTCCTGGTGAAAAAGAAGGACCAGACAATCCGTTTGTGCATCGACTATAGAGTATTAAATACAAGAACAACAACGGATGCAGAGCCAATGAACAGTTGTGAAGATCTTATTTTAAATATGGCTCAATCATCCTTATTTTCCAAGACCGATTTAGCGAAAGGATATTGGCAAGTTCCACTACACCCTTCTTGTAGACATATAACAGCATTCGCAACACCTCTCGGTTTGTACGAATGGCTATATCTTCCTTTTGGCCTGAAGAACGCACCGGCCACATTTGTGAGACTAACAAGATTGTTATTACACGGAATTAAAGATGTAGTAGCCTATATTGATGATATTTGCGTCCATTCTTCTGATATGACTTCTCACTTACTTACCCTGAAACAAGTCTTCAACCAAATCTCTCTTTTTGGACTTACTATCAAACCTTCCAAGGTTGAAATAGGTTATACACAAATAGACTTCCTTGGTCATAGAATTTCTGAAGGAAAATTGTTGACTGATGATAAAATTGTTTCCAAGATCCTTAATCTAGAAGTGCCTACCACAAAGAAACAGATTAGAAGTCTACTAGGTCTTATTAACTATTATTCTAAATTCATTCCACATTGGGCAGAACTCACCTCAGTCTTTTCTGATATGTTAACTAAAGATCATCCATCAAAAATTTGTAAAAGTACCAGCTTAGATGATGCAATGTGTAGATTGAAACATATTTTTTCTAATCCACCAGTCTTACGATTACCCAACATAAATTTACCCTTTATTTTGACCACAGATGCGAGCGCTATCGCAATAGGAGGATGTTTAATGCAGGAAGTGGATGGCGTACGACACCCGATTCTCTACGTGAGCCGCAAACTAAAGAAGGCTGAGACTCGTTATGCCACAGTGGAATTGGAGTGTTTAAGCCTAGTGTTCTGTATATTGAGATTATCTAAGTTCCTCTTAGGGAGTCACTTTGTGGTCCTTACAGACAGTTCGCCATTATTAGTCCTTAACCATGGGTCGCCCAAAAACCACCGGTTACAACGATGGTGTCTTCTACTTCAAGATTTCGACTTCGAAATCCGCCATATCAAGGGCACCGATAATATTATGGCTGACCTTTTATCACGGCAGACAAATGCGCCAGTAGAATGACTCTTATCACATCGACCATTAGCCATACTATAAACTGTGATACTTTTAGTCGGTTGCATATAACAGTGTAACTCTACACCTGCTAGAGTACTCTCAGTGATTAGGTTACTTACGACACCCATGAACATGATACATTAAGAACTATACATTAAGACCATCTATACGTTAAGAGCTATACTTAAGAACTATACTATCAAGTGCCTAAGCTCTAGAACGATTCCAGCAAGAAACGGTAACTGTGTTTGTTTCAACCAATAATATCAACCAGTGAACTGACTCTGAATACTGTAATATTTCATACGGAACATTGAGAACAATCCATACTTGCTGTTGCTACGAAACTTTGCAAACAGCCGAAACAGAACGACATCGACTACAATACTCAAGAGACAACCATACTAACTTTGACATTCATGGCATAACACGCTAACGACAGGAGGACAACGCGCACATCATCGTTGGATTTATTTAGTTATCTAATTAATTAATTACTTTAGGATTAAATATGTATTATATTTGCATTAATGATGTATATAAATTGTGTTAACCTGTAATGTGTACATATTCTACTTTAATATTACAGGCGGTGCCATTCATAGGCTAAAGAACCGTCCTATACAATTGTCTCTAGTTAAATTATAACCTATTTTCCATTCATCGTACAAAAAGTACGTATTTTCTTAAAGGGCAAATATCGCCTAGCCCATTTTTTCTAAGGGCAATAACACTTACCTCAACTTTAATTATATATTTTAACCAAATACTATTGTGAATGAAAGGTGAGTGAATGATTGCGTGAAAGGATTAAATGAGAGAACGATACACTTGGCGGACAAATTGTACGCAAAACGTATTTATTGTAATTTGTCCGCGTCTTTCATGTAAAATTGCATGACTTGTCTAATTTGTCAATACATGTGTAGTACTTAGTTTAATAGTGAGTTTAATTTAGTAGTCAGTGTAATATACTTAGTTTAGCAGTTAGGATACATCTAAGCACCACTACTTGGAATGCCTGATCATGTATTGCACACAGTGCAGTATTTCATGATTGAGGTTATCCCAACTCGTGACGCTTGGAAATACGCCACACATTCAGCACACACGTTACACAAACCTCAAAACTCAACACTATCAAATTAAAATACAGTCACTTTATTAGAAACATCAACTTATTAGTCAACACACTAACAAGCCAACAGGGACACATGTAGTCTGAGGGGGATAAAAGAACAAGGTAACTACATATTTAGCATTATATAACATACGAGAGTAAAAGTGTATGGAAATACACACACAGATCAAGATTTGAAGGTGTACTTATTTAGCCAGGACTTCGGTCTTGTTAACCCTCTTTAATACAGAGGTTAATTGTCTTGGTACCATTTCGGGTACTATGAGAAGGGCGGGTTGTAAATACAACTACTAAAACGTCACGTAACTTCGGTCAGATAAGCATTTTAAGCACACGAGAGACAGAGGGATCTCTTCACCAAATCAGAGAAGTGTTGTATGGTAGAATACATGAGTTTTAGTGCTAGTAGGTAGGTTACCAGGTTACTATCCACCAAACTACAAACACCAACTTTATGTGATTCGGTGACAGAATTAGAACAGATCTAATTACCCAAGAACAAATCATATCAGGGGGGAGGGGGGATCCTGTCACCGCCTCACCGTTAGATATATTATTAGAGGGCTGCAACTCCAGCCCAAGGGATAGCATCGAGTCGCTCAGGACCCGAGTAATCTAGAACCTTCTCGAAAGAGCTGGTCATCGAGTCCATGGTTCCGTGGACACTGATGTGGCCCGCCTAATGCGGGGTCCACGAGGAACTCGGACAGAGTTACCGCCCGTGTCGAAGGTGGACACGAGGAGACCGGCAGAGGACAGACGGACTTGAGAGAGGCAACAAGGCCTGCCTGAGAGGGACTCAATAGATATTCATAGATATATATATACATAGGCTAGATAGTGTGCTAGATTGTTGTATGACAACTATGTGATTGATGTTTAACTATCTGTGATATGTAAGATAATATAGCGCGGGCTGTTAACCCACTGCGCCAACTGTATATTCAATACAATAAATATTCGATCTCATAGCGAACAGATTTATTGTTGCCTGTATGTACCCGTGTTCAGTTACCTAGATAAGAGCAAGATGATGACACCATGCTCACAACCGTAAAAGATCAAACTTTGATCATCTCACGATCACTGGAGCTTCCTGTCTATTTTCTGTTCTTGTCCCTATCATGTCATCTGGCCTGGCCATCCAGGCATGTATTACTTTGCCTTTGCTCTTTTCCTATCACTATTGCCAGTTGTTACTAAGTTGTCATATTCTCTAGTTCTCACCATAACGTGATCATAAGTGTGTAAGGAATATAACATGACAATTAGCATCATTTAAAAAGAGGTAATGACTATAATAAAAGAAGAAAACACAACACAGATTCATCTAAAAGAACACCCCCTGAAACAAGTAAAGAGCTTCAACTTAGCTTCAACACACAATTTATGACATGATCATGTTCAACGTACACAATTACGCGCGGGGCGGCACCAACGGATTTCAAATGAACGCCCCTTATAGATGCAGTAAGGCAAACCAACTCAATGGACAAATGATACCAATACTAAAGAACAAATACGTGTCAGATACTAACAAAGCACTCTACAACACAGTCTTCATACCAACTCTATGCTATCAATGCCAAACCTAGAAATGATAGAAAAAGAGAAAAGAAACATTACAACAATAGAAATGAGGTTCGTGAGAAGATTACTCTATGTAGAAAGAAGGGAGAAAATCAGAAATGAAGAAATCGGGACTAAAGTAGGAGTTATGGCAGCGCTATATTCATAGGAAAACAGCAAGTTGAATGGTTTGGCCATATAACTAGGTTACCAACTAGAAGTATACCACAACAAGCAATGATGTACAGACCAAGTGGAACCAGAAGAAGAGGCCGACCGTGTAAATGATGAACAGAGGGAATAAGAGTCCGTGGGAATCTCGATACATGACGCCCAAAAACAGGCATACTCCCGCTGATTAATCTCACCTCAAAACCACAAGGTATAAGATAAACTAGATGAGATGAGATGACGTTCCCAAATCATATTGACTGTCTACGCTTAATGTCTCTAATTATTTGACGATGTATTTCTTCTAAAGCTGTCAGATTCGTATGCCTATGCTTTTATAGCATTCTTTATAATTCAATACCCGTTACACAATATTCTAAAAGGAAAACTTACACATGGGAAGTTCTCTAACACCACAGAGTGTTCGTCATTGCTTTCTGTGTACTTCCATGTTGGATCTAGTAGATACTTGTCAAATGACGTCAGCATGGTCATCTTGATCTCTTCAGGTATCGTCATATCATCCTCGACTGTATCCACAGCGCGTAGAACAAGGTACAACAGGCAAAGGGAGTCTCTATACAAAGTAGAACAAGGTAAAACAGGCAAAGGGGGTCCCTATACAAAGTAGAATAAGGTAAAACCGACAGAGGGGTGTCTCTATACAAAGTAGAACAAAGTAAAACAGGTAGAGGGGGTCTCTACACAAAGTAGAACAAGGTGAAACATGCAGATGGGTCTCTATACAAAGTAGAACAAGGTAAAACAGGCAGAGGGGGTCTCTATACAAAGAAGAACAAGGTAAGACCAACAGAGGGGGTCTCTGTACAAAGTAGAACAATGTCAAACGGACTTAGGGGTGTCTCTATACAAAGTAGAACAAAGTAAAACAGGTAGAGGGGGTCTCTATACAAAGTAGAACAATGTAAAACAGGCAGAGGGGGTCTCTATACAAAGTAGAACAAGGTGAAACATGCAGATGGGTCTCTATACAAAGTAGAACAAGGTCAAACGGACTTAGGGGTGTCTCTATACAAAGTAGAACAAAGTAAAACAGGTAGAGGGGGTCTCTATACAAAGTAGAACAAGGTAAAACAGACAGAGGTGATCTCTATACAAAGTAGAACAAAGTAAAACAGACAAAGTGGTTCTCTATACAAAGTAGAACAAAGTAAAACAGACAAAGTGGATCTCTATACAAAGTAGAACAAGGTAAAACAGGCAGAGAGATTTCTATACAAAGTAGAATAGTGTAAAATAGGCAGGGGAAGGGGGAGATCCTCTATATAAAGTAGAACAAGGTAAAACAGGTAGAGGGGGTCGCTATACAAAGTAGAACAATGTAAAACAGGCAGAGGGGGTCTCTATACAAAGTAGAACATGGTAAAACAGACAGAGAGGGGTGTCTCTATACAAAATTAAACAGTGTAAAACAGAGGGGATCTCTATATAAAGTAGAACAAGATAAAACAGACAGAGGGGTGTCTCTATACAAAGTACAATAGTGTAAAACAGACAGAGGGGTCTTTATACAAAGTAGAACAGTGTAAAACAGGCAGAGGGATGTCTCTATACAATGTATACCAAGGTAAAACAGGCAGAGGGATGTCTCTATACAATGTATACCAAGGTAAAACAGGCAGAGGGATGTCTCTATACAATGTACAACAAGGTAAAACAGGCAGAGGGATGTCTCTATACAATGTACAACAAGGTAAAACAGGCAGAGGGATGTCTCTATACAATGTACACCAAGGTAAAACAGGCAGAGGGGTGTCTCTATACAATGTATACCAAGGTAAAACAGGCAGAGGGATGTCTCTATACAATGTATACCAAGGTAAAACAGGCAGAGGGATGTCTCTATACAATGTATACCAAGGTAAAACAGGCAGAGGGGTGTCTCTATACAATGTATACCAAGGTAAAACAGGCAGAGGGATGTCTCTATACAATGTATACCAAGGTAAAACAGGCAGAGGGATGTCTCTATACAATGTATACCAAGGTAAAACAGGCAGAGGGATGTCTCTATACAATGTATACCAAGGTAAAACAGGCAGAGGGATGTCTCTATACAATGTATACCCAGGTAAAACAGGCAGAGGGGTGTCTCTATACAATGTATACCAAGGTAAAACAGGCAGAGGGATGTCTCTATACAATGTATACCAAGGTAAAACAGGCAGAGGGGTGTCTCTATACAATGTATACCAAGGTAAAACAGGCAGAGGGGTGTCTCTATACAATGTATACCAAGGTAAAACAGGCAGAGGGGTGTCTCTATACAATGTATACCAAGGTAAAACAGGCAGAGGGGTGTCTCTATACAATGTATACCAAGGTAAAACAGGCAGAGGGATGTCTCTATACAATGTATACCAAAGTAAAACAGGCAGAGGGATGTCTCTATACAATGTATACCAAGGTAAAACAGGCAGAGGGATGTCTCTATACAATGTATACCAAGGTAAAACAGGCAGAGGGGTGTCTCTATACAATGTATACCAAGGTAAAACAGGCAGAGGGATGTCTCTATACAATGTATACCAAGGTAAAACAGGCAGAGGGATGTCTCTATACAATGTATACCAAGGTAAAACAGGCAGAGGGGTGTCTCTATACAATGTATACCAAGGTAAAACAGGCAGAGGGATGTCTCTATACAATGTATACCAAGGTAAAACAGGCAGAGGGATGTCTCTATACAATGTATACCAAGGTAAAACAGGCAGAGGGATGTCTCTATACAATGTATACCCAGGTAAAACAGGCAGAGGGGTGTCTCTATACAATGTATACCAAGGTAAAACAGGCAGAGGGATGTCTCTATACAATGTATACCAAGGTAAAACAGGCAGAGGGGTGTCTCTATACAATGTATACCAAGGTAAAACAGGCAGAGGGGTGTCTCTATACAATGTATACCAAGGTAAAACAGGCAGAGGGGTGTCTCTATACAATGTATACCAAGGTAAAACAGGCAGAGGGGTGTCTCTATACAATGTATACCAAGGTAAAACAGGCAGAGGGATGTCTCTATACAATGTATACCAAAGTAAAACAGGCAGAGGGATGTCTCTATACAATGTATACCAAGGTAAAACAGGCAGAGGGATGTCTCTATACAATGTATACCAAGGTAAAACAGGCAGAGGGGTGTCTCTATACAATGTATACCAAGGTAAAACAGGCAGAGGGATGTCTCTATACAATGTATACCAAGGTAAAACAGGCAGAGGGATGTCTCTATACAATGTATACCAAGGTAAAACAGGCAGAGGGGTGTCTCTATACAATGTATACCAAGGTAAAACAGGCAGAGGGATGTCTCTATACAATGTATACCAAGGTAAAACAGGAAGAGGGGTGTCTCTATACAATGTATGCCAAGGTAAAACAGGAAGTCCTAAACAAAGTAGAACAAAGTAAAAAGCAGAGAGGAAGGGGGGGGGGGGAGTATCTATACACAGTAGAAAACAATACTACCGGAGCAATACGTTTATACAAGATTGACAATTAAACCACACAAACACAAGTCCCACATCAGGAATATTTTGTGTGTATGTGAAGTGTTGTATGTTGTGAGTATGTGAAGTGTTGTATGTTGCGAGTATATGAAGTGTTGTATGTTGCGAATATGTGAAGTGTTGTATGTTGTTAGTATATGAAGTGTTATATGTTGCGAGTATATGAAGTGTTTTATTTTGTTAGTTTGTGAAGTGTGTGTTGTGAGAATGTGAAGTGTTGTATTTCGTGAGTATGTTCTTCTTCTTTCGTTCGCTTGAAATATGTCTATAACTGCAATGTTGTATCTTGTATGAATTTAACTGTCTTTTTAGTTCACACAGTGGTCCATAGAGTTTATCTTCCACTGTCGTCTCTTTAGGCCAGAAGGTTTGCCTAGATATGTTATATTTTGGGCAGTCTTGGAGTATGTGCTCTGCTGTCTGCGACGCCAATCCACATGTGCACATGGCTGTTTCACCAATCTTGAATTTTGTATACATGTGGTTGCGTAATCTATTGTGTCCTGTTCTGAGGCGCAGAATAATGACTTGTTCTGGTCTGTCCATAACGTGGTAGTCATCTTGAGCAGGTTTTGGTGGCTTTCTGACTGATTTGATCATTCTTTTCTTTTGGTGGTATGTAACGGGCACATCAGGCTGTTCTTCTTTGGCTCCTTCCTTAGCCAATTGATCAGCTCTGTCGTTTCCGGGTACTCCACAGTGGGATGGTATCCACTGTATGGTGACCTTATGCTGACTGCTAAGTTCAGAAAGTAGTGTCCTTAGTACTGGCAATTTCCCAGACAGGAGCGCCTCGAGTACTGATTTTGCATCTGTCAATAGCACCACAGGTTGTGTACCATTGCTGGTATTTAGTAATTTCTCTGTTGCTATCTTGATTGCCTCAATTTCAGCATCATAGTTATGGCAGTACTTTCCTGTCGGTACTCTGGCTGTGTCCCTAGTATTATTTGGGTATTCTATGTACACTCCCGCTCCTCCATTTCGAACAGCATTTTGTGCTGACCCATCTGTGTAGACTCGGATCCAGAGGTCCTGTGGGTATTCTTCATCAAGGAAGCTGAGAGTGGCTGTTCTGCGCTGCACACTGTTCTGTTCTTCCTTGTCAAATATTCCTCTCACTTTTGTCTGGATTTGTAATGATAGTCTATGTTCATCTTTCCATGGAGTTCGCTCTGGAATAGTTGTTAGGGGGATACCAACTGTGGGCAGATCGGTGGTTTCTCTGCAGAGTCGTTTGGCCTGGTGGATAAAACTACTTCTTTTCAACCGCCCCATAGCTAGGTTTTCAAATCTGTTCTTCATAGGGTGGCCTGGCAAGCTGAGGAACTTTTCTGCTTGTATTAGCGTTTTCGTATCTCTGCGCTCTCTCAGTGCTTGTGTCCTCCCCATCTTCTCCATTTCCACTATAGGGGTTGATCTCATCCCTCCTGTGGTGACTCTAAGTGCTTGATTTTGCACCTTGTCCAGCTCTTGTAGTGTGGTTTTTGATGCCGAACACCACGCAGTTGACCCGTATTCCAGGTGTGGTCGTATGCTCTGTTGATAAACTTTGCTAAGTATTTTCCCACTGGCTCCCCATGTGGTTCCACTTAGCTTTCTCGGGATGGCTATTTTCCTTCTGGCTTTTGCTACTGCTTTGTTGATGTGCTTTCTCCATGTCAGCCTGCCATCAAATGTTACTCCAAGGTATGTTGGTCTTTATCTTTTCCTAGGGGTGTTCGATTTATCTGGATGATCCCTGCCTTTTGTTTTGGAGAGAGGGTAAATAGAGTGGTGCTGCACTTGTCAGTGTTTATGCTGACACACCATCTATTTGCCCATGCAACAAATGTATCTACAGCTCTTTGTAGCAATCTGGTGGCCACTGATGCATGTTCATTTGTGCTCCATAGAACCAGGTCATCGGCGTACATTGCCGCTTTAATTCCATGCGGTAGATTAGCAACGAGATCATTGATGAAAATTAGAAAAAGTGTGGGGGACAAGACTCCGCCCTGGGGAACAGTGTGACGCAGTAGTAATTTCTTGCTCTTGAGTCCGTCTATCTGTACTCAGGCTTTTCTGTTGTGCAAGTATGCTTTCACCCATTTGTACATTCTTCCATTGACTTTGCAGTTTCTCAGTTTCTTCATCAGACCTTCTTTCCAGACTTTGTTAAACGCTTTCTTCAGATCTATCCATGCTGCAAGCACCAGCTTCTTCTCTTGGAATGTATCCTCAATTTCTTGAGAGAGGTAGATTGTCTGATCTTCCGTAGAGTAGCACTGCCTAAAGCCAGCCTGCTGTGGCACAAGGATGTTTTTACTTTCAATGTACCACTGCAGTCTGTGATTGATGATGCGCTCCAGTGTTTTGCAGAGACAGCTGGTGAGGCTAATTGGTCTGTAGCTAGAGGCAATGGAACTATCTTTCCCTGATTTTAGGAGGGGTATCATGATTGCTTCTCTCCAGGCTTGTGGAACACTGCCTAGGTCCAACTGTTATTGAAGATCTGAAACAGCTTTGCTTTGGCCTCTGTTCCTAGGTTCCTGATCATTTCATTGGAGATACCATCAGCTCCTAGTGACTTTCTCATTTTCAGTTTTGATATGGCTAGCTCCAGTTCGCTGATTGTGATGGGTGCCTCCAGAACCTCATGTACTATTTCCTTCTGTCCTGTATGTTGCCGTTTCTCTCGAATCTCTTGTTGTTTCTCTGGACTAATTTTGATATTGTTATCTTGTGCGAATGAGTCCGCAAAATGGTCAGCTGCTTGCTTTCTTGTTAAGATGTTTCCATCTTTATGTAGTGCAATTTTTGAGTTTCTCCCTGTGCCCTCATCGTTAAGTTGCTTTATTATCTTCCACAATTTCTTTGTGTCTCTTTCAAAGTTCAGAGACTCCGTTTTCTCCTGCCAGCTTTTCCGTCTAGCCTGCAGCTTGGCCCTTTGAAATTTGGCTTTTGCGTGCTGGAATTTATTGTGGTGCTCTTGGCTGGGTGTGGCCTCTGCTTGCTTTCTACACACTTCCACATCATTATGCAACTGTTCCAGTTCACTACTCCAGTAGGGTTTATATTGTTTACGGGCTCCTCTTGGTGCTGTTTTTTTTGCGCTGCCTGTAGTATGCATTTCCCAAACTCTTCAACTACTTTATTTATGTCTTTCTCAGTGTTCAGGTTTCTAACCAGTATGCTGGTGCGATTCTTGTACATTGCCCAGTCTGCTTTCTTGTAGTTCCACCTCGAGAGGGTGCTGCTTTCACTTACAAGCTCATTTTCTACAGTTAGAAAGACTGGCCGATAGTCACTGCCATCAAGTTGTTTCCCAACATTTCGTGTAATGTTCCACTCCAGGTCTGGTGAATGAAACGCCAGGTCAGGTGTAGTTGTAGTGTGCCATGATCTCGAGTAGAAATTATGTGGGTCGGACGGCTTGTTAATCAAGATGAATCTATTCTCATACTGCCAGTCTTCCAGTCTCTCTCCTCTTTGGTCCATGTGATCATAGCCCCAGCTCTGCGAGTGGCTGTTGAAATCGCCTCACACAATCATGTTTTCTGTTAATGGTAGTGTGTCCAGTGCTTATGGGCGGTCACTTGGACAGTAGTAATTGATCAGATGTAGGTCTGTATTGCCTGTCTTAAGTTTAAGTGTCTGATACTCAGCCCCTTCCATGTAGACTTCGATTTGGGAAGCAGTGGTGTTATTTTTTACAAGGGTCAGTATCCCACATTTTCGCCTGTCCTTTCGGTCAGATCGGTAACACTGGTAGCCTCTGATTTTGAAGGCTATATTTTCGTTGAGGTGAGTTTCTTGCTAGCAACATACGCTTACTTTTTCTTGGTCTTGTTTGTTTTGTAATTCTTTTTTTTTTTTGGTCTGACTCCCTCCGTATTCCAGTGCATTATTTTAAGTCTTTGTTTAGTATGACCAGCCGTTCTATTCTCATGTCCCCTGGCTCCACATGACATCTGAGAAGGACCTCCAGTAGTTGGGGTTGGACCCTTTCGAGACATAGGGCCCGGCACTGCATCTGCCTGGGGGTCCAAAGCAGGGCGAGCACCATAACCTTTAGCAGTAGTCGACATATTCCATTTTGCGTAATTGCGTGGCATCCTGATTTCTGTGGTGCGCCTCCTGGCTGGTTACCTCCGTCGTCAGCACCTTTCCTTTGCTAGAGCAGACTGTGGTCTCACACGAGTTTAGATATGTACGCGCGCACACACGTGTCTGTGCATGCATGTACGTGCATACACATATAGAGCATACTGGTTGTTTTTCGGCGCCAGAAACTCGCCGTCGCCCCTTATCCTGTTAGTAAACACAGTTCCGCCACGTGATCGCCAGGAGTTGGACTTTTGCTGCAGAGGTTATGTATTCACGAGACATTGAGGTATTTAAGCAATGTTTGGGGCTCACCCCAACACTGCGCCCCGGCTACATACAGTAACATTTGGAACCTTGTGAGTATGTGAAGTGTTGTATGTTGTGAATATGTGAAGTGTTGTATGTTGTGAGTATGTGAAGTGTTGTATGTTGTGAGTATGTGAAGTGTTGTATACTGTATGTGAAGTCTTAGGACCATCATATTTATGTAGGAATGAGTGCGCGGGGGAATGGGTGGTCAATATGCAAGTGAGCAGAATAAGAAAACCATTTCTCCTGATAGTCGGAAAGTGCTGTCAAAACAGAAATAACATAACTGGTCTGGGTGCGGAAGGCAAGGGAAAACTTTATCCACATAACATTGCATTGAATTCTACATATCATGTTACCAGTAGCAGATTGACAATGTGTCCATCTGGTCTTTCCTCGGAGTTTTGAGTTTCCACCAGATCCTCTGGTCACTCACTGCAGCACCATTTCCTCCAAGCAGTCTTGATCTAACTGATCTTCTGCACTATACACACGATTCTAAAGGACCTCGACCACATCTACATTATCATGCACCAGTTCCTCACCACGTGGTGCAGACCCGGCCAATCTGTTCACC
Source organism: Cepaea nemoralis (assembly GCA_014155875.1). Taxonomy (NCBI): domain Eukaryota; kingdom Metazoa; phylum Mollusca; class Gastropoda; order Stylommatophora; family Helicidae; genus Cepaea; species Cepaea nemoralis. The sequence continues at coordinate 159,842 of JACEFZ010001875.1, forward strand.
TGCTCATTTTCCATCCCACCAGTATGACCTGGGGTGGGGGGGGGGGGGGGGGGGAGTGAGACCTAACACAAGCGATCTATTTTTGAGTGTTGAATGAAAGCCTGCCACAACTCTGCCCGAAGCATGCCTATCAACACCTTTCTCATCATACTTTGTCAGTTCGTTACAATTGCTCTGCGATAATATAATGAATCAAGACAGGAGAAAACCCGGTGCAATGAAGTCGATTCTCTTGTCTTTATTGTATGCAACCGAATTGACTATGTATTAAGAAATATAACATGTTCAGATGCATTCATAAATGCGAAGGCAATGCCGGGCGCTGACTGTTACTGTGATCAGTTCCCACTTTCTGGAAAATAAAAGTCAGATTTAACAGAGTGAAAACGACGTCAAGAACATCATACTTGACAAAGATATTCTAGGACCAGATAAAGACATTCAAAAACAGTACAGAGTGATTTTGAGAAGCAGGTAGAATGCAAAACATAAACTTTAAGGTATAGATGAATAATAGGCAAGGATAAAGACCTACAGCTATCAAAAAAGCAACACGATATTTTGGGAAAGAAGATGAAAAGATCAGAAGAAATTGATGACTGGAAAATATATTAAAGCTGATGAAAGAGACAAGAAAGGCTTTAAAATGCAAGATGATTGGCTTCTTTGCTCTCTCTCTCTCCCTCTCTCTCCCTCTCTCTCTCTCTCTCCCTCCCTCTCCCCCCTCTCCCCCCGCTCCCTCTCTCTCTCCCTCTCCCCCTCTCCCCCCCCCCCTCTCTCTCTCCCTCTCTCTCTCTCCCTCTCCCCCTCTCCACCCTGGAGTGGAGGAAGGGGCAGGAGGAAGAGGGAGTTGAAGGTTTTCATTTGAATTTTGCTTTCTCACGGCGACCCTCAAAATAACAACACGAGTTATCCCCCTTTGCGAGGAAAAAACTCAAGAGCATTTATGTATTAGCGTATGTGTTTGGTCACAATTTGTCAAAGTGCGAAAAGAGTATATTTCTCTTTGTTCATATTAAATGATAAACTGACGCACAAACATTAATATCTTGGCTTAGAATTGACCTACAGACTTGAATCATGTACTGATGGATGTCTTGTTCGAAGAGGTATCCAACTATGCAGGTTTCATAATTAAAAAAGCAATTTAGAAAATTTACTAAGGTGGCTATCAATAAACGCCATCATTATTCTTCTGCGTCAGTGGTTCAAAGATAGTCATCGTACTTTTAGGTCGATTGCGTTTAATATATTAGCATATAAATTATATATAGGCGGGCGGACGGACGGACAGACATACAGATATGGATGGATGGATGGATGGACGGATGGACGGATGGATGGATGGATGGATGGATGGATGGATGGATGGATGGATGGATGGATGGACAGATAGACAGATAGACAAATAGGTAGGTAGGTAGGTAGGTAGGTAGGTAGGTAGGTAGATAGATAGATAGATAGATAGATAGATAGATAGATAGATAGATAGATAGATAGATAGATAGATAGATAGATAGATAGATAGATAGATAGATAGATAGATAGATAGATAGATAGAACAGACTTTATTTTCAAAGGGTAACACATTGGGCACGCAGGCCCGTCTTACATTCGGCCCTTCCAATCACTCATCTTTCTTTCATCAACAGTGCATAGGAAAAAAACATTGTCACGTGAATTTTGTAAACATAAACAATGCATATTATTATGTTATGAGACACATCCACCACCCACCCACACAATCCCCCATTCACTCCAACTCCCCCACCCAACCACACACACATAAAATACATTCTCCCACCCATCCACCACATCCCTACACCTACACATCTCCCCGCCCACACACACCTCTCACCCACCACACATCCCATCCACCCACACCCCAAGCACACATACATTCAATAACCCACACATCCCCCACCTACACACATCTCCCCACCCACTCACATATCCTCTACCCGTCCCATTTCCCACCAACAATCACTCATCCAATATCCTCCTCCACCCACACACCTCCAACCACTCAACCAAACACATATACCTCAGCCACACACACATCTCCCCGTCAACTCACATATTCCGCACCTACCCTACCACACACAAATTCCGCACTCACCCACATTATCTCCCATCTCCCCCAGCCCACTCACAGATCCCGAGCCCACACCTGCAAACATCCCCCACCATCTCCTAACCTGCACACACTCACCCACCCACATATCCTCTACCCACCCACACATCCTCTACCCACCCATCCCCCAACCAACATCCCTTAACCACACACCCTTACTCATATACAATCACCCACCCACACATCCTCTACCCAACCACACATCCTCCACCCAACCACACATCCTCCATCCACCCATTCCCCCAGCCACACATCCCTTAACCACACACCCCTACCCATATACACACACATCCCCACCCACGCACAATCTCCCCACCCATACAAACATCCCTCACACACATCCCCACCCACCAACACATTCCCCATTCACAAACACACACCTCTCATCCACGCACACACAACCCATACATTCATCCCCTCACACATCCCTAGACACACGTACTTATCCCTCAACCACTAACACCCACACATCTCTTACCCACTCATCAACACATACATCTCCTATCTACCCACCCACACTCACACATCCTAACCACCCATCCCCCATCCTCACACACATCCTTCACCCACCCACAAACCCAACCACACCTGCACCCACCCACACAAACATCATTTATCCACACCCAGCTCCCCTCCCACACAATACCACACCCACACACATCCCAAAGACACATCCCTCACCCATACACACATCTATCCACACATCTCTTACCCATCCACACATCCCCCAAATACAATCACCCTCACTACCCACACATACATCCTCCATCCAGCCACACATACCCCCACCCAGCCAGACATATCCCCCACCCACACACACATCTCCAAAATTGGAGCGCACCTCTTGGTGGTAGATTACCTGTGGACAAAAGAGAAGTGGTCGTGTGCCAGTAGGACCAGGTGGAGAAGTGGATAGATAGATAGATAGATAGATAGATAGATAGATAGATAGATAGATAGATAGATAGATAGATAGATAGATAGATAGATAGATAGATAGATAGATAGATAGATAGATAGATAGATAGATAGATAGATAGATAGATAGATAGATAGATAGATAGATAGATAGATAGATAGATAGATAGATAGATAGATAGATAGATAGATAGATAGATAGATAGATAGATAGATAGATAGATAGATAGATAGATAGATAGATAGATAGATAGATAGATAGATAGATAGATAGATAGATAGATAGATAGATAGATAGATAGATAGATAGATAGATAGATAGATAGATAGATAGATAGATAGATAGATAGATAGATAGATAGATAGATAGATAGATAGATAGATAGATAGATAGATAGATAGATAGATAGATAGATAGATAGATAGATAGATAGATAGATAGATAGATAGATAGATAGATAGATAGATAGATAGATAGATAGATAGATAGATAGATAGATAGATAGATAGATAGATAGATAGATAGATAGATAGATAGATAGATAGATAGATAGATAGATAGATAGATAGATAGATAGATAGATAGATAGATAGATAGATAGATAGATAGATAGATAGATAGATAGATAGATAGATAGATTGTTTTTTTGTAAATGTATGGAAACCTGTGTAACATTATTTGATCATTTTGTGTAGGAGTAGCTTCCCTTTGATATTAGAATTAATTCCATTTTATCCGCCTACGCCCACTTTGTCAAGTCAACTTCTGTTACCTGTGTCAATTGCCAAGGTAGAAGGTTCAAATGAATATAGATCGACTGTGCGGGCTACCGTAGCTGATAGCGATTGTGACGCAAATGTCTTAGCACTGTCGAACGTGGATTCGGCACCTGGGCTTGTAGTCTGTGAAAGTGGGAGGAAAAACTGACCACCTATTTTCCGTGCATTCATCTCAACAAATGTGATGTTTCTATCACGTCACAGACACGTAGCCGCAATTTTTTTTTTTTTTTTTTTTGGGTGAATGAACTAACCGATAGGCTGGAGGGGGAAGGGGGGAGGTTTCGTGCTCACCTCTTGGTGGTAGATTACCTGTGGACAAAAGAGAAGTGGTCGTCTGCTCGTAGGACCAGGTGGAGAAGATGGGAGAACAGTGTGTTGCCAGGGCCCATAAGGGAAGCAAAGAATAGCAACACTGCAGCCTACCACGCATGTCGTAAGAGGCGACTAAGGAGGCTTGATGGTTCCGTCGCCCTGCTACTGAGTGAGTGCATGGCGCGACACTGTGAGCTGTTAGTTTCGTGTGAAATGCCTTTGAATCTGCCCGAGGTTTTTTTGGAACGTGACTGCATGTTCGGAGCGATGGCAGATGGCTATGTCCCAGAGTTGACCGGTTTTTGCCTTATGCAGAAATGCGTGGCTGCTGGGCTTCTGGTTGACTGCCACTGCCATCGACGATGAACTGTATTTCGTGGACTGTGTGAGTGAACATCTAGGAAACATCCAGATAGGAAAATGACTGCAGATTCCATCAGAAATGAACTGGGTGTTTTGTGGGGGACTATTATGTTGATATTCTTGCGGCGGCATTATGCACATTGCATCTAGGCGGGCTGTTGTTTGTCGAGACTCCTGTCTTTTCCACTTTTCACATTGGGCAGTGTGGAGCGTTTTATATGATATTCACTGGCACAGGAACGGAGCATAATGGGGACGACCCGTTGCTGTGAAGTTGGAACTGCGACTAACTAACTAACAGATTGAGAACCCGTATGTGTAAAGAATCAGATTATGGATGATCGGCAGGGGTTTTTGGAAGAATCTTAAAACTGAGAGGGAAGACCAGGAGAACTTTCAATCAGATAGCGATGGGAACAATTAGAAGTGTGACTCTTCGCTGGCCGAACGAGGAGAATGAGCGCGTATTGGAATGTTCTGGGTCCAGTGATGTCGGTTCTTAGCTCAACTCAACTCAAAACCTGATTTTCACTGTTCTCTTTCCCTTGGTCCACATTCCAGCTGTGGTTTGTATAGGTATTCGGACTTATGACGTCTAGAGAGCAACAGAGATTGTTCTGAGTCTCCACCATTCAGTAATGTTAAGAGCCGACGTAGCTCTGCCCGGGCTGATTTTACGAGTCCAGGGCAGTACAGCACCCAGTGACCAAGGCCGCGACTTTCAGTAGTAATATGCTGGCTGTAGGCTGTAAAACCCACAATGATTAGTTTCAGTTAGTAGTCCATGGCTTACAAGCCACCAATGATTAGTTTCAGTTTATAGTCCGTGGCTTACAAACCAACAATAATTAGTTTCAGTTTGTAGTCCGTGGCTTACAAGCCAACAATGACACAATGGTTTTAGTTGGTAGTTCATGGCTTACAAGCTAACAATGATTAGTGTCACTCTGTAGTCCATGAACCACAAGCAACAATGATTAGTTTCAGTTTGTATTCCATGGCTTACAAGTCAACAATGATACGATGATTAGTTTCGGTTTCTTGTCCATGGCTTAAAAGCCAACAATGATTAGTTTAAGTTTGTATTCCATGGCCTACAAGCCAACAATGATACAATGATTAGCTTCAGTTTGTTGTCCGTGGCTTACAAGCCAACAATGATTAGTTTCAGTTTGTAGTCCATGGCTTACAAGCCAACAATGATTAGTTTCAGTTTGTAGTCCATGGCTTACAAGTCAACAATGATTAGTTTCAGTTTGTAGTCCATGGCTTACAAGCCAACAATGATTAGTTTCAGTTTATAGTCCATGGCGTACAAGCCAACAATGATACAATGATTAGTTTCAGTTTATATTCCGTGGCTTACGAGCCAACAATGATACAATGATTAGTTTCAGTTTGTATTCCGTGGCTTACGAGCCAACATTGATTGGTTTCGGTTTGTGGTCCATGGCTTACTCGCTATGATCTTGTTCAAAGACTCTGATATTTTAAACAGAAAGATGTCTACAGATAAGTCCTGCAGAAAATGTGAATCTGCTTCAGAAAAAAATTACATATACTATTAGTTGTAGAGGGCTGGCAGTCGTCACATCACATACCTACATAAACACACTGAAATACGAACTTTCCTAGTTTAACGGATGCTGTGACAAACAAACAGTAGGTTCGCACCAAACAAAAATGGATGGCGGAAAATTGGAAGTAAGGGTGTGTCACAGTTATGACTTAAATGTTGTTAATATGGTAGCAGACATGTTGTATTATAATGCAATGACAACATTTCTTTGATATACAAGCTCATGTCAGATACGGGAAGTCGCTTAAGACCATGAATCATTCCATGGCACTAAATCAGTTACGCAGTAGAAGATATGTCTCCAGATCATTGCCTTAGTTTCCATTGTAAAGTGTACAAGACAGCGGGCGCGTTAGTGAGGCTGGTTGTAAACTGTGATGATAATGTCATGAACGCGGTGGAACGAAGGTTCAACGCCCGGGCTCGTCGCCATCTAAAGTAAAGGAAAGACTGTCCACCTATTCCTCGGTGAATTCCGGAATATAACTTGTGACAGCCCTATCACATCCTGGACCCATGGCGGAAAATTGCTTCGGGACAAATTAATTACTAATTAAAATGTAGATTTAATGGCCTAGTCCCATCCTTTTATAGATCATTCAGCAGTCGATGGGACATGAATCTTGTACATGTCTTGGGGTGTGTAGATTTACTGGCTTAGTCCAGGCGTGGGCAAAATGTTTGTGCGTAGGGTCATATTGCAAATGTAAAGCTATTGGGGGGAGGGGGAGGGGGGGGCATTTATATTATGTTCACTTTGTTTACAGCAATCTATCACAATAAGTAATTATGAATAATTTATAGGTTATTAGACAGTATATATAACTAATTATTGCAATTTTATTTTACTTATACACTTATACATTATAATTTATAATACAATGCATACATACAACACACACACACACACACACACACACACACACACTATATTAAAAATCGATAAATTCACATTTTAGCGTTACATTACGAAGGTCAAGGACTGTTTACACAAATAGAAAATTAGAAACAAATTTTATCAAACATGTTAAAACATTAATAACGGTACATCAAATTATTTAAAATTCAAAAACTAACTTAACAACAAAGTAAACATTTTTATTTCTAAATGACCTCGAGGGTCGGATAATATCAGTTGCAGGGGCCGCATGCGGCCCGCGGGCCATAATTTACCCACCCCTGACCTAGTCCCATACTTTTATACAGTAGAGTCTGGATAAGTAGAAGTCACAGGGGCCGAAGGAATTTGTTCTATTTATCAGAAATTCTACTTATCCAGACTGCACTAATTTACACTAATACCATGAAGTAGCATTGAGTAAAATTATTGTACCACTTAAGAAATACAGTTAGTGAACAAATAAATAGCAATACAATATCAGACATGTTTAATTATTCTAGAAAACGGAACATTAAAGTTATATGGGGAAAAAAATAAGACAAAGTCTGTCGTTTTGTGAAACGATCCAACCAGCCAGCACTACAATTCCAGTCTGTCTGATCTCCAAGACGTGCAAATTCTTCTGCTTTCGCAATAAGTAAAGGCCCATTTACTGGTAAATTTGCCGATCTAATCCCAGTCAACCATTTTAAAAGGGCAGCATCGAAAAACAATTTTCTGTAACGGTCTTTATGCTTTAAAATGCCAGAAAGTGTCGATGTTGGATTACCAAACTCTATAGCTATATTCACTTTCTTCTTCCCACTATGTTCAACCTCCTCCAACAGCTCAATCTTTCTTTCTAAAGTTAAAATAGTAAGCTTACGTCCACTAGCCCCATTGACATGTAGCGAGATATTATATGTGCGAGATTGTTGTTCTCCGGGCTGACTAAAAATAATTCTTTCGCGAAACAATGTTGTTATTTTTTGTTTGTTTGTTTTTTTTTTGTTTTTTTTTTTTGGGGAGGGGGGGGGGGGTGGAGTGATATTAACAGTTCGACTTAAACATGAACGCTTATATAGTCGGTATTCATTTTTATGTTCGACTAATCCGAAAATTCGAGTTAACCGAATTCGACTTTTCAGGACTTTTTATACAATGATAAAGAAGGATAATGGCCGGGACTAAGCCAGTAACGTCGACTTAAGCGAAATTCTGCTTATCCGAGTTCGACTTAAAGTGGACTCGACCGTAGATCATTCAGCAGCCGATGGGTCATATGGCCAATGTCGGTCGGATTTACTTCCCAGATCATTTATATTTTAGGCAAGGTCGACCTGGGAGTCAGGTCAATTTATAAACATCCGCCTCCATAAGGATTCGAATACGTGTCAGTATCAACGCGAATCGTGATAGAATGGTTTAGTTGTATGACCATTGTAACTACGAGTGGACTGAATATGAACACCTTTAAAATGTGGTAGCAATTACTATAACCAAGACATTGTCTTGTCACTTGTCGATACTGTTGTTAAGGATATCAAGAGTGTTGAGCACGTGACATCAAAGCACAGACGAACACGTTAATTTTCTCCTTGAAAGAATTAAATATGAAGGTAATAGTCATCATATCTAGAGGTCTCAGCCCCAAAGCAGTCACATAAACTAGTTCACAACTGTTTGAGGTGGGGTGTCCAAGGTCATCATTCGTCATGTTCCTTTCCTTAAAAATAAAGTCATGCGCTTATGTGTGCAATATCTGGGCGTGTGTGTGTGTGTGTGTGTGTGTGTGTGTGTGTGCGTGCGTGCGTGTGTGTGTGTGTATGTGTGTGTGTGAAGCATTTACCAATTACTAAAGAAGAACACTGAGACTTGTGAGTTCAAAAGTTACAGAAAATACATAAGTACAGTTTAAAGATGGCCGCCCACTTTTGACATGCACCAAAGAGGAGCAGCGTTTTGTTATTCGTTGTTTGATCAGTGAAGGAGTGAAACCTATAGAAATACATTGGCGAATGAAGGTCCAGTATGGCGATGCATGACTGTCAGTTCAGCAAATGTTTGAGTGGAGTAGGAAGTTTCACAATGACGTGACTTCTGTGACAGACTGCTCACGACCGGGTCAGGAACACCGAGTAGAGACCGCAGAGGGGTTACACACGCGACCAATATTTTTTTTCTCTAAAGGAATCCAAGCACTTATCGGCCACGAAAGAATTCCATTGAACACAATGGTGACTACATTTTAAAAAATGATACATCTGTTCTTTACTTTTTCAGAATATATTCACCCAAAATAAAACATTTAAGGTTTTCACTGAAGCCCCCTCGTAGTTTTCAAGATGAAGAGAAGTTGCTCCTGAACACTGAGTACACACGCCATCAAAATCATGTAGCAGATCCTTTGCAGAACGCCGCTCTCTTCATGGTGTGTCGGGAAGCTTCTCCATCAATTGCCATCTCTCCAGGCGCATGCAGTGTGATGTCCTTGGTGTCTGCCATGTCGTGTGCCCATCTTCTTGCTGGTCGAATCTCTGCCTCTTCTTCTAGCAAGCATGCCTTCCATCCCTGTTCTCTGCAAGCCGCAGTCACCTGTAATTTGGTCAAAGTATTTCAGTTTCCGTAAATGACGCTGTTTATGAGTTTGTTTTCTTTGATGCTCACATTTTGTAGAATTTCAGTATTTTACTTCTTCTTGGTCCACGATACTCTAGGAATTTTCTGTAACTTTTAAACCCACAAGCCTCAGTGTTCTTCTTTAGTAATTGCTAAATGTTTCACACATACACACACACACATATTTCATTCTTTCATGGAGAAAATTAACGTAATTAAAGAGCGAATTTAAATATCTAGGGTCAACTTTCACTTCAGATGGGAGGGATCGACAGACAAATCAACACACGTTTTGCAAAGGCAAACATACTGTATTGGAACCAATATCGCCACTTCTGTCGCATAGACAGATATATATAAGTACTAAAATAAATATCATAAGAACAATGTTTTGGCCAACATTATGCTACCAATGCTAAACATGGGCACTTACTGTAACAAATGAGCGCGAAATCATAATAGAGATGATATGCCTTAGAGCCTTAGAAGACGTTCAGTCTTTTTCCACAGGGCGGTCAGCCGATCGGGCCACACAAATCATGAACTTCGTAGCTCCAGCGAGCTTTCTCTGAGAAAATTGCACTCGTGAATCAAACGATGTACCCCGGAATCGAACCTACAACCGTCTGATCGCGAGACATACGGCATAACCACTCCGACACGGAGACACGCGGAGTAAGCGAGACTTCTTTAAAAACATAATCAATACACCGGTTCATACCTTAAATCCTCATCTAGATAGTTGATGGTAACCTCTGTAGCACGGCCGGTTTTCTTGAGAAGGTCATAACACTGTTTCATACTTTCAGTCATGCTGGTCTGTTCTTTAGATATGCAGATGACACGGTCCTCCTCTCAAATTATGCTAAAGAACTGTGGAAATCCAGTTTCAGAACTTAGATATGCAGATGAGACGGTTCTCTTCTCAAATTATGCTCAAGTATTAAAAGAGCTCTTCCTGGTCTTGAGTTTACACGACTTTCTCCGTAATCCCGTATACTCTCGTGAGTAACGTGGCGATTGCGAGAATGTGTAGCGGTTCTCTCCGGGTCGGTAACTTACGGGATATGTGCGCCGGTCGCTCAGAAAGCAATGGCAAACTACTGAGCGTAATCTTGCCAAGAAATCAACAATCAGCTGGAAGATGCTGATGTTGATAGCTCTGTCTCGTAAAGGATATGCGAAAATTTAAAAACATTAGAAGAGCAGATCCTGCCTGTCAAAAGACACGGTGAAATTGAAAATAGTTTTCTGAACTCAAGAAAACAACATAATGTCCACAGCCAAAGCTAGATACCAACCAAAGAGCATAATCAACAATGAAATAATTGAAAATGTCTCAAACTTTGAATATTCTGCCTTCATAACACAATACTACAAAACATGTTACACTCGATTTTGCATAAATGAAGACTTAATTAATGTACTTAATTAATATTATTACAGTATATTCTATACAAGGCTCTGAAAAAAAAGAACAAAAACTTTTGCTATATAGTCCCTTACAGAATTTGGAATTCCAATGGTCTGGAGAGAGACCAATAACCACTATGATGACTGTTATTTCTGTGTTGTCAATATTAAGGGAATGTTTTATTTTTTTTTTAAATATCCTATTTGCAGGACATCGCTGTCAACACACCATTTTACTGCTTTTGTTGATGTCTTGGCAAGTTTATGTTCAGTAGTTTACCATTGCTTTCTGAACGATCGGCTCCCATACTAACACGTTAAAACTCATCGCAACGTGGTCTGCTGCCAAATCGGTCGCAGCTATGTTTCGAACGTGGGTACGCGGGCTTACGAATCGCTTCCGTAAGCCCTTTGCTAATTAAGGGAATTAATGGGGGGACATCACACCAAAATAAATAGAAATATCCAGATTAGACGACTTGTTCCACGCGGAGATGATATACCAGTTCCAACTTTCAGTCAGATTTCGGATTCACTGTTAGAAGATGAATCATAAATGGTATTTGGAACGACAAGTGACAGTGATAGTGATTTAGAAGATGATTTTCCAGCTGCTCAACGCCTCGACCAGCGTGAACTGAATGATCTAATCCGAGATCTTTATCATTCCAAGGAATCTTCAGAATTTTTGGCTTCAAGATTGAAAGACAAAGAAATTGTTGACTACTGAAACAAAGGTTACATTTTATCATAGCAGAGAGTGGGTTTTGTTCCATTATCTTGTAAAGAAAACAACCTTGTGTTTTGTACTAATGTATGAGGTATTGTAAACGAAATGGGTGTAAGTTGTACGCCAGATGAGTGGCGACTTTTCATTGGCAGCTTTAAATGAAATTTGAAAAGTGTCCTCTTAAACAAGGGTAACACATATGGCTCAATTCCAATTGCTTATTCCAGTACAATTAAGGGGGAATATGCTACAATAAGCACAGTTCTGAAAAAAAAAAGTGAAGTATTTAGAACATAACTGGAAGATGTGTGTAGATCTTAAAATGATGAACTTCTTGCTTGGACAGCAAAAGGAATTCACCAAATAGCTATGTTTTATTTATTTGTAGGACGTCAGAGCATAAGATACGCACTGGACAAAGACACAGTGGCTATTGAGGGATTCATTTAAAGTTGGAGAAGAAAATATTGTCAACAAGCCTCTCGTTGATCGAAAAAGAGTTCTAATGCCACCATTGCATATAAAGCTTGGCTTGATAAAGCAATTTGTTACAGGCACTGAACACATATGGTACTTGTTTTAATTATGTATGCAGAAAGTTTTCGGAATTGAGCATATAAATACTTAAAGCTGGAATTGTTGATGGACTTCTAATTACGAATTATGTAGAAAGTTAATAAACGATGAAAACGTTATTGATTCGATGAACATAACAGAGTCCACAGCCTGGTCATCATTTGTTTTAGTTGTGCAGATCTTTCTGGGTAACTTTAAATCAGACAATTATTCTGAATTAGTTGACAACATGCTGTCGAGTTTTTATAATCTTGAATGCAACATCACATGAGCTTAACATTGCACTACCTCCATAATCATTTACATTTCTTTCCCGAGAATCTTGGCGACTTTAGTGAGGAGCAAGGTGAAAGATTTCATTAAGATATAAAAATAATGGAAGAGAGATACCAGGGGCTTTGCGATTCCCACATGATAGCAGATTACTGTTGGACCTTAAGCGTGGCTGTCCGAGCATATCACATTCCAGGAAGTCTTCGAAACGAAGCTTTTTATGTGTTGACTATAGATAAACAAAATGCTAGTGATAAAGTTTTAATATTCTTTGGTGTCTTATATGAAGGCAATAAATGCACAGTAATTGCATACAATATGAATGCAGGTTACAGTCGAAACTAAAAATCAAATGCAGCGGATCCGAAGAGACTGGAAAAGGAAAGATGGCTGATGAAAGAAAAGAAACAATAGTGAAATATGTCGATCACTTTTCAAGAACGAACGTATTTATTATTATTTTTTTTTTAAATAAAACTAATACTGGAGTGAAAATTCGATGGCAAGGGAGCAAGATTTACACAGTGGTGCAAACAGGAAGATAACATTAAGAGATGAACAGAGCACAACAGCAAGGTCAGACAGAGTGGTGATTCGCTACAGCCAACCTTTATTATGCAGATGGCTCCTGATTAATTTATCAATATCGTGTGTGTGCCATCGTGCCAAAAGCAATATCAATGAAACAATAATTGCTCTAGGTCGAAAAACTACAGACCAAACTAAAGACCAAAAACACGAAAACATGTATAGTGATACTGAAGTTACATCATGCATACTTACGGATTGGCTAAGCCTAGCGGCCAGATGTATTATTGATCTCTTCAATATCTGAACATCTTGGCTTTTTATAGCTAAACACAACTCACGCACCTACGCAGTCGGCTGAGAGAGATAATATATAATTTACTGTTGCTAAAGAAATGTATGAATAAATTTTTTTTTTTTTTTTTTGCGCACTCTCTTTGCACTCAAGTGTAGTACATACGCACTATTCTAGTAGTGCTTGTGAGAATTTTGTGTGTGGATTAGCTTTCCCTATTAGCAGTGTCCCTCGCCATCAGGCGAACACAGTCTGACTTCAGAGATACTTGTAATTTACGTCCCCAAGTCAAGGGTGATCGGTCAACATGTTAGTCCAACTGTCCGGTGTAGGGGTTGAACCACTGACCCCGGCATCAGCACACCGGATGTTTAAGAACACGCGTTCTTATCCATTCGGTCATGCTGACTTACAGTGAATACATAATATTGCGGTCATGAAACATATATTTAAAATATCAATCAATCAATCAGGTGCCGTCTCCGCAATGAAGGTTGGCTGCAATGGATCTCCAACACTGTCTGTCTCTTGCCTTGACTGTACATTCTGTCAGGCTGATGTTCGTCCATCTCTTGATGTTATCTTCCCACTTGTATCGTTGTCTACCTCTTGCTCGCTTTCCCCCAACCTTGCCTTCCAGTATGGTTTTCATAACAGTATCATGTCTTTTAACCATGCCAAAATATTTCACTTGTCTCCTCTTTATTTATTTCATCAACTCTCTTCATTCCCAGTTTTTCTAGGACCTCTGCATTTGATTGTTTTTGTTTCCATGAAATACGACCTATTCGTCTGTATATCCACATCTCTAGGGCTTCTATGCGACTTTCTAGTTGCTTGTTCAGTGTCCAGGCTTCCGGGCCATATAATAGCGTTGAATATGCGTAGCATTTGACAATTCTCATTTTTAATGCGTTATTAATCTATCTAGATATTAATACTGATTTCATGCTGTTGAAAGCATTTTTTACTATTCCTATTCTCTTTCTGATTTCCATTTCACTTCTGCCATCGTCTATTATTATATGTCCAAGATAAGAGAAACTTGTTACTTGTTCTAGTATCTGCCCGTTTACTGTGATGTTCATTGATGACCTTTCCTTTTCACTGCTAATTATCATAGTTTTTAATTTTTGGATGTTAATATCTAAGCCAGATTCTGCACTGTGCCTGTTTACTTCTTCCACTAGGTCTTACAACTCTTGCTCACTTTCTGCTAGTAACACGGTATCGTCAACATATCTAAGATTGTTTATGATTCTTCCATTGATGCTGAGTCCAAGCATTTCAGCTTGTTTAAAAATTCTTTCTGTGTATAGGTTGAAGAGGCTTGGGGACAGTACACATCCCTGCCGTACTCCTCTTTTTATCTCTATAGGTAACGAATAGTTGTATTTTTTCCCGCGTTTCCATCCTGTTTCAGGATATTGCGGTCAACAACAGCATCTTTCTGCTGTATGTTGATTCCTAGGCTAGATTACGCTCATCAGCACGCCACGACTTTCTGAGCGACCGGCTCCATACTTTCATAAGTCACTGGCGCGACTCGAACCACTTCTAATTCTCGTGCGCGTCAACCACGAGAGTATACGGGGTTAACGGAGAAAGCTGCTAACCTCTCGGCCAGGGAGCCGATGACGAATAGTTATTACCGCATCTAATAGACGCCACTTGTTCCCAGTACAAGTTACTAATAAGTCTGATGTCATTTCCGTCTACTCCTATATCGTGAAGGCACGTAATTAGTCGTTCATGTTGTACTCTATCAAAAGCTTTCTTGTAGTCTATACAACAAACATATATACTTTTTTGAACTTACTTCTATATATTTTTTAATTAACAGCCTCAAACAGATAATTGTTTCTCTGGTGCCGCTGTTTTTGCGGAACCCAAATTGTTCTTCAGCTACTTCCTCATCTATTTTATGTTGAATTCTTTCTTGTATGACCTTGAGTAGTATCTTAGTTATGTGGCTCATTACGCTAATAGTTCTGTAATCCTCACAATCAACAGCTCTTGGCTTCTTCGGTAGTGTGATGACAATGGATGTTTTCAAGTCCTTGGGGATGTACCAGTATTATGTCAGGTCTTAGTCAGATATGACTGAGCTACCGTATAACAGTAGACGGTACTACCTGGTTTCTGTTAGCGCTGAACGTTGGGCGGCGCTTACCAAACCTGACACCCCACATTGTGCCAACGGCTTCGGGCGGAAGAGCGCAATTGGGAGGGTACAAGCCTTACCCTGGTGCGAGGAAATGCAAGCTAAAGACAAAATGTCATGGCAGGGCAGACCAGGCCCTAAGCCTTGGTTGGCGACTGGTCTAGGATCGAAGCTCCGACAGGCGGACAGTTAGAGCATTGCTTTGCTGATCCGGCAGCTTCTGCAGCTTGTCTTGTTCCAGATGTAGGGGTGTTACCTTTCCTCTGGAGTAAACTAGGCAGGCCGAGAGAGGGATCATGCTGCATGGGCAACACATGATCTCTATATTTTAGCCCAGGCTTTGTGCTATGGAGAGGCAATAACTCCATCCCTGGTCTTAACTGGTCTCGGAATCAAAGCGAGAGGCAACTGTTACGGGTTATAAGTCCTTGTCAGTTGGCGTAGACATGGGGCGCCACGCGTTGCCTCTGACGGTGGGAGACACCTATAGGTGTCACTGATCAGCTACCGCCCGCCTCAAGCTGGGCAGCCCCCAGCCAATTGGGTGCTGATCCGCCACAGCCTGCCTGCTTCAATGGGTGCTTGGGGCTAGGACAAAATCTGAATCGCAGGCTGTAAAACCAATGCACCAGGTACAAACAAAAATAAAAATAGAAACCTCAAGCTACGGCTTGCAACCTGGAACGTGAGAACCATGTGTCCAGGATTTTCCACTGACTTGACCAATATTGACGATGTGAGAAAAACGGCTGTGATTGATGCCGAACTCAATCGTCTAAACATTGATATTGCTGGCCTGCAGGAGACTCGCCTCGCTGAGGAAGGGTCACTCAGGGAAAACAACTACACCTTTTTCTGGAAGGGTAGAGGGCAGGCAGAAAAAAGGCAACACGGTGTGGGCTTTGCAGTGAAGAATTCGCTACTGGGAATGATTGAAATTCCAGCAGGAGGAAATGAAAGACTATTATCCCTGCGCTTGGCAACCTTTTGTGGGTTTGCCACCATTATTACTGCATATGCACCGACACTCGATTCCTCTGATGATGTGAAGGATTCGTTCTATGAGGAGTTAGACTCCGTGATCAAGGCAGTTCCAAAATCTGACTACATTTATATGCTCGGTGATTTCAATGCTCGTGTGGGCAAGGACTCGAGTTCATGGCCAGTGTGCCTTGGAAAATACAACATCGGTCGCATGAATGGAAATGGGCAAAGGCTGCTGGAGCATTGCACCAGTAATGACCTATGTATTACAAACTCCTTTTTTAAAACAAAAGAGATGCATAAGGTCACATGGAAACATCCAAGATCCGGCCATTGGCACCAGCTGGACTTCATCATCACACGGAGACAACATCTGAACCATATATCATTGACTCGTAGTTACCACAGTGCTGACTGTGATACGGATCATTCTTTGGTTGTTGCAAGGGTTAGACTGAGACCAAAGAGAATCTACACAGCTAAACACAAATCTAGCCTCAGGATTAATATTATTAACACTCATGATCCTGAAAAGTGCTTTCAGTTTCAACAGCAACTTGAAGACGCTTTCACTGATACACCAGAAAATTGTACAGTAAATGAAAAGTGGGGTCAAATTAAGGAAACTCTTTATAAAACTGCCGTAGGGGTTTACGGCACTGTGGATCATAAGAGGCAGGACTGGTTTGCGGCCAACAGCGAGACTCTGCAGCCCTTGATTGATAAGAAGAAGAAAGCTCTCTTAAGAAACAAGGAAAGACCAACGCGTAACACTCTGAGTGAGCTTAGGCAAGCTAGGAAGGATGTGCAAAAGGCTGCCAGGCAGTGTGCAAATGATTATTGGATCAAGTTATGTGAGTCCATTCAAATCGCAAGTGATAAGGGAGACATAAGAAGCATGTATGAAGGAATAAAGAAAGCCTGCGGTCCAGTGATCAAAAGAAGTGCACCATTGAAAACCTTGACTGGAGAAATCATCACTGATAAGAAACAGCAGATGGACAGATGGGTAGAGCACTATTTGGAGCTTTACTCAAGTGAGACCAAACTAGCGGATGATGCCCTCAACGCCATAGAGGCTCTACCAACTCTTGACCACCTGGACACACTTCCCACCATAACAGAAGTTAAGTGTGCTATAAATGAACTTGCATCTGGCAAGGCTCCAGGTAAGGATGGGATTCCAATAGAGGTTATCAGGAGTGGGCAAGACACACTCACTATACAGATCCACCAGCTAATAGAGCTATGCTGGCGTGAAGGACAAGTCCCACAGGATTTCAAAGATTCAAGCATCATAACACTGTACAAGAACAAGGGCGATCGGAGCGACTGCAACAACTATAGGGGTATCTCACTTCTGTGTATTGTTGGAAAAGTATTTGCCAGAATTGTTCTGCGCAGACTTCAAGTCCTAGGAGATCAAGTCTACCCCGAATCACAGTGTGGCTTTCGACAGAACCGGTCTACCACTGATATGATATTCTCATTGCGACAAATGCAAGAAAAATGCCGTGAACAGAATCAACCACTGTTTATTGCCTTCATCGACCTCACAAAGGCATTTGATTTGGTCAGTCGAGAGGGTCTGTTCAAGGCACTAAAGAAGATTGGCTGCCCACCAACTCTTCTGTCCATTGTGGAATCGTTCCACACAGGCATGAAGGGTATAATCAAGTTTGATGGTGCAACTTCTGAAGAATTTGAAATCAAGAGTGGAGTTAAGCAAGGTTGTGTACTAGCTCCCACCCTCTTTGGAATATACTTTTCACTTCTACTGAAATATGCATTTCATGATCAGGATGGTGGTATATACATTCACTCACGCTCAGATGGCGGCCTCTACAATGCTCAGAGATTGAAGGCTAAGACCAAAATTAGGAGGGTACTGATCAGAGAGTTGCTTTTTGCAGATGATGCTGCAGTTACGACAAACTCTGAGGAAGAATTGCAATGTCTACTATCTGCATTCTCCAATGCTTGTTCTGAATTTGGTTTAACAATTAGCAAAAAGAAGACACAGATTATGTCACAAGGTGCACATGGGGTACCATCAATCTTTATTGACGACGCCGAACTAGAGATAGTAGACCATTTTACATATCTAGGATCAGTGGTAAATAGCAAATTGTCCCTAGATCAGGAAATCAACATCCGGATTGGTAAGGCAGCAACAACAATGAACAGGTTAAGAAAAAGAGTCTGGGAGAACAGGAAGCTTACTGCCAAAACAAAAGTCCTTGTCTATCAAGCCTGTGTCCTTAGTACTCTTCTCTATGGCAGTGAAACCTGGACAACTTACTCACACCAAGAGAACAACTTAAACAGCTTTCATATGCGGTGTCTGCGAAGAATTCTTGGTATTAAGTGGCAAGACAAAATCACAAATACTGAAGTATTGGAAAGATCAGGTTGTGTGACAGTTTATTCCATGCTCAGTCTTCGTAGACTTAGATGGATAGGACATCTTAGGAGGATGGATGATGGTAGAATACCAAAGGATATCTTTTTTGGTGAATTACAGATGGGTAAGAGATCTCAGGGTCGGCCTCTACTACGATACAAAGATGTGTGTAAGCGGGACATGATTGATACAGGCATTGATAATGCACATTGGGAGCAAGTCGCCGCTGAACGTGTTGCATGGAGGGCAAATATCAGAAATGGAATAAAGTCAAAGGAGAAAATTATTGCAGAAAAGTCACACACCAAGCGTTTGAGACGTAAGATGGTGCATGATGGTGGAAATGACCACGTGTTCACATGCACCCACTGTGAACGGACATTTACAGCGCAAATTGGCCTTATCAGTCACACTCGCTACCGCCATAGTTAAAAGTTATTATGCCTTTTTAAAGCACAAACTATCGTCTGTCAAGACGGAAAGGTGCCAATGATATATATATATATATATATACACTAGCTGACCCGGCCCGGCTTCGCCCAACCCCTGGAGGGATCTATCTATATGTCTGTCTGTCTGTCTGTCTGACCCGGCCCGGCTTCACCCAGCCTCTGGTGGGGAGCATCTCATTTAATTCATATAAGTAGTCATATAAGCTCCCGTTCCCGACTATCTGTCTGTCTATCTATCTGACCCGGAGCGGCTTCGCCCAGCTCCTGACGGGGAGCGTCTCATTAAATTCATATAACAAAAAAAATTAACTTAAGAAGTCCTTCCACACACCATCCATTATTTTTAATGAAAACTATTTTTAATCACCTACATGACTGTAGATAACTTCTTTAAACATAAAAAGATGAGTTAGAAAATTTTCACTATTTAAATAGATGCATTATTTTTATGAAAACTTTGAAAATGCCTTAAAGATTATATCATTATTTATTATAACTCATATGCCTGTAAATAACTGTAGACAAAGAGTTTATAAATCTTTGAAAACAATGCAACAATCTATATATAAAATATATAGCAATGCTATTAAACGTTATGCCCCTTGAAATAACTTTTCTTAAGTTAAGTCCCCTCGCTATATATAAATGATAATGTAAATTTAAATATTAAATTTTAGTAAGTAAATAGCTGATTGTACACTAACAAACTATGACAGTTGGCTGCACGGGAATGAAAAGAATACATGTAGAAAATTTCATCTCAATCGGATGGACCGTTATCGAACGCATCAAATACATCCCTACACACATACATACATCGTCTTTTATATATATATATATATATATATATATATATATATATATATATATATATATATATATATATATATATATATATATATATATATATATATATATCCATTGGCACCTTGCCGTCTTGACAGACGATAGTTTGTGCTTTAAAAAGGCATAATAACTTTTAACTATGGCGGTAGCGAGTGTGACTGATAAGGCCAATTTGCGCTGTAAATGTCCGTTCACAGTGGGTGCATGTGAACACGTGGTCATTTCCACCATCATGCACCATCTTACGTCTCAAACGCTTGGTGTGTGACTTTTCTGCAATAATTTTCTCCTTTGACTTTATTCCATTTCTGATATTTGCCCTCCATGCAACACGTTCAGCGGCGACTTGCTCCCAATGTGCATTATCAATGCCTGTATCAATCATGTCCCGCTTACACACATCTTTGTATCGAAGTAGAGGCCGACCCTGAGATCTCTTACCCATCTGTAATTCACCAAAAAAGATATCCTTTGGTATTCTACCATCATCCATCCTCCTAAGATGTCCTATCCATCTAAGTCTACGAAGACTGAGCATGGAATAAACTGTCACACAACCTGATCTTTCCAATACTTCAGTATTTGTGATTTTGTCTTGCCACTTAATACCAAGAATTCTTCGCAGACACCGCATATGAAAGCTGTTTAAGTTGTTCTCTTGGTGTGAGTAAGTTGTCCAGGTTTCACTGCCATAGAGAAGAGTACTAAGGACACAGGCTTGATAGACAAGGACTTTTGTTTTGGCAGTAAGCTTCCTGTTCTCCCAGACTCTCTTTCTTAGCCTGTTCATTGTTGTTGCTGCCTTACCAATCCGGATGTTGATTTCCTGATCTAGGGATAATTTGCTATTTACCACTGATCCTAGATATGTAAAATGGTCTACTATCTCTAGTTCGGCGTCGTCAATAAAGATTGATGGTACCCCATGTGCACCTTGTGACATAATCTGTGTCTTCTTTTTGCTAATTGTTAAACCAAATTCAGAACAAGCATTGGAGAATGCAGATAGTAGACATTGCAATTCTTCCTCAGAGTGGGTCGTAACTGCAGCATCATCTGCAAAAAGCAACTCTCTGATCAGTACCCTCCTAATTTTGGTCTTAGCCTTCAATCTCTGAGCATTGTAGAGGCCGCCATCTGAGCGTGAGTGAATGTATATACCACCATCCTGATCACGAAATGCATATTTCAGTAGAAGTGAAAAGTATATTCCAAAGAGGGTGGGAGCTAGTACACAACCTTGCTTAACTCCACTCTTGATTTCAAATTCTTCAGAAGTTGCACCATCAAACTTGATTATACCCTTCATGCCTGTGTGGAACGATTCCACAATGGACAGAAGAGTTGGTGGGCAGCCAATCTTCTTTAGTGCCATGAACAGACCCTCACGACTGACCAAATCAAATGCCTTTGTGAGGTCGATGAAGGCAATAAACAGTGGTTGATTCTGTTCACGGCATTTTTCTTGCATTTGTCGCAATGAGAATATCATATCAGTGGTAGACCGGTTCTGTCGAAAGCCACACTGTGATTCGGGGTAGACTTGATCTCCTAGGACTTGAAGTCTGCGCAGAACAATTCTGGCAAATACTTTTCCAACAATACACAGAAGTGAGATACCCCTATAGTTGTTGCAGTCGCTCCGATCGCCCTTGTTCTTGTACAGTGTTATGATGCTTGAATCTTTGAAATCCTGTGGGACTTGTCCTTCACGCCAGCATAGCTCTATTAGCTGGTGGATCTGTATAGTGAGTGTGTCTTGCCCACTCCTGATAACCTCTATTGGAATCCCATCCTTACCTGGAGCCTTGCCAGATGCAAGTTCATTTATAGCACACTTAACTTCTGTTATGGTGGGAAGTGTGTCCAGGTGGTCAAGAGTTGGTAGAGCCTCTATGGCGTTGAGGGCATCATCCGCTAGTTTGGTCTCACTTGAGTAAAGCTCCAAATAGTGCTCTACCCATCTGTCCATCTGCTGTTTCTTATCAGTGATGATTTCTCCAGTCAAGGTTTTCAATGGTGCACTTCTTTTGATCACTGGACCACAGGCTTTCTTTATTCCTTCATACATGCTTCTTATGTCACCCTTATCACTTGCGATTTGAATGGACTCACATAACTTGATCCAATAATCATTTGCACACTGCCTGGCAGCCTTTTGCACATCCTTCCTAGCTTGCCTAAGCTCGCTCAGAGTGTTACGCGTTGGTCTTTCCTTGTTTCTTAAGAGAGCTTTCTTCTTCTTATCAATCAAGGGCTGCAGAGTCTCGCTGTTGGCCGCAAACCAGTCCTGCCTCTTATGATCCACAGTGCCGTAAACCCCTACGGCAGTTTTATAAAGAGTTTCCTTAATTTGACCCCACTTTTCATTTACTGTACAATTTTCTGGTGTATCAGTGAAAGCGTCTTCAAGTTGCTGTTGAAACTGAAAGCACTTTTCAGGATCATGAGTGTTAATAATATTAATCCTGAGGCTAGATTTGTGTTTAGCTGTGTAGATTCTCTTTGGTCTCAGTCTAACCCTTGCAACAACCAAAGAATGATCTGTATCACAGTCAGCACTGTGGTAACTACGAGTCAATGATACATGGTTCAGATGTTGTCTCCGTGTGATGATGAAGTCCAGCTGGTGCCAATGGCCAGATCTTGGATGTTTCCATGTGACCTTATGCATCTCTTTTGTTTTAAAAAAAGAGTTTGTAATACATAGGTCATTACTGGTGCAATGCTCCAGCAGCCTTTGCCCATTTTCATTCATGCGACCGATGTTGTATTTTCCAAGGCACACTGGCCATGAACTTGAGTCCTTGCCCACACGAGCATTGAAATCACCGAGCATATAAATGTAGTCAGATTTTGGAACTGCCTTGATCACGGAGTCTAACTCCTCATAGAACGAATCCTTCACATCATCAGAGGAAACGAGTGTCGGTGCATATGCAGTAATAATGGTGGCAAACCCACAAGAGGTTGCCAAGCGCAGGGATAATAGTCTTTCATTTCCTCCTGCTGGAATTTCAATCATTCCCAGTAGCGAATTCTTCACTGCAAAGCCCACACCGTGTTGCCTTTTTTCTGCCTGCCCTCTACCCTTCCAGAAAAAGGTGTAGTTGTTTTCCCTGAGTGACCCTTCCTCAGCGAGGCGAGTCTCCTGCAGGCCAGCAATATCAATGTTTAGACGATTGAGTTCGGCATCAATCACAGCCGTTTTTCTCACATCGTCAATATTGGTCAAGTCAGTGGAAAATCCTGGACACATGGTTCTCACATTCCAGGTTGCAAGCCGTAGCTTGAGGTTTCTATTTTTATTTTTGTTTGTACCTGGTGCATTGGTTTTACAGCCTGCGATTCAGATTTTGTCCTAGCCCCAAGCACCCATTGAAGCAGGCAGGCTGTGGCGGATCAGCACCCAATTGGCTGGGGGCTGCCCAGCTTGAGGCGGGCGGTAGCTGATCAGTGACACCTATAGGTGTCTCCCACCGTCAGAGGCAACGCGTGGCGCCCCATGTCTACGCCAACTGACAAGGACTTATAACCCGTAACAGTTGCCTCTCGCTTTGATTCCGAGACCAGTTAAGACCAGGGATGGAGTTATTGCCTCTCCATAGCACAAAGCCTGGGCTAAAATATAGAGATCATGTGTTGCCCATGCAGCATGATCCCTCTCTCGGCCTGCCTAGTTTACTCCAGAGGAAAGGTAATACCCCTACATCTGGAACAAGACAAGCTGCAGAAGCTGCCGGATCAGCAAAGCAATGCTCTAACTGTCCGCCTGTCGGAGCTTCGATCCTAGACCAGTCGCCAACCAAGGCTTAGGGCCTGGTCTGCCCTGCCATGACATTTTGTCTTTAGCTTGCATTTCCTCGCACCAGGGTAAGGCTTGTACCCTCCCAATTGCGCTCTTCCGCCCGAAGCCGTTGGCACAATGTGGGGTGTCGGGTTTGGTAAGCGCCGCCCAACGTTCAGCGCTAACAGAAACCAGGTAGTACCGTCTACTGTTATACGGTAGCTCAGTCATATCTGACTAAGACCTGACCTGAATATATATATATATACATACATACATACATACATACATACATACATACATACATACATACATACATACATACATACATACATACATACATACATACATATATATATAATGGTGGAAATGACCATGTTTTCACATGCACCTACTGTGGGCAAACATTTGCAGCAAGAATTGGTCTTACCAGCCACACTCGCCACCGCCATGGATCGTAGTTATTAAGCCTTTTTGAAGCACAATGTACCAAACTATCGTCTGTCAAGACGGAAAGGTGCCAATGAATGAATATATATATATATCATTACACAATTCTGTGATAGTTTCAATGCCAAAGCTGGATAAGGATTTTATCATCGCTGTTGTTATCTTGTCAGGACCTGCAGCCTTTCCTTCTTTCATCTTTTCTACTTCAGCCGTTAATATTATTTGGTCCATCTTGAGTATTAATTATATAATGTTGGTCTATTGACCCTGTTGTCCCAAAATAAATCTTCTATGTACTCTGTCCATCTTTTTATTATGTCAGTGTTATTAATTATAATTTCTCCAATTTTTCCTCTGATACAACCGTTTCCTATTATATTACTTTTCTTCTTTATAAATCTTTTTATATGTTCATGTAATTCTTTCGAGTTGTGTTTTATTTCCAGATTCTCCATTTCTTTGCAATGTTTCTGCAGCCACTCTTCTTTGGCAACTCTGCACATGTGACGTATTTCTCTATCTATTACTATATACTCTGGAGTGTTCTTTGCTTTCTTTCTTTGAGACATTTTACTCAATATTTCATCGGTTATCCATGATTGTTTTTTCTCATTAATTTTCACTGGCAAGGTGGTATTTGCAATCTGAATGCTGGTTTTTATACTTTCCCATTTTGTATAAATTTTATCCTCTAGATTTTCACGTCGATATTGTTCAATACTTTCAATGATTAGCCCATCATATCTATTTTTGACTTCAACTAGGTATAGTTGACTTATTTCCGGTTGTTTCAATGCCGATATATCTACTTGAGATATCTTCGATTTCCTTATTCCTGGGTTTTTAAGTTTTATTTATAATTTTAATACTACAGGATTATGGTCAGAGTTGATATCAGCACCAGGGTATTTAAAGTATATGTTTATTCAATTCCAAAAGCCACCCCGGGTGTTGCGGGTGATACACACGTCTATGCAGTCGGCGTAGAGAGAAAAATTCTCAGTCCCACATACCACGTTTGAAACACAGCTGTGGGCAATTTGGCAGCAGACCTCATTGCGTTGGTTTTCATACAAAAGTATGGGTGCTGGTTGTTCAGAAAGCAATACTGAACGTAAACTTGCCAAGAAATCACAAACATCCAAAAATGATGGGGTTGACTGCGACGTCTTGTAAAGGATATGCAAATAACTTTTTGTTTTTTTTAATTCTATGTCAAAAGTGATGTGGGTAGTACACGGACCATATGGAGTGGAGTGGAGTGGAGTGGAGTGGGTATTGCAGATTCACCACAATTCCCGTTATGTAGTGGGATATCTGCTTATTTTAGATTCTGCTAAAGCAGTGGTTCTCAACCTTTTTTGGCCCATGCCCCCCTTCACCATATTTTCAGAACGTCATTCCCCTCTTTCGTATTTCCTACCTAAAATTCCCGCCCCGCCCTTACACAGTATACGTAATAAAGGAAGCTAAATTTAATAGCACATACTAAAACAAGTCTAGACGTCCACATAAAACATGATTTGTGGGTCCACTTACTTTATAAAATGAATTTGAGAAGAGTGAGACGTACAGAACCGTACAGTATGAAGGGAAAAACAATATCAAGTAATCGGTTCTTGTATTAACGCGATCTTGAAATAATCGTAATTCCCCCCCCCCCCTGGAAACCCTAAAATTCCCCCCGGGGGGGGGGGATTCCCCACCGGTTGAGAACCACTGTGCTAAAGGGTCTCCTTCTGCACTCACAGATATCTCCGTTAAGTGCTACAGTTTCCTTCTCTAGATTACACAAGGAGACTCTTAACTGATTCTGTGCCGAAGGATTATATATCGCGAAATGTGACCTCCAATTTGGACAGAATGAAGATATATCGCCATGCTAGGGTCATCGTGTTATTGGTTTTATTTCGTAGTTCTTTCCGCAATTTCAACGCTCGGTGAACGGAACTTTACAATATAATACGGGGTGTATTTTTAATAACTGTGTAAAAATATGAATAAAATTGGGTGGAACTGCGGTAAAGCTGTGAAAATGTAAACAATATAAAATGACACAGAGTAGTGCAGCTTTACATAACAGAATTACGACACATACTGGACGTTGCTGCGATTAGCCTTCATCAGCAAACAAACACATTCACAAAACACAAGATATACTCAAGGAGATCTCCTGTGACTATATCAAAAGGTGACGACAGGACGAGAAGAACAAAAGGGTGGAAAAATGAAAGCAATAAGAGAAAATGAGAATTGGAAAACATTGAACATTTTTTCCAATTCTCATTTTCTCTTCATTGCTTTCATTTTTTCATCCTTTTGTTCTCCGGTACTCTTCAACGCCTTCACTGTGAGAATCCCCGTGTAGCAGATCAATGGACCAGGGAGGACACGGTCATATGCTGACGATGTTTTAGTGTATCGTCAGGGGAAGGATAGGAATCAGGTTACTGTGGAACTACGAACCGAACTCAATCGCATAAGTACTTGGTGTGTTGAAGCTGGGGCAATGGTCAACCCAACAAAGGCAACAGTGACATGGTTCTCGTTGAATAATTATATTGTCAACGCTCCAACACCAACTGTTAATCTGTGTTCAGAGACGGTGGAAAGAACGCAGGCAATGAATTACCTGGGGATACGTTTTGATCGAAGCCTTGCTTATAATGAGCACATAGACCAGCTGATAACAAAAGCCAAGCGGGATTTGGCTGCGATGCGGGTGATGGCGGCAGCAAAATGTTAGCAGCGCCATCTATGTCTTCTATACGAGGGGCTGGTCATGTCTATTCTTGAGTATGCAATGGCAATCCTGACTCTCCGCCGTAAGCAGATAGAAAAGATGGAAAGAATACAGAATGAAGCTATGCGCATTATTCTTGGATGTACAAGGGTTTACAGCATGCAGAGCGATGCGCTACCTGCTAAATTTTCCAACCATTGAAGACAGAATACAAATTTGCAGAGCACGCGCCTATCTCAGAGTTAATGAAAACACACAACATCCACTGCATAGCGAAATTATGAAGGTGAAGAGCAGCAGGTTAAAAAGAGGACAGTCGTGGATGGGTCAAGCCGGAGACATTCTTCAACAGGTGTGTTCACTTGAGGACTTAAAACTTGGCGAGGAGTGGTTACAAGTGCCAACAGATTTCTGTACGTTTCTTTCAGTCTGCATCCAACTAGACAGAAAATGCAGACAAGAAAATCCGGCTGCTGTGGAGGCGGAAGTACAAGCTTTAATTTTCGAGAATTCGTTAGACGGTGATGCTGTCATATACACAGATGGGTCGGTCGTTTTACATGTGAGATATGTTGTGAAGGAGGACTCGGGTGCTTTTACTGAGACCACAAGTAGCCTGACTATGGAAGTCATTGTCAGACGACATCCCGGGGTATATAATAAATCAACATTGAAACTTGTTAATAAAACAGCTCGCAAACAACAGTCGTCAAATGCAGGCTTCAGAAGCCAAAACCGTACTGAAGAACTAAGTCGACTCCGTTAGACTTGAGCAGTTATGACGCTGTTTATTTCCGCAGCGCACAGGCTTGTAGCAAATAATAAAGAATCAAATACTGTGCTTGTTCTGACCAGGTCGGCAGTATTACAATTATAATTAACATGAATATCATGTCCCAAGCCATCTGTGCTCGAAATTCTAAACGATGTCCTTGTCCGTCAACTCGGCATCCTTCTTTCTATCCGTTCTCTTCTGATATCGAGTTTCTGTGTTCGTCTGCATATTCATTGGTGGCTTATATGAACGTTGTCTCCACACATTGACTGGTCCATTCCATGTATTAACTCAGCCACCAATGCGATATAATGCTAGTGCCTAGTCAACCTATCCTTCTCAAATAAGAAGTTCCCAAGTCCGTCTCTCTTGTTGTTGTTGACAATCTTTCGTGACGTTTTTGTGTTACCACGTCATATCCCTAGATTTATTAGCGTTTTTGCTTTGGGATTCTCTGATATTTTTCATTTGCCTCATTACGTCACACCTGCCACTTGGCAGTCATGGCAGTAAGTAAAGCAATAACATGGCTCGAGACACAGACATTCACTAGGGCATGTTTCCTTAGCGACTCAATGAGCATGATCAAGAGGATAGAGGTGGGGTGGATCCGAAGAGAATGGTTGCTGTCTCTGGAGCGGTCTCGGCTGGCAAAGATTAGTTTCATCTTCGTGCTAGGGTATTTCTGGAGTACAATGAAATGAGCGGGCTGACAAGCTCGCAGATAAGGCTACTGTTGAGGGCGGACGCGCCATGGACCAGGCTAACATTCTGAATGCTCTACGAGAAGTAAGACTTTTGCGAGAACCAAATGAATCTACAATCATGGTTAGTCTGCGAGAACAGCAAATTAAAAGAGGGGTGGCCAAACAAGAACACTACACAGGAAGCCAAATAATATTGATAAACCAACACAGAACTGGTGTCGTTAGCCGCTACACGCTGCGGGATTTGCTGAGGAGGGGATCCGAGCACTTATGGACTGAATGGTTCGATGTGCAATTAAGATGATCTGTCGACTAACTAACTAACTAACCAACTAACTAACTAATCCTTTTGTTCTTCTCGTCCTGTCGTCACCTTTTGATGTAGTCACAGGAGATCTCCTTGACTATATGTTGTGTTTTTGAATGTGTTTGTTTGCTGATGAAGGCTAATCGACGCAACGTCCTGTATGTGTCGTAATTCTGTTGCGTAAAGTTGCACTACTTTGTGTCATTTTATATTGTTTTAATGACTGTGGGGTATTTGAACATATTGCCGTTCCAAGTTTTGCATTTACCTTTTATGTTGCACGAACTCCACAGAAGGTGAATACACAACATGGAACGGCAATATTGTCAAAACCCCCAGTCATTAAAAATACACCCTATACTTGTTCCTTTGTTTGTGTGTCAAGGTTAGTTCAAACCAACTTGTTGTTAGGTGCTGAATCAGTTAGTACAGTGCACGAGCTCCGTTGCACGCCCGAAGACCACATATGAATATACAAAAATCACACACGCCATGAATATTCTATTGTAATAAAGCAATGTGAGGGCAAAATTGGAACCATCGTTATCACTATGCTGATGCGGACAGTATGGAAAAACTGTAGAATATGTTCTCCGGGATTTCCGCCAGTACAGCCAGCTAACAAGGAAATACTAACCTGGTGAAACGGCAAGGCATGCGAAACTGATTGGAACAAACGAGGAGCTACATAAAACTGTTGACTACATCAGACATGTTCTCAGTCAATACAGGAGAGAGGCAGGGCTGTGTGCTCTCTCCTCTGATATTTAACATCTATACAGACATAATATCCAAAGAAATAAACTTGAAAGAACTGATTCAGAAAATGTTGATGAAATAACAGACTCATTATCATCAAGTGCCTTGCAGTTTGGCGTGTGCAACCATGCTTCTCCACAAACTGCGATCTCCAACGGCATGGATCAGTTTGTGTGTTGACCCCCTTCCGTGCCATGACAGGACTGCCAAGAATTTTTACTTACGCTGCCTTCCTATAATCACTATTTCCACAAAATTTGTTTCGCCTGTACACTAATTGTCTAGGTCTCCAGAATTCATAGCCGTATGTTAAACGACACACCCGCAGTAAATGAACTTTTATTTGCAGAAGATAATTGCCCGTTTTACAGCGACGAGGGCAGACTAGAAATCATAATAAAATGGGTTCAACATGCAGAAATTACAATCTATATATATACATAAGACAATGTATGTCTGTCCGTATGTCTGTCCATATGTCCTTTATGCGTTCGCGAACGGTCCATCCGATTGAGATGCAATTTTCTACAGATGTTCTTCTCATTTCAGTGCAGCCAACTGGCATAGTTTGTTAGTTTACAAACAGTTATTTATGTAATAAAATTTAATTTTTTAATTAAATTATGATTAACTCTTGAGCAAGGGGACTTAACTTACGTAAAGTTATATCAAGGGACATAACTTTTAGTAGCATTGCTATATTAATTTAAATAATTGTTGCATTTTTCTCAGTTTTATAACATGTTTATTTACAGTTATCTACAGGCATATGCGTTATAATATGATAAAATCTTTAAGGCATTTTCAAAGTTTTCATAAAAATAATGCATCTATTTTAAATACATGAAAATTTTCGAACCCATTTTGTCTGCAACGGGAACGGGAAAGGGCAGTTGTGTCTGGTATTGTGTCGTGTCTCTTTGCATCTTCAAAGTTTTTAAATAATGGTTTGAACCCATTTAGGGAACGGGAAAGGGCCGAAGATAGATAGATAGATAGATAGATAGATAGATAGATAGATAGATAGATAGATAGATAGATAGATAGATAGATAGATAGATAGATAGATAGATAGATAGATTGATCCCCGCCAGGGGCTGGGCGAAGCCGGGCCGGTTACCCATCTTTTCTGCAACGGGAACGGGAAAGGGCAGTCGTGTCTGGTATAAACAGTGATAAAAACTTTGTATCTTTAAAGTTTTTGTTTTCGAACCCATTTCGGGAACGGGAAAGGGCCGAAGATAGATAGATAGATTGATCCCCGCCAGGGACTGGGTGAAGCCAGGCCGGGTCCTCTATTATCAACATAAATACAACCAAAACGGACGTAATGTGGATTAGCAGCTCTCGTGGTCCACTAAATATACAGATAAATAATACACAACTGAAGCAAGTTAAAGAATTTAAATATCTAGGAAGTATGATCACAGAGTATGGCAGAATAAGCAGAAACATCTAAATCAGATGTCAAAAAGCTAAGTGTGCTTATACATGTATATCAACTGACATCGAGATTGAAACATCTAGATATACCAATGTCTGCAAAATGTCAGATAGTAAATAACATATTCACACCAACCTTATGCTGCCACTGTCAAACTTGGACATTATCCAAATCACACTTATGCAACATCAACGTTTGTGAGATCCGATGCTTGAGAAGAGCAACTAACTTAACTATCTGAAACGAAGCAAGAAATTATGTCTTCAGACAGATAATGGGATCAACACCTTGTGCCACATATATTGGAAGGCAGAAAATGAGAAAAAGCTACCCATATTTTGTTCAGAAAGCAATGACAGGCAAATTACTGAACATAATAATCGCTTAGCAAATCGCAGACAGCTAAAATGCTGGAGTTGATTGTGACTTCCAGTAAAGGGCACACAACTTAACCCACAAAAAAGCCAGCTTCTGCGAATAAGGGCCAGTGAACGCAGTTTCACAATCAGCCACAGACCATTCAGAAGCTAACTGTCTTGCACTGATTTTCACAATGACATGAGCATTCATCGCTCAGAAAGTAATAATAAAATTACCTGATAGAATGCATACTGCCATGTGAGGTGACTTTGTAGACGTAACTGTTCCTTCTGTTTTCACTTGAACCCTTGCTGGTATGTGTAAGGAGAGCTTTTTTTCACGCTGAGGAAAAAATGTTGCTTGTCTAAGCAGTCGCCAAGTACATGCCAGGATTTTGTAAAATCCTGAAGCCTTATTGACAACTGTTCCCATGATGCGTCAGGTGCATATTCTGACCCTTTGACCCTCCTTTCCTTAGAGTCATAAGTTTTGTTGCATATCCTTTACAGCATTTTTTCGGCTGTTTGTGATTCCTGGGCAATTTTACATTCAGTAGTTTGCCATCGCTTTCTGAGCGTCCGACACTCATACCTTTGTATAGAAACCAACGCAAGGCGGTCTGCTTCCAAAACCGCAGCAGCTGCGTTTCGAATGCAGGATTAAGACTCCAAATTACATTCTTAACCTCTTCACCGCAGAGACACAACGAACATGACAAATATCAACAGCAAACTGTCATCTATTCAAACAATTTAATGCATCACCTCAAATCAAGCAACCTTGTTATAGACCAATGAATTAACAATGCAGCAACAACAAAAGTGTCCACAAGCCTTGTTTACAGTCTTCAATCACCAAAACTAAACATAAAACAAACAGTCCTAAACAAGTAAGAACATAATGTACATGCTCATCTCTTCCGGAAATGAGATTATCTTGCAGGTGAGCAAACACAAATAATCCAATTTTTGTACAAACTTCATCAGAAAATAGCTACAACACAAAAAATAACACTTTTGTACACACACGTCTGAAAATGTGTACATAAAAAAGTCAAAAAGCAAACAATATGACTAATTTAACTATTCTTTCCCAAAACAATGCATTCCCTTAGTGAAGTTAAACACACAAGTCACAAACAATATGTTTATAAGCTAACAAAGGAAAGGTGTTTTGTATATTGTATTCAATAAACAATAAATGATTGCTCAAATGTAGTGAGGTCTTAGCAATTAGGCGGTTCCAGCCAGTGTTATGCAAACAGAAAGATTGTTCAATTATAGTGCGGCTTTAGCAATTAGGTGGTTCCAGCCAGTGTTAATAATTCAATATTAAAGACGATTGGCTATTAAAGACGATAAAAGGAAGACAACTTAAATATTTTTTTTCAATTGAAACGTCATGAAAGTTTGGAGAGAACAATAATGGATGGCTATATGCCTGAGAAGAGAGGAACAGGAAGGCCAAAGAGAAGATGGGTGCAGGATGTGGCGGATGATCTCCAGATGGGTGTATTGGAAGCGGGACATCTTGCTTATGATCAAGAGGTTTTCCGGAAGGTTTTTATGGGAGCGAGGTTCTGCAAAGGACATGCTACTAAATGAATGAATGAATGCGAACTATGAAGACAAATAAATCAGTGACAGTTGCCCCCGCACCCCTTTTACTGTTCAAATAGGAACAACTATATATATAAAGACAAATTATAATGAATTACCTCACTTAATGATCAAATAAGAATATCTAAGACAATAAATGATAGCAAATTACATCTATCACTTAATGTTCAAACAAGAACAATCGAGAAGAAAAATCCCTACATATACCTACTCAATTGATACTCATATGTATAAAACAGTGTAGTATATTGTAAATATGAAACTATTTACAAATCACATATTCAAATTTACTGAGAAGTTCTGTGACACATACACACATTCAGCAAACAATGAAAAACAAAAATCAATCATAGAAAGAATTTACACTATGGCTGATGGCAAGATGTGATAAGCTTACAAGAAAACACATACATGATATTCAAAATAATAGATCCAAATAATATCAAGATATGCAATCACAAAGACCAACACATCAATTAACAATAATTTATGAAGCAAAGAAATGTAGTAAAGTACCATGATTTCAATAAATAATATACAAGCCGGTGAAATATATGGCAAATAATGTAACATTAGGTAGATTCTGCTGCAAAATGTGGTTAGTAACATCAAACATTCACAAAATGACTTACACATGGCAAGGTTAACTTACCCTGCAGCTTAACTTGTCGCAACATATCAACAACATCACCAACATAATCATATACAGCTGCACACTTACACTTTCTCATATACAAGTTGAGTTGAGCTAAGAACCACCTGGTCCCACAAGCGCACGACCACCTCCCCCTTGTCCATAGATAATCTACCACCAAGAGGTGCATTCCCTGCTAGCCTATCAGCCTGTTCATTCCCCAGTACCCCCGCATGGCCAGGGCAAAATATCCATACAATTCTCACAATCTGTGACCTCTGAAGCGACGAAAGCCATTCCACACGGAACATTCCTTTCTCCACCTTGCTAAGTATACTCTTTGAATCCATAATGAATACAATGTGTGTTGCAGTAGTCTCCTCTAGCCACTGGAATGCCGCTGTTACTGCCTCCTGATGGCGAGGGACACTGGTAATAGGGAAAGCTAATCCTGACGCAAAATAAGTCAAGCACACTCATTACTAGTAGCATCTAGTAGTAGGAGTAGTTTTAGCATGTGTGTGGACTACACCTGAGTTCAAAGTAAGTAAACAAAGTAGTACTCCAAGTAATACAACCAAAAGCTATTTATTTGAATTACAACCTCAGAGAAAATGACATGCCTAACTTGAAAAATTTGAATTACAACCTCAGAGAAAATAACATGCCTAACTTGAAAAATTTGAATTATAACCTCAGAGAAAATGACATGCCTAACTTAAAAAATTTGAATTATAACCTTAGAGAAAATGACATGCCTAACTTAAAAAATTTGAATTACAACCTCAGAGAAAATTACATGCCTAAATTGAAAAATTTGAATTATAACTTCAGAGAAAATTACATGCCTAATGTAAAATATTTGAATTACAACCTCAGAGAAAATGACATGCCTAATTTGAAAAATTTGAATTACAACCTCAGAGAAAATGACATGCCTAACTTGAAAAATTTGAATTATAACCTCAGAGAAAATGACATGCCTAACTTAAACAATTATAATATGGAAGCATCAATGTATCTTGCGATCTTCTGTGTGGTTTCCTTCTTCTAATAATTACAAGCACGTATGTGTTACCTGGACCCATAAAGGATGTAAGTAATAGTAACACAGTAGCCTACCATGCATGTCATAAGAGGCCAGCTACTTCAACCCATAGAGAACTATGGCCAAATGGATAAGAGTGCTAGCTCTTGAACTTCCGGTGTGCTGATGCTGAGGTAGCGGGTTCAACCCCTACACCGGTCAACTGGACTGAAATATTGATTTCTCATTCTTGACTTGCGGACATAAGTTACAAGTGCCTCTGAAGTCAGAGTGGGTTTATCAGATGGTAAAGGACATTGGTAAACAGGAAAGCTAATCTGAGATAGGGCCATCATATTTTGTAGGTCTAAATGCACAGAGGGATAGGTGGCTAATCTTTCCCTCACTTGCATGAGACCATGCATCGAACCCACATCCGTCCATGCTCATGACATGACATACACATCCTATCAACTTCACTAAAATAAATGTATAAGCGGGTCACAAATCTGAAAAGAAGAAGTGGCATGTTAAAGAATGTCATATTAGTCATCAGAATGTATAACCTGGTATTACAAGACACTGACATTGCAGTGTGGTTTGTATGTTTGTATGGTTCCCTCGCACTACTATTGAGTTGAGTGCATGGAGCGACAGACTATGTGAGCTGTGAATTTCATGTGGAGTGCTTTTACATCTGTCCACGGTTGTTTGTAGCTTGAACTGCATGTTTAGAAAAATGGTGGCTGCCTGGTTGCTGAACTAACTGGGTTGCCTTTGGCAGTAAAATGAATTGTATTTTTCATGATGGAATTTTGTGTTGGCATCCTGGCAGCGGCATTATGTATAGTATACCTGTGCGGGCTGTTGGTTTGTCGAGACTCCTGTCTGTTCCACTTTTCACATGGAGAACTTGGTGACAACTGGTAAGATCGAGGGGAACAGACCAAGGGGAAGACCTAGAAGCAAGTACCTGGATGGCTTGGCCTTGTGGTATGGTCAAGACAGAAACACGGAGCTGATCCATGACTCTGGTGATCGAGTGAGATGGCAGAACATGACCGCCCACCCTTACCGGCATGGCACATGATGGATAGATGGAGTGAGGAGCATTTTGTGCGACATTCACTGGCACAGGAATGGAGCATACTGGGACAACCATTTGCCATGAAGTTGGAACAGCGACTAACTAACTGACATTGCAGCCTATCTTAAACTTTACACTATCATGTATCCATTGTTCTTGCATCTGTCTTACAGTTTACACTGACATTTATCCCCTGTTCATGTGCCTGTCTTAAACTTTACACTGTAATGTTTCCTATACTCTTGAGTTTATCTTTAACTTCACAATGTAAAGTATCCTATACTCTTGAGTTTATATTTAACTTCACAATGTAAAGTATCCTATACTCTTGAGTTTATCTTTAACTTCACACTGTTATGTTATTCCCTTATTAGGGCCATCGTGTTATTTATTTATTTTTTTCTTGGTATCTCCCATAATTTCAATGCCAAGTGAACATCTCATTTCTCAAATCAATTTAATTTGCATTTGTTTGTTGAAGAACTAACTCCTGCTTGTCCATGGTATTCTCTGCATGATCCTCATAAATCATATTTCCACCGCTATTAGATGTTTCTCAACTTTGTTTAATGCTCATGTTTCGTATGCACACAACAGTCTAGTTTCTACTCAGCACTTCAACACATTTGTTCTTACTGCCACTGACAGCATTGCATTGGTGACCCTGAGTATATGACCACCCCCCCCCTCCCCCCTCACGAGGCTGAACATCGGCATCCACCATGGCATGACTTTTACCTTCTATGTCATTGTCTTCTACTGCCTTAATGTGTAGGGCAGGGGGGGTCTTGAGCCTGAGGAATTAAGGCCGCCTGGCTAATGCAGTTGCTGCGAACTCTGTAGGTTAGGATTTTCTTTTTGCCCCCGGCAGACAAAAATCCACACTTTACCAATGATTCGAACCTGGGTCTCCCAGAGGAGAACCCGGAATTCTTAGCCATTTGACCAGCTACTAACTAAAATGGCTGTTGTGACTCTGGGCCTTCTTTGGTCAAATTATTGGTCAAAATTTAAAAAACAAAAAGGAGCCAGTTAGCAAACAGATTTGATGAGGTCAGTTACAAAATGAGGTCTCTGAAAATTCAAGTTAAATGGTCATATGTGAAAATTCATGTCTTTTATAATTCAAGCTTTCACTGAAATTTTATTCTGCACTTTAAACATTTCCCTCTTGTTTTCATATATAAAAGAAAGCAAAAACTAAAATTTAACTGCTAAACATTTTAAAACAATGTTGCTGCGTGTCCTTTTCAGGATGCTATTATCCCCAACCTGAGGGTGATTTTCTGAAAAATTAACGTTCAGTAGTTTACCATTGCTGTCTGAATGAGAATTTACATTGAAGTGCAACTAACCATGTAGGGATTGAACCACCAACCCCACCGTCAGTGCACTGTCAATGTAAGAGGAAGCGTATTAAACCTCACAGCCACATAGACCTCTACTGCTAACCATAATTATTCATTCATTCAGTAGCATGTCCTTTGCAGAACCTCACTTCCATAACAAACTTCCCGACAACCTCTCAGTCATTAGCAAGATTTTTTTTTTTTTTTTTTTTTTTTTTTTTTTTTTTTCCGCGTTTCCATCCTGTTTCAGGATATTGCGGTCAACACCAGCATCTTTCAGCTGTATGTTGATTCCTAGGCTAGATTACGCTCATCAGCACGCCACGACTTTCTGAGCGACCGGCTCCATACTCTCATAAGTCACTTTTGCGATTCGAACCACTGCTAATTCTCGTCGCGTCACGTGACGAGAGTATTCGGGGTTAGCGGAGAAAGCTGCTAACCCCTCGGCCATGGGGCCGGCATTAGCAAGATGGAACATTAAAATACACCCATCTGGTGATCATCTGCCACATCCTGCACCCATCTTCTCTTTGGCCTTCTTCTTCCTCTCTCCCCGGGCATTTACCCCTCTATTATTGTTCTCTCCAAACTTTCATGATGTTTCAAGTGACTAAAATATTAGTTAGCCATAGTAGCCTTAATATATGCATAAATCAACGAAATGTGTAAGAACTGCATTCTTTAAAAGCCCAAACAGTAAAGGATTGAATGCTTTTCATGAAATCACATCCCCCATATAATTTATTTCTAAATTTCTATGTGAAATTGACTGAGTGCTTTTCATGACATTACATCCACATATAATTTATTTCTTTATTTCTATGTGAAATTGATTGGATGCTTTTCATGAAATTATATTCACATATAATTTATTTCTATGTGAAATTGGTTGAATGCTTTTTATGAAATTACATCCACATCCACATATAATTTATTTCTATGTAAAATTGATTGAATGCTTTTCATATCATTTATTTCTATCACATATCATTTATTTCTATATGAGATGATGTGCAGGTAAATTGTAACACATCATTGCCATGTGCCCTGCCACAGAGTGTAGGCACTCATGTCTCTCCACAGATCATGTTCTATATATTCTGGATTAATTCTACTACTAACATTCATCAAGGCCACAGTCTAAGGTCATCAGGATTAACTTTTCAGTCTGCGTCTGGCTTTTCTACCGCTGACTTTTCCAGCCATCACAATGTTCTCTAATGCTTCTCTCCTCATTATATGATTAAAACAGCTTAAACGTCTCATTCTTATATATGTATACAATGTTGTACTTTCATCAGCTTCTATCACTGTTAGTTACTCTGGCCATCCAAGGAATTCACAATAATCACCTCAAACACCACATCTTGCCTCCCTCTAAGCTCTTCCTTCTTGTTCTTCTGCATTAATCCAGAATATTGTTTTAGACGTAATTGCGTTGTGCCTGTTTACAGCAGAGCTGTGATATTTACACCTTTCGGCTGACACAGACTTCTTCAGGCAGTTGTAGAACGGGTTACCTTCCCGGGTCTAAGCTCTTCCTAATTTGTTCATTCAAATTCCAAGATTCACTGCCAGACAACAGGACCGGTTCAATATAATATTGCAGTACTCTCTTCCTGTCTCTTATCTGGAACACACAATGCAAACAAATAAAAACAGACCTAAAAACACACGGAGAAAAGACAACAACAGACTGAGATTAACAATACAGGGAGGACATGGAGGGAGCTGCAGGACATAGCAAAAGATAGAATGGATGGGTGTGGTTTTGTTGAGGTTGTAAGCCCTCATGGGGAAATAAAGGGAAGAATCTCTCTGACATTTAATGAAAGTGATTTGTTTTTATTCTTCTTCAGCGTTCCGAGCCATTGAGGTTCTTTGCTGCAGATACAGTCCGTCTCCATTTGTCTCTCTGGTTGACCTTCTCTTGCCAGTCGTTGATTCCAAGTGCTTGTAGGTCTGTATATATATTATCTCTCCACCGCCTTCTTGGTCTACCTCGGGGTCTACGGTCATTTATTTCCTGAGTGTAAGCGAGTTTTGTTTCCCTATTATCTTCCATTCTTTCTATATGCCCCAGCCATTGTAGTCTATTAGCCTTCATGATACCAGTGATTAGCGGGGACTTAAACAGATCATTACATTTACTCATTGAAGCAAAAATAACATGTCTGAATTTGATATTCCTCTTCTTCTTCTTTCACCCACTTGAAGCATATCCGCAATGTTGTTTGTTGAATAAAATTCACCAAATTTGACATGTTTTTGGCTAATTTAGATATTTAATTCAATCAAGAAATAGTGTAGAAGTCAAGGGAGGAAACTACCACATGAATTTCCTAAAGATAAGATGATGATTGAATGGTGTAGTGACAATCAGATTGATTCATCCCAGTGATTCATGTGAATAACTTGGAATGACAATTGAGAAACTACACGTCACTGACAAGGGTAAAAACTAGAACATGAATTAGAGTACAATAGATTAACTCTTTTCTTACAAGATAACAAATGTGATTCACCCAATAATGCATGGTAAGAATTGAGTCAAGAACCCACATCACAGCAGTGGGGACATTCCTATACATACTCCGTCCTCAACTTCAACAACCAGCGAAGAGTCCTAGTACTAATGGTACCAGTTGCAGTCTGATTATGTGTCTGGTTGGCCTTTCCTTGGAGTACGGAAGTGAAACAGTTCCTGTGGTCACTCACTGCAGCACCGTTATCTCTAGGCTAGTGAGAAGAGCTGTGTGAAAGGGGAAAGGCTTGCAGTGGAGACAACTCATGTTGAATACGATACAGTAGTGATGCACAATTTACATGATTGCTTCCCTTGACTAGAATAACCACAAGCATTCCAGACCTTTTTACAATGTATTCACTAGAGAGAAACTCACTATATATTTATTCGTAACTCAATACACAACATATTATTCATAATATGTTGTGCCCTATTAATTAACCCACTCTATCCCAATTGTTTCTTTGACTCCTTCTGGCCATTGGGTTATGGGAGAGGTTAAATACAGGGTGATTGTAAAGTCTGTAGTGTAAACTACACTTTGTATGTAGAACAAATTTGAAAAATGAGGTACATGGGATCATTAAAAAATGTGCTCCACAGTCCATCGTGAAGCAATATGCAGCAAATGGTTGTCATCTGCTGGAGTAATTCTTTGCACTCCAAACAGAATAATGTTACCAATGGAAAAAAGTATTTTTTTTTTTGTTGAACAAGTTTCGAAATGGCGGTCGATACACGTGGAAATAACAACAGACGCGTTGTAGAAGGTATTTAACAATATGAAGAGACATGTACAGTCATGTCTTGAAGCCCATGGTGAACATTTCCAACACCTGTTACAATGAATACTTCATTGGTACTTTCCAGCTTCCTCAAAACAGCGTTAGACCATAGTATTGACTATTGTAACTGATTTAATTAATATTTTAGCACATTTTTTGATGGTGTCATGTATTTCATATTTCAAATTTGTTCTACATACAAAGTGTATACTTCACAAACACCCTGTATTTCTGCCTCTAGCACAGTTATCAGGTTTGAATCCATGCACAGAACTGGGAGTGTTTACATGAACCATTAGTTTATAATGATATCACATGTCTCTTTGATCTCTTTAGTAGTGGGTTCAGACACCGAGTCTTCTCGGGTAAGGGCGAACAAAATTACAAACCTGATGAGCAAATTGTGCACATTAAAAAAAATCATATGGCAGATGGAAATCACAAAGAGAAGGCCCCGAGGCCAGTGCACTGGCAAAACTGTTATGAAAACTTACTTATAGGTAGATAAAGCTCATTATCTAGGATGGAATCTTGGCTAAGTAAACCTTACACAAATGCATACTGAAATCACATGCACTAACCAT
This sequence comes from Cepaea nemoralis, assembly GCA_014155875.1. NCBI lineage: Eukaryota > Metazoa > Mollusca > Gastropoda > Stylommatophora > Helicidae > Cepaea > Cepaea nemoralis. The sequence continues at coordinate 201,042 of JACEFZ010001875.1, forward strand.
AACACTCCGACCTCAAAATATGAAAGAGGAAGAAAACTCCGTAAGCCCCAATATTTATTAACTGGTACAGACAGAATGAGTTAAAGTACCAATTACCTGGGTCTGAAAGAGTTACACAGACACACCAAAAATCATAAATTGCTAATTATATTTATATCAGAAACAAATTCAAATGTAGAAAATGCGCTATCAAGCAAAACAATGATAAATATTGAAACAGAAAATTTCATAAATCCCCAATACAAACACAAAATTTAAGTACAAGTCGCATGATGTAGCAAATATGTACACAATATACAAATATTTTTACAGGCATCAAATTACAAACATATGGACAAGAACTGTATGATTTCATGACATGGATAGTTGAGTTTGTGTGTGTGAGTGATCTACAAGGTGAGACTGAGCCTTTTAGGAGGTAGAAAATTGTAAAGGGGACTTCCATGCTTGAAGTGGGTTGGGTATATGGTGCTGGCACCAATACAACAGAAAAGAGGAGCATTTCAGAACACTAAAACATTTGGGGAAGTCAGCAGAAATTAAACCCAGCACCACCCGGGAAGGCTAACCTGATCAATAAATCGCAGAAGTCAAATGTGTCAGTCTAACGGCACAAGAACACAGCTCTGCAGTAAACAGGCACAAAGCAATCACGTCCGAAAAAACTCTCCGGATGAACGCAGAAGACGAAGAAACCCAGCATCAAACTTAGAATAATTTAATGCTAATAGTACTGATGGATAGACCAGAAATATGTTGACAGAATCACTAACACAGAGCTGAAGGGAAGAGCTTAGAGACAGAATCACTAACACAGAGCTGAAGGGAAGAGCTAAGAGACAGAATCACTAACACAGAGCTGAGGGGAAGAGCTTAGAGACAGAATCACTAACACAGAGCTGAGGGGAAGAGCTTAGAGACAGAATCACTAACACAAAGCTGAGGGGAAGAGCTTAGAGACAGAATCACTAACACAGAGCTGAGGGGAAGAGCTTAGAGACAGAATCACTAACACAAAGCTGAGGGGAAGAGCTTAGAGACAGAATCACTAACACAAAGCTGAGGGGAAGAGCTTAGAGACAGAATCACTAACACAGAGCTAAGGGGAAGAGCTTAGAGACAGAATCACTAACACAGAGCTGAGGGGAAGAGCTTAGAGACAGAATCACTAACACAAAGCTGAGGGGAAGAGCTTAGAGACAGAATCACTAACACAAAGCTGAGGGGAAGAGCTTAGAGACAGAATCACTAACACAAAGCTGAGGGGAAGAGCTTAGAGACAGAATCACTAACACAAAGCTGAGGGGAAGAGCTTAGAGACAGAATCACTAACACAAAGCTGAGGGGAAGAGCTTAGAGACAGAATCACTAACACAGAGCTGAGGGGAAGAGCTTAGAGACAGAATCACTAACACAGAGCTGAGGGGAAGAGCTTAGAGACAGAATCACTAACACAGAGCTGAGGGGAAGAGCTTAGAGACAGAATCACTAACACAAAGCTGAGGGGAAGAGCTTAGAGACAGAATCACTAACACAGAGCTGAGGGGAAGAGCTTAGAGACAGAATCACTAACACAGAGCTGAGGGGAAGAGCTTAGAGACAGAATCACTAACACAGAGCTGAGGGGAAGAGCTTAGAGACAGAATCACTAACACAGAGCTGAGGGGAAGAGCTTAGAGACAGAATGACTAACACAAAGCTGAGGGGAAGAGCTTAGAGACAGAATCACTAACACAGAGCTGAGGGGAAGAGCTTAAAGACAGAATCACTAACACAGAGCTGAGGGGAAGAATTTAGAGACAGAATCACTAACATAGAGCTGAGGGGAAGAGCTTAGAGACATAATCACTAACATAGAGATGAGGGGAAGAGCTTAAAGACAGAATCACTAACACAGAGCTGAGGGGAAGAGCTTAAAGACAGAATCACTAACAGAGATTAGGGGAAGAGCTTAGAGACAGAATCACTAACACAGAGCTGAAGGGAAGAGCTTAGAGACAGAATCACTAACACAGAGCTGAGGGGAAGAGCTTAAAGACAGAATCACTAACATAGAGATGAGGGGAAGAGCTTAGAGACAGAATCACTAACACAGAGATGAGGGGAAGAGCTTATAGACAGAATCACTAACAGAGCTGAAGGGAAGAGCTTATAGACTGAATCACTAACACAGAGCTGAAGGGAAGAGCTTAGAGACAGAATCACTAACATGGAGATGAGGGGAAGAGCTTAGAGACAGAATCACTAACATACAGCTGAGGGAAAGAGCTTAGAGACTGAATCACTAATACAGAAATAAGAGAAAGAGCTTACAGACAGAATCACTAAAATAGAGCTGAGGGAAAGAGCTTACAGACAGAATCACTAACATAGAGCTGAGGGAAAGAGCTTAAAGACAGAATCACTAACACGGAGCTGAGGAAAAGACAGTTACAGCGAATCAAGAGGTGAGTAGAAGATGCTAGCACTGGATAGGACACTCACTGAGAACATCTGATAACTGTACAACCAGAAAGTCCTTTCTCTGGAAATGACAGAGAAAATGAAATAGAGAAAAACCTAAAAACACATGAAGAAGAGAATTAGAGACAAGAGATGGATATGGGGAGGACATGGAGGGTGCTGCAGAAGACAGCAAAGACAGAACAGTTTACAGTAAACTGGTAAAGGGACTATGGTCCAATGGAGGATAAAAGGTGGAGGATGATGAGGAGGAGGTAGAGGAGGAGGAGAAGGAGGAAGAGGAGGAGGAGAAAAGGAGACCACATACCCAACATGCGTCAAGGCATAGAAAAGAGACCTTTATGTTTTTAACTTGTTGACAAATTAATACATAAATAAAGACAATGAGAACGTAGAAATGGGATCTTATCAAGGTGAAGAACGCCCAGAGACAACCATTCTAAGAACACAACCATGTTCAGTAAGAAAAACACTGCTCCAGCCTAAGATGCAAAACTGAAGTAAAGCTTGCACACTATTTCATTGAGCATGATCAGGAAAGTCAAGGGCGGTGAATATTTTTTAATTTTTGGGGCGCACGCTCGCTCAAACATAGTCCATACACACTGCTTCTAGCAGCACTGGTCTGAATTTTGCATGTGGATAAGCTTTCCTTATTACCAGTGTCACTCGCCATCAGGCGAACCCACTTTGACTTCAGAAGTACTTCTGACAATCATGCTTGTGTTCTGACAATCATGGTTTTGTTCTGACAATCATGGTTGTGTTCTGACAATCATGGTTTTGTTCTGACAATCATGGTTGTGCTCTGACAATCAGACTTCAGAAGTACTTGTAATTTACATCCCCAAGTCAAGGACGAGAAGTCAACATTTTAGTCCAACTGACTGATTAGGGGTAGAACCCGCTACCTCAGCATCAGCGCACCGTATGTTCAAGAATGAATGCTCATATCTATTTGGCCATGCTGATCTCCGTCAAGTCAGGTTAAACACAGATATTAGATTGAAATATCGCAGGAGGTTTACAGTTCAAAGCATTAATGTCCATCTTCCCACCAGGGCTTGCAAGCATTAACCCTACCAGACCGCTGAACCTAATTTTCGGTATTTTGCCTAATAAGTGAAAAAAAATGCGTTACAAACTAAAAATAACCAACCAGTCGTGGTCAAACCTCATGGTTAGCCATTGCAAATGTCTTCCCCCATAGGTTTGAATTAACTTTGTGTGGTTTAATGTGGGAAAAAATTTTGAAAATTCACAATGAAACGAACAGCTGATGAACCAAGCACTTCAACAAGAAAGCGAAGTAGGTCTAGGCTTTTCACAGTCCAACAGGTGATTGATACTTTGGTTTATTCAGACTGGATTGGCACACAAAGGTGGAATATTGGTGCTAGATGAAAGGTAGACCTATTTTCTACAATGTCTCAAAGTTACATCTTATTCTAACCACTTGTTTGCATGTAACTAACATTTTTCTATATCATATTGGTTTTTTTCTATTTAATGCTCAGGAGCCCAGGTAATAGGGACAGCTAGGTTCAGGGCCTCAGGTCTGGTAAGGTTAAGGGCAATGAAAGAGCAGATAGGCTGGCTGGTTTATCTATTATATCAAACAAAATGGATCATGCCCACATTGTGATGGCCTCTAGATTTGAGCCAAAACAGGGACTTTCAACTGAATGAGTCAATGTCAATATATTGAGTACAAAAGTTGGATTGAAGATCAAAATGGTTATAAGAGAACAATTCATCTAGTGCACAAGCACAAGGCTTGATGATCAACACTGAAATGGAATTTCAGTTCGCCGCTGAATGCTGGTGAAATTATTATGGAGATTATCAGAACATCAGTAGACACGTCCAGAAGATGGTGATGAAATCTGAACTGAAAATAACAACCATGATTGTCAGAACACAACCATGATTGTCAGAACACAGAACACAACCATGATTGTCAGAACGCAACCATGATTGTCAGAACACAGAACACAACCATGATTGTCAGAACACAGGACACAACCATGATTGTCAGAGCACAACCATGATTGTCAGAACACAACCATGATTGTCAGAGCACAACCATGATTGTCAGAGCACAACCATGATTGTCAGAACAAAACCATGATTGTCAGAACACAACCATGATTGTCAGAACACCTCAGAACACAACCATGATTGTCAGAACACAAGCATGATTGTCAGAACACAACCATGATTGTCAGAGCACAACTATGATTTAGAGGTCCGAATGGATAAGAATGCATGTTCTTAAACATCCGGTGTGCTGATGCCGAGGTAAGGGGTTCAACCTCTACACCACAGTTGGATTAAAATCTTGACTTCTTGTCCCTGACTTGAGGAGGTAAATTACAAGTACCTCTGAAGTTGGAGTGGGTTCACCTGATGGCAATGGACACTGGTAGTAGGGAAAGCTAATCCACGCGCAAAATTCAGTCCAAAGCTACTAGAAGTAGTGTGTATGGACTACGCTCGAGTTCAAAGCGAGAGCCAAAGAAAACACCATGATTGTCGAAACACAACCATGATTGTCAGAACACAACTGTGACATCCTGTAAAGGATATGCAGCTAACTTTGATAAGAAATGTTTTCTTCTCTTCCCTCCCATAACCTCAGCTGCATGTCATTAGGGTGCCACGATGCAAGCTTTCATAATAAAGTCCTCGGACGTCTCCCTACCTTCAGCAAATTAATAAATGTAGCAAGACCATAGCTTGTTTAAATTATCAGCCTACAATCAAATAAAATAGCAGTTTCACGTTCTATACAGGACATAGCAGTCAATCCCAACATGTATTGCCTGTTTGTGATTTCTAAGCAAGTTTATGTTCAGTAGCTGGCTATTGCTTTCTGAAAAGCGAAAGCTCATCATCATCATCAAGAGCCATGCCAGCTGGCGTCACTTTCATGCCTCTCCAATGCTCATAACATTATGAAAATTAATACAAAGCAATCTACTCCCAAATTCCCCCAGCTAACGTAAAAACCTATAATTAAACACTATATAAATGTTTTATGAGTGCTCATCATCCAGACATCACATCATGGTATAGTCATAAGAATCAACAACAATATAATTACCCGCCTATGCAATGAACTAATATTATCAGACAAGTATTGCATTTTATGCTGCAAAGAATCAAAATATGTATGAGATAGTAGTCATTAAGCATAGATATTAAACACATCAAAATAAACAACAGTGAGATATAATGCTCACCAACAGAAGTTACTGTGACAACAATATGACACTTTTGGACACACACAAAACCGTGAGAAATAAGGATAATATAACATCAATTGAATGCAAATGTTCATCATTATACTGTGCACTTTGAAAGCTAAAATTCCTGATTTTAAAATTTAATTCTGTATTCATTTTGAGATCACAGAGTTACGTGTGAGCTTTCAGCTGAGTAAGCATTTCTTGTCACTTGCATTCACATGTTCTTGCATTCATTCTGTCTTCTTTTCAAGGAAAATATTACTTCAGAGTTTTGATTTGTTTTACTTCCAATTTTCTAAACTTTAATATGTCAAAAACTGTCATTTACTGCCTATAGTACCTTGCAGTGTAGGGCAGTGATGTCCTGAGCCTGAGGAATTAAGGCCGCCTGGATAGTGCAGTCGCCGCCAACTGTGCAGGTTATGATGTTCTTTTTGCCCCAGACAGAAAAAAAAAACCCACACCTTACCGAGGATTCAAACATGGGTCTCCCGGAGAAGAACCCTGTGTTCTTAACCATACGGCCAGCCGCTGCCTATTTAATATCTTGTTTTTTTTTTTTAGTTTGTGTATCCTTTACAAGACATCGCTGTCAACATCAGTACATTTCAGCTGATTGTTGATTTTTTGGCAAGATTACGCTCAGTAGTTTGCCATTGCTTTTCCAGGCGGCCAGCTCACATAACTCGTAAGTCACCAATGCAGCAAGAACTGCTACTGATTCTTGCGCAAGTTACGTTCCTCACGTGGATATACAGGATTACGGAGAGAGTCGCTAACTCCTAGGCCAGGAAAAATCTTAATACAACCATCCCCCACCCTCTCCTCCTAATTTTGAATTCCCATTCTGGTGACAAAGAGTTAATGTGATAATTGTGGGTGTGTGAAAGTTATCAATGTGACAATATCAAATTGATGTGTGAAAGTTATATGTGACAATGTCTCACAGGTATGTTACAGATAATGTCTATTGCGTAAAAGTATGTCAATCTCACAGTCTTACAGAAATATTACATATAATATATGATGTGTGAAAGTTAATGTCAGACAGAATGTTACAAATAATATATGGCATGTGAAAGTTAACAAAGCAAAAAATCATACAGAAATGTCACAAAGATATTTTTAGTGTGTGACATTTGACAATGTGACAAATAAGATGTTTAGTGTGTAAATGTTACCAATTTCAGATAGAAATGTTACACATAATATACGGTGTGTGAAAGTTAACAATATCAGAATGTTACAAATAATATATGGCATGTGAAAGTTAACAATGCAACAAATCAGACAGAAATGTCACAAAGATGTTTAGTATGTGAAAATTAACAATGTAGAACAATAAATGTTACAGATAATGTTTGCGGATAACAAAGGTTCCCGGTGATAACACGTCTTCTCCTGCAGCACCCTGGCCCTGAGAATCTCTCTGGACGCTGGCATCCAAGTTTTTAATGTCTGCGGCAACTGCAGGTGATGCCAAGGACAACGGTGATGTGACAGGTGATTGTTTTGCAACTGAGCTAACTGTCGTAGAGTCTTTGGCACCTGTTGGGCGAGTGTAGACGATGAACTTTCCTGCCTGCCCGTGACTCACAATGAATGATGTGGCTACAGTTGTGAAAATATGGCCGCCTTTAGTTAGTGCTGCTGCCAAAGATAGACTTGATGAAGATCCTGCTGTTTCCTTAGAAGTGCCAGCACTTCTTTGTGTAACTTTCAGATTATCTACAGGTGAAATTTTTGAAGATGATGATGGAATAGATGCGTGTTTGCGCTGAAGGTTTGCGCTGTCAATAACCTGAGCTGTTGAAAATTTGCCAGGTGGCAAAGTTATTTTAGCGATCGGTTGTGAAGGGGACACACTGGTGCCAGGTAAGCTAACCTGATCCCCAAATTTTATTAACGATTTTGGCAGCTGATCTGAATTGACTGTATCACTCGAAGCATTTGGCGCGCTTAGCTGCGGACCTCTGAAAACATAACTGACAATTTTTGTTTTGTCCATTTTCACACCGGTTGCTTTTTTATGAGATGGGTCAAGTTTCTGACTAAACACCTGACTACTTGAAACAGAAACAATGTTCTTAGGACTTTCAACTTTAACCTCAATGATCCTGGATGATGGACTTTGATTTTGAACACTGGTAGAAACATTCAGGTCTCGACTGATTGAAGTTGCAGCTTTGGACACTGTTGTAGTAGTAGTAACCATAGAACTAACTGCGACTGGAGGAGAATATGTAGGAGGTGATTTGATATTATCAAAGATATTTCTGGATTTCTGAACACTATCTGTGCTAGAGGTTTCAACTAATGCTGTGCTCACACTGCCAGATTTTGGGGAATCTTTATCCAGGCTAGCATCATTCTTAACACCTGGCTTCTGTGACAGTCTGCCAGATGGTAATACAATCTCTTCGTGAATGTTTACCTTGTCTATTATTGCCTGTAATTTTTGTTTAGAGATGCTGGTTTCAGTTTCAGCAGGAGCATCATGACTTGCAGGAGTATACGGGCGCGTGTCGAATGTCCGAGGTGAGTTTCTGGTGGATATGTTAAATGGCAGGGTTTTACGTGTGGCTTTCCCTGCAGCTTCGACACCTGCCTTAGAGGATATCTGCTGCTGGGGAGGCTGTTTGGAGTGAGTTTCAACTTTTGGTGATAAGGTTAATGTGCTGGTCTCTTTCTTTGAGACTGTGACACCTTCTGGTGGGTTTGAGATGGGTAGAAGCTCATCAATGGTCCACGCTTGTGGCTGTCCGTTAGTGTTTTTAATGTCTCTATTTCCAGCATTCTCACCCATCGCAGCTCTGGATGTGGTATCATCCTTAGCTTTCTGTGGCAACCGAAGCACCTTTTTAACAGGACGTGCATAGATATCCTGACTTTCGGACTGCTGCTTCACTTTTATGGTCTTCTTAAGACTCCTTGCATGAGAGCCCTGTTTGACCAGATCAAGAATAAACTGATTAACAGTTTTCAAGGTAATCGTCCTGTTTTTGTGGCCTCGGATTAAATGAGTGGCACACTCTGACCGATCGTAGCTCTCAAATTTACACAACTTGCACTTGAAGCGGCTCCATTTCAAATGCTGTCTTATGACATGTCTTCGGAGATTGCACATTTGTGAGCAGCACTCTCCACACTCTAAACACTTCAACTGGTCTTCGTCAATCATTCTGAAAACTTTCATTTGGTCAAAGCATTTCAGCCTTTTATTTTTAGAACCACACTTCTCTAAAACATACAATCGGTTACTTACAAATCTTCCTTTAGCTTTCCCAAATGCCTCATCACTATCATCTTCAGCATACTCTACTTCAGAACTCTCATCCTTTGGATGTAATCTTCTTTTCTTTACATGACTTTCTGGCACATTGTTAACACGTTGACAATTCTTATCAAGCTCGGCTGCTGTCAACGTTTCATTCTTTATATTTTCAGCTTTTAATTTCTTTTTGGGTGATTCACTTTTTAATTCATGAGTTAACCGTGTCTTCTTGACAGGAGCAGCTTCTCTGTTGTGGTTATGAATCTTTGAAAGCATTTCTTCTGCATCTCTATTTCTGCTGGGAACTTTCCTTTTTCTTTTCGGCCTTTCAGACAATGCACTAACAACTGCAACCGGTGGCAAATTTTGTGGCTTAGTATCTTTATTCTTTGAATTCCCTGACATATTCTTTACATTTCCAGAACTCCCCAGGCTCTTATTAACTTCTGAAACTGGCTGCTCCTTTGAGATTACATCTGATGTCTTAAAGCGAGGTGTTTTATCTTCTTGTGCAGTCGAGTGCACAGTTTTGTCACCACTTTCAACCGGCAATACTTCAGGTAGCTTTTTCTCATCATGGTTTTTTACTGTGGGTTTCTTATTCTTAAATGACTGCAATGAGGTTTGTTGTGTATAATTTGGGACACCTAATTTGTTCTGTTGAATGTTGAGATCATTTTCTGTACATTTCCTATCACAATCTGCACCATCTAATTGTAATCCTTGTTGCTTGGTCAGGTTAATTTCTGTAGGCTTTTTGTCAGAAGCTGCCACATCACATTTGTCTTCAGCATTTATGATTAAATCTTTTTTGGTATCCTGTTTAGACTCTGAATCCACGGCATCCAACTCCATTTCCTCTGCTTTCATAACAGAGTTGTCTACATCTGCTTCTGGTTTGTCTTCTCCAGTGTTCATCCTTTCTGATGCTTCTATTTTACCAGAAACAATATCTGTGCAACTATTACTTGATTCTTCCAGATCTGTGTCAAAGTTGTTGTATTTATTTTCTGGAACTTTAACTGGGGAAGTAGATTCGGCATCGGATGTGGCCATGAAATTTTCTGCAGAAACAAAGCTACTTGTTTTGTTTCTGTTCGTCATCTGTGTAAGCTTGTTACCATTAACAGATGCCACCTCTGTGCAAGTGTCTTGTTGGATTGACAGCACTTCACTTGCTACACCACTAGCAGAAACCATGTCTTGGCAACTGTCCAGCTGGACTGACAGCACTTCAGATGCTGTGACACTAACAGAAACCACATCATGGCAGCTGTCCTTGTTTTGTTTCTGTTCATCATCTTGTGTATGCTTGTTACCATTAACAGATACCACATCTTTGCAAGTGTCTTCTTGGACTGATAAAACTTCAGATACTACAGCACTATCAGAAGCTCCATCTTGATAACTGTCCTCTTGAAGTGACAAATCTTCAGATGCTACAGCACTATCAGAAACTCCATCTTGATAACTGTCCTCTTGAACTGACAAATCTTCAGATGCTACAGTACTACCAGAAACCCCATCTTGACAACTGTTCTCTTGAACTGATGACACTTCAGGTTTACACGAGTCCAAAGACATGTCAGACAGTAAACCTGATCTGTCTACATCAGCAGGCAGTTTGTGAGCAGATGGGGAGCTCTTCTTTGTGGAAGATTTGTGAGGATAATACTGAGATTTTAACGGGGAGTCTTCTTGTTTCTCCGGAGATCTATTTGACAGCACTGATGGCAATGGGGGTATCTGAGACAATGTGGCTGCATGATTGATGTCTTCATCTAATTTGCTATAATTTTCACTAAACTCTGGTGCATCTTCTATGTGCTCATTAACACTTTTAATAACAGCACCTCTGGACGTACTTGGTATGGTTTTCACAGGTGTTACTGGCATGCTCAAATTCCTTCTCGCTGAAGTTTCTGTTGACATGCTCTCACTCTTGGTGTTCATTTCAACATCATCTCCAGAAGCTTTATCTTTGCCATTATGTAGAAAGGCATCCCCAACCTCTGATCTATTTTTGCCTGTGTCTGCTTGTTGACTGTTTGAGAACTTGCTATAACTATCATTACTGATGTCAGATTTCACAGATGGGTCCTGCTTGCATGGAGATGACAACTGAGCTGGCGTAGCATATCTCGAAAGAACATTTCTACGGCTTCTTGGACTCTTGCCTTCCATGTTACTTTGTGTGCTTTCCACCGAAGAATCTCTTTCATCTCTAGCTGCTGAGTTCCTTTCCCGGCTCCTGTTGCGAGGTTCATCATTGGAAACCACCCTGTCAACACTGGAAGATCTTGGTGTCAGATTATTGGTTCTGTCAACAGAAGACACCTGGCTGTTTCTTAAGCTGGTTTTCCTATCGCTTGATTCTTCCTGAAATATGTCATGTTCATCTTTCATTTCTAGAATTTTCACTGAGGATGCAGATTCATTATCAGACGTGGCAATAAGCTTTTCTGTAGAATCAGAGCAACTGGTTTTATTTCTGTTCTTCACCTTGGTATGCTTGTTACTGTTAACAGATGCCAGAGATTCTGGTGTTAACTGTTGACTGTTATGTCTTGTGTTTCGGGTCCTCACTGGTTTCTGAGCACTGTTACCTTTAGCTTTGCAAACTTTAATGTGATTTTTACAGCTTATTTTACGCCGAAATGCACGGTGGCATTTGGGGCATAAATGAGACATATTGTCTTGAGATCTAGATATTGGAGATGAAGGTACACTTGTATTTACTGCTGCAGATGCGCCAATTAAATTATTGGTACTACTGGACTTGATAGAGTTGTCACCAGCTTTCGGCTGTTGTCTGTTTTTAAGCCGTATCGGGCGAGCTTCCCCTTTGTCTTCTTTAGCATTGGCAGTATCATCTGTTTTATCATTGGTCCTTGATCCTGAGGATTGTGGTGAGGTAACATGTTCCTGCTGTGTGGGATTTGCCTGGGCAATTTTGTTCCTGACAATCTTTGAAGATACTTCTGGGATAATATCAACACCATCTACGCCAGTTTTCTTGGACAACTGTTTGTCATGTGACATTGATGTTTCAGCAAGGCTTGGGGTATCCTGAGACAAATTTAACAGCTGACTTCTCCCTAAGGACCTGGTACTTCTGCCCCTGCCTGGTGTACTGCCATCTACTTCTTTAGTGCACAAAGGGGAGGATACCGGTTTAGTAAATGACCTCTCTCGCAGCTGCCTTCTCATAGCATTGACTTCATCCAGCGACTTTGAGTGGTTTCTGAATAAATGCCTGGTGATGCCAAAGAAATAGTAGAACACACTTGAACAGTAAGGACAGGGGTAGAATGTTCGCTTGGGGGAGTGGTGAATCTGTTCATGAAAGTGCAGACTTTTGGTTGTTGCAAAAACTGAGTTACACTTTGAGCAAACTGGGACTCTTTTTGCAAGTTTCTTTCTTCTTGTGGCAGCGGTAGCTACAATGGGTGTGAGCGATTTATTTTCTTTGGCAGCTTTTGAACGAATTTTGCTATCAACTTTTTGCTTGACTAAAGCATATTTCACCTCTTCGGGATCCGACTCATCTTTAATATTAACCTTAGTTTCTTCATCATTAGCTAATGCAGACTGTACATTGTCTGTGGACAAGACCTTCAGGCCAGAACTGTCTGCCATTTTTTTCTGAGCTCGTGTTGTGTTTGTATTAGTCAATGCTTTCTGTGAGCTGTCATTTGGTGCTAGAGATGGAGCATCTTTCTGGGAGCCCGCATTTTGAGACGCATTTCTCTGCTTCTTCTGGGTAGTTGTTTTATCATGAGTTGCAGCAACTTTCTGCTTGACCTTGTGTTGAATCTCTTTCAAGTGTTCCATCAAGAGTTTCTGAGGCTCGGAAGACGGCTTCTCTTGTTTAGCAGTCTTGCGTACATTTCTTGTGTTGCCATGCCTTTCTCCGGTCTTTCGCTTTATCACAGTAACAGAACTATCACTTCGCTTTTGATCGTATGAAGAAATGATTCCATTATTCACTTGCTGCTGTCTTTCATGAATATTCACCGATGCCATGTTGACATCAATAAACACAGCGTTTTTATTTGTAGGAATAGCAGTAGTTCTTATAGTAGCCACTTTCATGCCTTCCTTCTGTCTCTGAAGTTTTTCTGCAGCTTCTGTGTACACATTGTAAGCATGAGATCTTCCCAGCTCCCCTGACTGTATCCTCATTATAGTCTGTTCTAAATTTGGCCGAAGTGATTTCAGCTGTTGAGATGTTGCAGGCAACATACTGTTGCTTTCTTCGGGATCCTGCGGCTGAATGACCACAACTTTTTCCTCTGGGAGATTAGCAATGGTCACATGTCTAGTCTCCAATGCTGACTTGGTGCAATATGCTCTTTTATGGGAAATAAAGTTGGGCAGGTCTCGGAACAATGCCCTGCAGACTTTGCACTCAAAGATGAGATCACATTCATCCATAAGAAGACACCTTAACTCCGGACTGCCATAATGAATGCTGTTGAGAACTTGCTCTATGGGCTTTCCACTGATCTGAATCGGGGTTCTCAAAAGAGAAACATCAAGTTTGGTACTGGGGGATTCTTTGTCAGCCATATCGATTCAGCCTAAGAAAAGAAGATAAACAAGGTACTGTAAATTAATGTGACAACAAAAGTTACACAAAAGACAATAATATGGTTTCATCCTCTGAAACAATCACACAATGTCAAGGTTAGATCCAGTCATGACATTCTCCAGGGGTTTAACCTCTACACCAGCAATAAGTAGGCCTTCAATGTTTACTTCTCGTTCAGAAAGCAATGGCAAACTACTGAATGTAACAGTACCTAGAAAATAAACATGGGGTTGATCACATCATCCTGCATTTTTTTTTATGCATACCACTACACTTCTTCTTCTTCTTCTGCGTTCATCTGGATTTTTTTTTTTCCGGATGTGACTGCGTTGTGCATGATTACAGCAGAGCTGCGTTCTTGCGCCGTTAGGCCGACACATCCGACTTCTGTGGGCATTTGTTGACCGGGTTAACCTTCCCGGATACCACTATACAATAACCATGGCTGCACCACCATATAGTAAGAGCATGGCATACCACTATACAATAACCATGGCTGAACCACCCTATAGTAAGAGCATCACATACCACTATACATTAACCATGGCTGAACCAGCATATAGTAAGATCATGGCATACCACTATACAATAACCATGCCTGAACCAGCATATAGTGAGAGCATCGCATACCACTGTACAATAAGCATGGCTGCACCAGCATATAGTAAGAGCATGGTGTACCACTATGCAAGTCCCATTGGTTTATGAATAAGCAGTTTGTAATTGTATTACATATGATGGAGAACATCATGATGACTGGAAAGATCGAGGGGAAGAGAGGCAGAAGCCGACCAAGAGAACTGATGCTGGATGGATTGAGACGGGGGCATGGAGGAATATCAGCAGTAGAAATGATCCAGAACACCAAAGACCGAGATCTGTGGAGAGACATGAACGCCTACGCCAGCTGGCAATGCACTTGATGATGATTACATACCACTATATATGTACCACTGTATTCTGAACAAGTAATTTGTAAGAGTACTGCGTACCATTATACAAATACCATGATATGCTGCAGCAACTTGCAGTCAGTACACAACAAAAGTATACACAATGAATACACAAGGTATTGTCAGGCTGCAGAACCTTATCATAAACTGAGAGTGTCTGAAGAGGACAAAAGATTGTCTCTATTATAAAAATGCAGGGTGATTTTTATGTAGAACAAATCTGAAAAATGAAGTACACGATATCATCAAAACATATGCTCCACAGTCCAACATGAAGATATATGCAGCGAATGGTTGTCTGCTGGAGTAATTCTTTGCATCCCAAACAGGATGGTGTTATCAATGGAAGAAAGAATTTTTTTTTTTTTCAAATGTATTCTACATACAAAGTGTAGTGAGACTCTACAAACACCCTGAATAAATCTAATAGTGTAGAAAGAAATGGTCAGAGATCAAGAAATTTTTCTTGTGGACTGTGATGAGAATTTTGTTTGACAAAGGCCCTGCTTCATGATCCTGACGAGGATGAAACGCATGTTTTCCATAATGTGTTTTTACACTGTCATTATCAAGAACTACACACTTTGTGGATAGAAAAATTAGGGAAATAAAGAAGAGTTATTGAGACTAAATAATACATATATAAGACAACATAAACATAATTTCTTGTTGTTTCACACTGTAAACTTTTGCAGCAAGTTCCTGTTTATAAACAACTGTAAAATGTTACATCTTTTAACTATTCACATAATAATAATTTATGGATGAGTTGTTCCAAGAACCGATATCACAGCACTCAGGACATTTTCATATTCACTCTGTCTCCATCTTCAACAACCAGTGAAGAGTCCCAATACTGACGGTACCAGTTGCAGTCTGATGTATCCATCTGATCTGTCCTCTGAGTACTGAATGTCAGTAAGTTGTTCTTGTCACTGCCGGCCACACCATTCTCTCCAGGTCATAGTGATTTATCTGTTCCTCCACAATATGCACATGATCTCAATGGGATCTGACACATCTGTTATCATGCACCAACAATACCTTGTCCAGTTTCATTTACTGATGTCCATGAGAGTTAGCAAGTAAGTAGTTATTTACCATGAGAACTACTATGTTAGTTAGCAAGTAAGTAGTTATTTACCATGAGAACTAATATGTTAGTTAGCAAGTATGTAGTTATTTACCATGAGAACTACTATGTTAGTTAGCAAGTATGTAGTTATTTACCATGAGAACTAATATGTTAGTTAGCAAGTATGTAGTTATTTACCATGAGAACTAATATGTTAGTTAGCAAGTATGTAGTTATTTACCATGAGAACTAATATGCTAGTTAGCAAGTATGTAGTTATTTAAACATGAGAACTAATGTTAGTTAGCAAGTATGTAGTTATTTAAACATGAGAACTAATGTTAGTTAGCAAGTATGTAGTTAAATACCATGAAATTTAGCAAGTATGTAGTTATTTACCATGAGAACTACTATGTTAGTTAGCAAGTATGTAGTTATTTACCATGAGAACTACTATGTTAGTTAGCAAGAATGTAGTTATTTGTAAGGGCTGGTCTGGTTCGCAAGATCAGTTCCGCTTCTAGCGTTCGTTGTCTCGGATGGCTGTGTGAGGTGCACCAAAATGGGATCTTCCCAGCCAACGCAAGTTAGCGAGGCAGGCGTTTCGAGAATTTAACCACATCGTGCAGCCAGGGTCGTGGTTTGAGCGGGCAAAAGAGCAAATTTATACGACCGGTCGACAAAGTCTCAATAAGCGCCCACTCTCTCTCGATGAGTAGTGGGTCTGCAGTCAGTAAACTGGTATAGCTTTTTTTTCGGTCAGTCCTACGGCGTAGCTTGAAAGCTCGTCGGTAGGCGTCCAGTGGTTTTGCATGTATCACCTTGTACCGGGAGGGCGCACTTTTGCGATGCTACTCTTGGCTTGCATGTGTGTGCAGTCTGTCCTACCAGCAGTCATATGCATTGTGAACTGCTGAGGTTCGGCCATAAATCGGCAGATTTGTTCGCAACTTAGACGAGCAATATCTTCTGTGGTAGAATCTCGCTAATCGCATGTGTGTGTGGTCTGTTCTGGCGGACAGTCCGTCTATCCGATGGATATCTGGTTGATCCTATCAGTAGTCATACGCTCATTCGCTGTCGCTACACTTGTCTTAAAACTGAAAATTAAAGGAATTGACGGAAGGGCCATTTGCATGAGGCTCTCGAGAGCCAATATATACAAGGATAACTGGCCGTGGAAGCCTAATGTCCACTGCATCTGTGTCCGTCTCCAGTCGTCTTGCCATGCTCACCAGATGACGCAGACGAGGGTGCGAGGTTGATGGAGTTGCACGACCACTACCTCGCTATAATCCAAACTACAGCGCAAGTCATTCGTTCTTCATCAAATCAAAGATGCAATGAATGAATAGTCCTCATCACTCGTGATGGACGAACATCCAGTTATTTGCAATGAGAACTAACATATTAGCAAGTATGTAATTATTTACCATGATAACTAATATGTATCTTAGCAAGTATGTAGTTATTTGCAATTAGAACTAACATATTAGCAAGTATGTAGTTATTTACCATGATTAATATGTTAGTTAGCAAGTATGTAGTTATTTGCAATGTGAACTAACATATTAGCAAGTATGTAGTTATTTACCATGAGAGTTAGCAAGTATGTAGTTATTTACCATGAGAGTTAGCAAGTATGTAGTTATTTACCATGAGAGTTAGCAAGTATGTAGTTATTTACCATGAGAGTTAGCAAGTATGTAGTTATTTTAACCATGAGAACTAATATGTTAGCAAATTTTTGGTTATAAACTGTTATATATTAAAAGCAGAACAGGCTCAGCAAAACGGGGGAAAAAATCAGTAAAAAGGTATTGTATGCACTATGTCACTATCACAGAATGTCTGAAAGAGAGTACTAACATATTATAATAGAATCTGTTCTGCTGTATGGTATTACTATTGAATCATGGAATGTGAACAAATTAGGAAGAGCTTAGAGGCAATGGAGATGTGATTTCTGAGACATGATGTGAATATTTAGGATTGCCAAAGTTATAATGAGTGCCTGAAAAAGGCTACTGAAAGTAAAACAGTGTATACAAATATATAATGGAGACAGTAGAACTTTCTCGTGTCATGAGAAGAGAAACATTGGAAAACATTGTGACGACTGGAAAGAACAGCGGTCGAAAAGGAAGGCATCAACCATAAGAAAAGATGCTGCCAGAATTAGGTGAGTGGTGTGCAAGAATATTATATTAATAATAATATCATTGGTAGAGCTGATCTGGAACACCAAGGATAAGATGTGTCACCTGAGATACATGAACATGTACACCCGCTGGCAGGACACAAGATGATTGTTATAAACTGCTGCAGCAAGTTCTTTCTTCTAGCCATTAAATACTGAATACTGTTTACAATATATCATTTTTTTTAGATTTCCATGAAAAATAACTTATTAACATGTTCAGTCCTTGGAAATTATAACTTTTAACTCATTTTATGTGACATAAAATTAGCATTCATTCATAATAATAATAATTGTAGTTATTAAATATTAATAGCATAACAAAGAATTCTAGTATTCTTTTAGTCAAAAGCAATCATCAACAAGTTTACAAGATATGGAAAAGTTGTATGCAATATGCAAGCTTGGATTGCAGCTGTAGTGTAGTTGTTCAACAAACCAGCTGCCTGTTACAACAATGATAATGAAAAGAAAATATTTGGTGAGTTATGTTATGAGTTATATATATAGTATATAGTTAGTTTAGTTATGTTGAGTTCTGAGCATCCTCAGTGTAAAAACTGTAAAAGAAGCTGGAATGGTAATGTCTGTCAACAAAGCTGTGTTATAATATAAGACATCTTATTACATTTGGTAAATAAGATTACGTTAGGAGTGCTGTCATTAAACAAACATTTCTATGGAACTGTGTGGCATGGATGATGGTGCAGTCGGACTGCCACTCCTCACAGCTCGCTGAAGTTTTCTGTCGGCTGCATTCAGTGCATGCACGATAATATAACGATGTCAATATAATATCATGACAAGAAATTGGAAATTGACAAGCCATCATTCTCATTGTGCTCTAGTTCACTTTGTGAATAAACAAACAAGACTTTTACACATACTTAAACATACACCAATTTAATTTTAAACGCGGCGGTAAGAAACTAGCTCGCAATAATCAAATGACAAATTACAAATACAAACGAACGGAAATTAAAATTTAGACTGCACAATTCGCGAGCCCTAACATCTTCAATTTTAGAAATTTCTCGACACCCTACATCATGTAAGTTATTTCTTAGTGACCACAACTGTACTTTCTAAGGTTCTGCTCACTTGTTATTGTTGACCACGGCGGGGAAATCGTGCAAGTTGTGACTTTGTCTGCCTTGTGCCCAGTGTTTGCTAGGTCAACCATTCCTCTGCGCCACAGAAGCACATCAGTTTCGCGGAGAATTGTGGGAATGACGGCTGAAGCCGTTCACATCCGGGCGCCCCGGGGAACAATGATTCTCTGCTCAATGTGTGTACCCCTTCAACGTGCGAAGTATGCTGTTGATGAGGAGGTACGATGATGAGAAATGACGATTAACTTGCTTAACTCGACAGCTTGACAATGTATTTACAACAAAGAGTACAATAGATGTTGCAGCTAGATAACCTTTGTCAGTTAATAAAGGATGCACAACTCTAAACAAAGGCACATCGTAATACATTAGTATTAGTGTCTGGTTCGGTTTGGTTTTTAACTTCTTCTTTCTTCGTTCCAGGGCATCCAGGGGAACGTGGTTTATTTATGCTATCTTTCCTTGTGTGTGTTTAGTAATGAAGACTTGTCGCTGCAACGTCCTTTGTTTTCTGGGGAGTGTCTCATACCTAGTTATGCTCTTTCGTTGTGCATTTGTTGGTGAGTTGAGTTGAGCTAAGAACCGACATCACTGCACTCAGGGCATTCTCATACGTGCCCCGTCCCCTCGTTAAATAGCCAGCGAAGAGTCATACTACTAATCGTTCCCACCGCTATCTGATTAGAAGTTCTCCTAGTCTTCCCTCTCAGTTTTGAGATTCTCCCAGAACCAATGCCGATTCCCCGCAATCTCATTCTTTCCACATACGGGTTCTCAATCTGTTCACTCGCCTTCTCCACCTGGTCCCACGAGCGCACGACTTGTATAAAGCGTTTGTATAAAGTATAGCATAACCTATGCTTCCTCTAGAGAGATGCCATCGGAGATAACGGGATCTCTCTACCCGTGAGTGGGTTTCCTTTCCCAGCAATGTATCTGATCTCACTAACCAAAAACACAGTGGTACGTGTGACATCTTCTTAGTTATCAGTGGTCCTTGGAAAACGTTCGCCGCCGTGTGCTAAGATTGAACCTTGCACCTACAGAGGCTGTGGTGGGCACTATAAGCTTTGTTTATTTAATTTATTTGGTTGTTTCGGGATGTGAGGTTTTTGTTTTTCCTTCTTCTTAACAGTTAGATAGCTACATATATTTTACAGGACGTTGCAGTCAACCCCAGAATTGTTGGCTGTTTGTGATCTCTTGGCAAGTTTACGTATTTGCTATTGCATCTGAACCACCGACACCCATACTATTTCATACAAAACAACGCGGTCTGCTGCGAAATCACCATCAGCTAATCTTAACAGTACACAATCTTAATTGCGCACTAATAATACATTTATAAATGATTTTGTTTTCTCTCTTAGAAGCCCACAAAGTATTAAATAATGTGCACGAATTCAGCAACATGGGAAAGGACCCCAAAATACCGTTTATTCGTCTTCTTCTTTTGCCCTTGAGAGTCCTAGTGGGGTATAGACCCCCCCCCCCCCCCCCCAACCAAGCAATCCAAGCCACATGCAGGCCAGTTCCTGGTTGGTTGTATATTGTCTTTTTTTTTCTACGGTGTGAGATATTCCGTCTAAGGCCAACCCTCTTTGATAGTCTTTTACGTCATGCGCAGAACGTCTACAGCAATAAAGAATAACATATTCTGTAAAGTGGTTCAGCTATATTTGCAGTTTTACTGCGTCCTTCATTGTCGATGAAGAATGTTTGGTTACCACGTCCAATGTGTCTGTTGTGGTTATATATCTGTGAAGTTCACTAATGATAATATTTTTTGTTGGCGTTTGCGTCCGGGTTGGGGCAAACAAAATAAAAGGGGGGGGGGGCGGGGGGGGGGGTCTCTATACCATCTTCACTGCAATAGATACAAGCCCTTTTCAGGCCTCAAACAGCTTGAATGTCAGTGCAACGAGCTTACGTTCTTCTCTTTTCTTTTGTGTTCTCTCACTTTAAATTCAGGCCTAGCCAATAACTACTTCTAGTGCACTGGACTGATTTTTGCGTGTGGGTTAGCTTTCCCTATTACCAGTATCCCTTGCTATCAGATGAACCCACTCCGACTTCTGAGGTACTGGTAATTTACGTCCCCAAGTCAAGGACGAGAAGTCAACATTTTAGTCCAACTGACCGGTGTAGCAGTTTAACCCGCTACCTCGGCATCAGCACACCGGAAGTTTGAGAGCCAGCGCTCTTATCCATTCTGCCATACTGACCTTCGCTAATGATAGTGACACTGTATTCTTTCTTTCTATGTGTATATTTTTTTTTTAACATCCTGACACGATAACACCGCATTTTATTTCCACATTGAAACAGCATAGCTGTGTACACATATGGGGTAAACAATATTAGATTATCTTGAGCATGAAAGTTTGAGGTAAACAATATTAGATTATCTTGAGCGTGAACGTTTGAGGTAAACAATATTAGATTATCTTGAGCGTGAACATCAGTGGTAAACAATATTAGATTATCTTGAGCATGAACGTTTGAGGTAAACAATATTAGATTATCTTGGGCATGAACGTTTGAGGTAAACAATATTAGATTATCTTGGGCATGAACGTTTGAGGTAAACAATATTAGATTATCTTGGGCATGAACGTTTGAGGTAAACAATATTAGATTATCTTGGGCATGAACGTTTGAGGTAAACAATATTAGATTATCTTGAGCATGAACGTTTGAGGTAAACAATATTAGATTATCTTGAGCGTGAACATCAGTGGTAAACAATATTAGATTATCTTGAGCATGAACGTTTGAGGTAAACAATATTAGATTATCTTGGGCATGAACGTTTGAGGTAAACAATATTAGATTATCTTGGGCATGAACGTTTGAGGTAAACAATATTAGATTATCTTGGGCATGAACGTTTGAGGTGAACAATATTAGATTATCTTGAGCATGAACGTTTGAGGTAAACAATATTAGATTATCTTGGGCATGAACGTTTGAGGTAAACAATATTAGATTATCTTGGGCATGAACGTTTGAGGTAAACAATATTAGATTATCTTGGGCATGAACGTTTGAGGTAAACAATATTAGATTATCTTGGGCATGAACGTTTGAGGTAAACAATATTAGATTATCTTGGGCATGAACGTTTGAGGTAAACAATATTAGATTATCTTGAGCATGAACGTTTGAGGTAAACAATATTAGATTATCTTGAGCGTGAACATCAGTGGTAAACAATATTAGATTATCTTGGGCATGAACGTTTGAAGTAAACAATATTAGATTATCTTGGGCATGAACGTTTGAGGTAAACAATATTAGATTATCTTGGGCATGAACGTTTGAGGTAAACAATATTAGATTATCTTGGGCATGAACGTTTGAGGTGAACAATATTAGATTATCTTGGGCATGAACGTTTGAGGTAAACAATATTAGATTATCTTGGGCATGAACGTTTGAGGTAAACAATATTAGATTATCTTGGGCATGAACGTTTGAGGTAAACAATATTAGATTATCTTGGGCATGAACGTTTGAGGTAAACAATATTAGATTATCTTGGGCATGAACGTTTGAGGTGAACAATATTAGATTATCTTGGGCATGAACGTTTGAGGTAAACAATATTAGATTATCTTGGGCATGAACGTTTGAGGTAAACAATATTAGATTATCTTGAGCGTGAACATCAGTGGTAAACAATATTAGATTGTCATGAGCATGACCATTTGGGGTAAACAATATTAGATTGTCCTGAGCATGAACATTTGAGGTAAACAATATTAGATTATCCTAAGCATGAACATACGGGGTAAACAATATAAGACTGTTTTGAGAATGAATATGAACGGGGCAAGAGAACTAGCAAAGGATCCAGAGCCCTTTCAGCGATCCCTGATGAGAGCGACATTCTGCAAAGGACATGCTACATGATGAGGATGACTACCACGAGTTAGTTAGTTGCATAACCTTCACAGGACGTAGCAGTCAACCCCAGCATTTTTGACTGTTTATGATTCCTGGGCAAGTTCACAGTCAGTGGTTTGCCATATGCTTTCTGAACGACCGGCACTCATAGCATTTTATGAAAATCAACGCAAGGCGATCTGCATACAAATCGCCCGCAGCTGTGCTTGGATGCGGGATTGCGAAATACGTTCGTAACCCCTTCGGCACACCCCGAATCATCATCATGTGCCATGCCGATAGAAGTAAGCGGTCATGTTTTGCCATCTCACTCGATCACCAGAGTCGTGGATCAGCTCTGTGTTCTAGTCTCGATCATACCACGAGGCCAAGTCATCCAGGTATTTACTTCTCTGCCTTCCCCTTGTTCTTTTCCCCTCGATCTTGCCATTTGTCACCAAGTTCTCCAATTTATTTCTTCTCATAACGTGTCCAAAAGATTGTGACTGTCTACGTCTAATTTCTCTAATCAGTTTACGGTTTTTATCTGCTTCTTGTAAACTTGGTCATTGGTGTTTCTGCCTGTCTGTGGTATTCTTGGATAAAACTGATTTTCAGGATTTAATCAACACTAAAGCAGTCAGAAAAGCCAGCTTGTTGAATCAGTTAGGCTCATCATTCTTATTGTTTATCGCCTGCTATACAACTGCCTATGTCGCACTCATTCATTCAGTAGCATGTTCTTTGCAGAACCTCGCTTCGCATTAGTTTGTTTAAATAGTAAAGACAAACTGACCAGATAGACAAGACGAAAGTAAACGGGGAGATACTAAAACAAGTAACATGTTTCTCCTATTTTGGACATGTAATAACAGATGATGACAGAAGTGAGACAGAAATGAAAACAAGAATAAGAATGGCCAAGAATGTTTTCAACTACATGAAATCAGTATTAACATCTAGAGCAGTGGTTCTCAACCTTTTATGGCCCATGCACCCCTGCACTATACGTTCAGAATGTCACCCTCTCCCCCTTTTCGTATTTCCTCACTATAAATCTCCCCGCCCTTACACAGTATACGTGAAAATGGAAGCTAAATTTAATAACACATACTAGAGCAACGTCTACATAAAACATGATTTGCGGATCTACTTACGTTATAAAACGAATTTCAGAAAGGCGAGAAGTACAGAACTGTAAAGTATGGAGGGAAAAATAATATCAAGTAATCAGTTCGTGTATAAGCGCGATCTTAAAATAATCTTAATTTCTCTCCTCCCCCCCTCCCCCCTGCCCCTCCCCCCTGGAAACCCTAAAAATCCCTCCTGCGGGGGAATTCCCCACCGGTTGAGAAACAATGATCTAGAGAGATTAACAAAGCATTAAAAATTAGAATTATCAAATGTTATTATATTCCACACTACACTTTGGTGCGGAAACCTGGCCAATGAACAAGCAACTAGAAAGTCGAATAGAGGCTCTGGAGATGTGGATATGCAGAATAATATGTCGTATATCATGGACACAAAAACAATCAAATAGAGAGGTTCTAGAAAACCTGGGAATGAAAAGAGAATTGATTAAAGAAGTAAAAATACCATGTGAAATATTTCGGCCACATTAAAAGACATAACACTCTTATAAAAACTATACTGGTGGGTAAAATTGACGGCAAACGAGCAAGGGGTAGATGACGATAAAAATTGGAAGATAACATCAAGAGTTCGACGAACAGCAGCCTGACAGAATGTACAATCACGGCGAGAGGCAGACAGTATTGGAGATTCACTGCAGCCAACCTTCAATGTGGAGACGGCTCCTGATTGTTTAATTTAAGCCATCAGCTGCTTTTAAATTTATTCAAGGACACAGACGAAAATACTAGTTGTTTATCGCTGACCTTATGTTTATAGTTGAACTTAAGTTTATAGCTGACCTTAAATTTATAGCTAGCCTTAAGTTTATAGCTAACCTCAAGTGCATAGCTAATCTTAAGTTTATAGCTAACCTTGAGTGAAATGTTATATACATCTATTTGGGTCAGGCATCGAGAATTGTAAATAAAAGAAGTAATTCATATTTTCCAGGAAATTTACTCACTTGCACTCTGTTGTTTTTCAATGCAGATGGAGCAACAAATTCATAATAGCTCACATCCGTACAATTTCGTGCTAAGATTTATGGGGAAACGCCAAACGTGAATTACTGAAATGTTGCATTCATCATCATCATCATCATCATCATCATCATCATCATCATCATCATCATCATCATCATCATCATCATCATCATCATCATCATCATCATCATCATCATCACGTGTCACGTCGACAAGTGTGAGTGATCTTTGTTCGCTGTCTGATATGATCCAGTCTTGGTCAGGTCGCTGTTGTTGTCCCGAATATACCAAGTAGCCAAGCCATCCATGTATGTACGAGGGTAAGTCAATAAGTAAGTCACAAATGGCTGTAGAAAAATAACTAAATACGATAACTTCTTGAAACCAGTTTATTTTTATACACACAATGTCCCTTTATTTCTCAACATAATTTCCACCAACATTGATGCACTTATCCCATCGTTTTATCAGTCCTCCCAAACCGGCTGCATAGAACTGCGTGCTCTGTTCTCTAAACCATGTTTTCACTTCACATTCAACTTCGGCGTCATTCGCGAAATTTCTCCCGCCAAGATGGGTTGTCAGTGTTTATGCTGACAAATGTTGGTCCCGTAAAGCGGTGCATAGCTGGGTAGAAAAGTTACGAAGGCGAGTCAATAAGTAAGTCACACAGATCTGTGGGATGGCCGGCAAATGAAAACAAAGCACGCAGTTCTATGCAGCCGGTTTGGGAGGACTGATCAAACGATGGGATAAGTGCATCAATGTTGGTGGAAATTATGTTGAGAAATAAAGGGACAATGTATGTATTTAAAAAAAAAAAAATTGGTTTTAAGTTGTTATCATGTGTAGTTATTTGCCTACAGCCATTTGTGACGTACGTATTAACTTAACCTCGTATATCTTAATCTTTCTCTTATTCTTTTTCCATTAAGGTTTCCAGTTGCCACGGTGTTTTCCTGTGTTAATCAGTCAAGCGCTTTCTCCACAATGAAGGTTTGCTGCGATGGATATGTAACAGCGCACAGATAAATAGGACTAACGAGTTCTTTGTTTGAGTATAAACAGTCAGGTCTTAGTCAGATATGACTGAGCTACCGTATAACAGTAGACGGTACTACCTGGTCTCTGTTAGCGCCGAACGTTGGGCGGCGCTTACCAAACCCGACACCCCACATTGTGCCAACGGCTTCGGGCGGAAGAGCGCAATTGGGAGGGTACAAGCCTTACCCTGGTGCGAGGAAATGCAAGCTAAAGACAAAATTGTCATGGCAGGGCAGACCAGGCCCTAAGCCTTGGTTGGCGACTGGTCTAGGATCGAAGCTCCGACAGGCGGACAGTTAGAGCATTGCTTTGCTGATCCGGCAGCTTCTGCAGCTTGTCTTGTTCCAGATGTAGGGGTGTTACCTTTCCTCTGGAGTGAACTAGGCGGGCCGAGAGAGGGATCATGCTGCATGGGCAACACATGATCTCTATATTTTAGCCCAGGCTTTGTGCTATGGAGAGGCCCCACTGTGAACGGACATTTACAGCGCAAATTGGCCTTATCAGTCACACTCGCTACCGCCATAGTTAAAAGTTATTATGCCTTTTTAAAGCACAAACTATCGTCTGTCAAGACGGCAAGGTGCCAATGAGTGATGAAATAGAGATTTATTTCACCTTGATGACAACTTCTACAGCCTGCATACAACATGGCGTCTTCTCTCTTCCAGGCCCAGATGTTGACTGGTTCCTAACAACAAACTACGTCACGACTTGAGCATCTTTCTTCCCATTCCATCCTGATGCTCAAGCGTGCTGTAGTTTTGCCCACCCAATATACACATACTGCTACACCTTCCTATGTTTTCGAAAGACTTTTTCCCTTAAAAAGTCTTTACTCCCAATCTCCATTTCTCGTCCTTTTTGTAAACTCACGCAGATTGTTGTTCGTTTATCTCTTGACGTTTCAATATAATTCTCCCCCTAACATTACCGCTGACGTTGTGGCGAAGTGCTAGCGAACACGATTCGTAATCTCGCATACCGCGTTCGATAACAGCTGTGGGTGATTTGGTAGCAACACGAACGTCGGTCATTCAGAAAGCAATGGCAAAATACTAAACGTAAACTTACCTTATAAATCACAGTCAGAAAATATTTTGGGGATTAATTGTGACGTCTTGTAAAAGGATATACAACTAACTTGTTAAAATAACATTACCCAAAAGTCTCACGCCATGACATTTAATCTTCATTTTGCATTTTCTCTCACGTTGGATTGGTAGTGCATTGTTCCGTTCCCCTGCTACTGAGTTGAGTGTGTGGCGCGACACTGTGAGCTGTGAATTTCACGTGGAATGCTTTTACAGCTTTTTTCGCATGTTCGGAATAATGGCGGCCGGCCTATCGCTGAACTGACTGGCGTGCCTTATGAAGTAATGTGTGGCTGCTAGTTTTCAAGTGACTGCTGTTTCCATCGATGATGAACTGTATTTTTCGTGGAGGACTTGTGCATTCTGGCGGCGGCTTTATGCACAGTGTACATTTGCGAGCTGTTGGTTTGTCGAGACTCCTGTCTGTTCCACTTTTCACATGGGGTAGTGAGGAGTATTTTGTGTGATATTCACTGGCACCAGAACGAAGCATAATGGGGATGACCCGTTGCAGTAAAGTTGCAACCATGACTAATGACTAATGATAAGGACTGCGCCCTTCCAATTGCGCCCCTCCGCCCGAAGCCGTTGGCAGAATGTGGGATGTTTAGTGAGCGCAGCCCAACATTCGGTGTTAACAACAGAAAGCAGGTAGTACCGTCTATGACAGTGGTTCTCAACCTTTTTTGGCCCGTGCCCCCTTCACCATATTTTCAGAACGTCAGTCCCCCCTTTTCGTATTTCCTACTTAAAAATTTGGCCCGTGCCCCCCCCCCCACCCCACCCCCCTTTCACCATATTTTCAGAACGTCATTTCCCCCATTTCCCCCCCCCCCCCACTTTCGTATTTCCTACCAAACAATTCCCCCTCCCGCCCCTACACAGTATACGTAATAATGGAAGCACATACTAAAACAAGTCTAGACGTCCACGTAAAACTTACTGATGATTTACTTACTTTATAAAATGAATTTTAGAAGGGTGAGACGTACAGAACCGTAAAGTATGAAGGGAAAAACAAGATCAAGTAATCGGTTCTTGTATTAACGCGATCTTGAAATAATTTTCATCCCCCCTCTGGAAACCCCAAAATTCCCCCGTGGGGGGGGGGGGGGGAATTCCCCACCGGTTGAGAACCACTGGTCTATGAATATTGTTGATTGAATTAACACTTTCTCTTCGGCAGTTTTGAAACCCGCTACAACGATAAAAATAATCCATCAATTATTATCACACAACAAGGCCATTCACTTCACCAGACACAGAGATGATGTTGTGAAATGCTTACAGCTTAGCCTACAACTTTATCAATACTATACACATCGCAACAAACAGAAACCGGCGAGCCGTATCAACTATAGCGACAATGAAAGTGAAACTGCTGCGTTTGCGTGCGTCGACATTTACAGTTTTCAAATTATAACAGTTCTATACCCTGAAAAATGAGAAAGAGTTTGATAACGATTTAATTAAATCTATCATTTGACGAGTAGAAAACCGGGACAAATGAGCGTCTCGACGACTTTTTTTTTTTCAGGACAGTGAATAATTTCATTAAAAAACAGGGACTGTCCCGAAAAAAAAACACCTCGTGTGTGTGTATGTGGGGGGGGGGGGGGGGGGGGTGGGGGAGGACGGGTGGGGGAGTGTGTGTGGGGTGTGTGTGTGTTTAAGCTTTGTGGCGAAGGAGTTACATAGGCAATTCCGCTTACAGCGTTCGAAACACAGCTGCGGGCGATTTAGAAGCAGGAAGCCTTGAGCTGGTATTTCATACAATGGTAAGGGTGCCGATTGTTCAGAATGCAATGGCAAACTACTGAACACAAACTTGTCAATAAATCACAAATATGTAATAAATGCTGGGGTTGACTGCGATGCCCGGTAAGGGATATCCAAGTAACTAATACACATTCACGCACACTGTGTTCTTTTGATGTATAGAATACGTGATTTAAGTGCTACACGAGTATTTCCAACAAGTGTGATATATAGAATATGTGATTTCAAGTGCTACACTAGTACTTCCAACAAGTAGCATCATCCATCTCAAGTGACGTTTCTTGAGTTCGGGTGTTACTTTTACGTTTAAAGTAAAGTCGTTGTTTATGCTTTATAGGGCGTAGCAGTCAGCCCCAGCATTTGTTGGCAGTTCGTGATTCCCGGGCAAGTTTACGTTCAGTAGTTTGCCATTGCTTTCTGTACGACCGGCACCCATATCATTTCATAAAAAAACAACGTAAGGTGATCTGCTGCCAAGTCGCCAACAGCTGTGTTTCGGGTATGCGGGATTACGAACTGCGTCCGTAACCCCATCGCCACGGAGCAGGGTTTTTCGTTTAAGATAGCTAAAAACAGCGTTTAAACAGCCGTTTTTGTCCCTTTTTGCGAGCAGAAATTTGTTTACATAATACTCTAGTCAAAAGCCAAATCTATCAGTACTATCACCATGTTCGTCCCTACATTTACTTTAAGCAGTGTTCGTTGTTTTTATAAAAATAATAGTGGTGGCCAAGAGTTAAAATTGCCATTAGAAAAGATGTCCTTTTTGGCAGTCTATTTGAATAATTCAGCGGCTGACAGCCATCTGTTAGCCAAGCCATTATTTGCCCTTCCATATCGCCATTCAGCGGCTGGTGAAAACATACATGGTAGATGTTTGAGCAGAAGTCGCTTCTCAGCTGATGGCTCCTTTTTCTCGTCACCATAGTGGTTGTCGCCTTCTTGAACTTCTTCCTCCATTTGTGGATTTGTTCATAATTATTGTCGTCCTCTTTCTCCATTTGAGGATTTTCGGATTTGTTCATAGTGACTGTCGCCCTCTTCCTCCATTTGACAGATTCAGTGCCAAACGAAAAGTACGTTTCGACCAAACAAGAATGGATGGCAGAAAATGACAATTAGGGGTGTGTCACAGTTATTACCTAACAATAGCAGTTGTTAATAGGTAGCAAACATTTATTATAACGCAATGACAAAATTTCAGTGATATATCAGTCCATGGCAGATACGGGAAGTAGCTTAAGAATATTAATCATCCTATGACATTTAATCAATTACGCATTTATTTTGAGTACTTGTCGCCCTCTTCTCCCATTTGAGGATTTGTTCATAGTGATTGTCACCCTCTTCCTTCATTTGGACATTTGTTGATAATGATTGTAATCCTCTTCCTCCATTTGTTCATAGTGATTGTCACCATCTTTCTCCATTTGAGCATTTGTTCATATAGTGTGTTTACTTTTGTCTGCCCCAATATAAAATTCCATATCTCAGTAACCAACTGAAGGAAAATGATGAGATTTAGCATATAACCTTATCATTATGTCCACCCAACAAAAACATTTTGTTCTGGAGATTTTACAGCAGATTTCAAAGTTTGTTTATATGCGGTATATAATTTACGTGTCAGAGATGAAGTTCATAATTTTAAATGTATTACAACGTAGCCAGACAATCAGCGTTCACTGTTGAATATTTTACGTGTTTCACGGAATTGGTCTTATGCCAAGAACCCCGCGCTGTTTAAACTGGGACTGTTCAGGGGTGTCATCAAACTGTGGGTTATTTCAGGAAACCTGATTATTATTATTATTTTTTTTAGAAATCTTACCACTTATCGCTAACATTGAAATGTGTGAATATTTTTTCATTATATATTGAATGCGAAATTGTGTATACACTTCAAAGCACCGCTATGAAGTTGTACACATATTTTTGTATAAAAGCTGATCACAGAAGAGGCGGCAGTAATAGCTACACAACAACCAGTCCGCTGCAAGCCCCATTACACCAGTCTCTAGTCTGTGTCACAAAGTCTACCTCATCTACACCAGTCTCTAGTCTGTGTCACAAAGACTACCTCATCTACACCAGTCTCTAGTCTGTGTCACAAAGACTACATCATCTACACCAGTCTCTAGTCTGTGTCACAAAGTCTACCTCATCTACACCAGTCTCTAGTCTGTGTCACAAAGTCTACCTCATCTACACCAGTATCTAGTCTGTGTCACAAAGTCTACCTCATCTACACCAGTCTCTAGTCTGTGTCACAAAGTCTACCTCATCTACACCAGTATCTAGTCTGTGTCACAAAGTCTACCTCATCTACACCAGTCTCTAGTCTGTGTCACAAAGTCTACCTCATCTACACCAGTCTCTAGTCTGTGTCACAAAGTCTACCTCATCTACACCAGTATCTAGTCTGTGTAACAAAGTCTACCTCATCTACACCAGTCTCTAGTCTGTGTCACAAAGTCTACCTCATCTACACCAGTATCTAGTCTGTGTCACAAAGTCTACCTCATCTACACCAGTATCTAGTCTGTGTCACAAAGTCTACCTCATCTACACCAGTCTCTAGTCTGTGTCACAAAGTCTACCTCATCTACACCAGTATCTAGTCTGTGTCACAAAGTCTACCTCATCTACACCAGTCTCTAGTCTGTGTCACAAAGTCTACCTCATCTACAACAGTATCTAGTCTGTGTCACAAAGACTACCTCATCTACACCAGTCTCTAGTCTGTGTCACAAAGTCTACCTCATCTACACCAGTCTCTAGTCTGTGTCACAAAGTCTACCTCATCTACACCAGTATCTAGTCTGTGTCACAAAGACTACCTCATCTACACCAGTCTCTAGTCTGTGTCACAAAGTCTACCTCATCTACACCAGTATCTACTCTGTGTCACAAAGACTACCTCATTTACACCAGTATCTAGTCTGTGTCACAAAGTCTACCTCATCTACACCAGTATCTAGTCTGTGTCACAAAGACTACCTCATCTACACCAGTCTCTAGTCTGTGTCACAAAGACTACCTCATCTACACCAGTATCTAGTCTGTGTCACAAAGACTACCTCATATACACCAGTCTCTAGTCTGTGTCACAAAGACTACCTCATCTACACCAGTCTCTAGTCTGTGTCACAAAGACTACCTCATCTACACCAGTCTCTAGTCTGTGTCACAAAGACTACCTCATCTACACCAGTCTCTATTCTGTGTCACAAAGACTACCTCATCTACACCAGTCTCTAGTCTGTGTCACAAAGACTACCTCATCTACACCAGTCTCTAGTCTGTGTCACAAAGACTACCTCATCTACACCAGTATCTAGTCTGTGTCACAAAGTCTACCTCATCTACACCAGTATCTAGTCTGTGTCACAAAGTCTACCTCATCTACATCAGTATCTAGTCTGTGTCACAGTCTACCTCATCTACACCAGTCTCTAGTCTGTGTCACAAAGTCTACCTCATCTACACCAGTATCTAGTCTGTGTCACAAAGTCTACCTCATCTACACCAGTCTCTAGTCTGTGTCACAAAGTCTACCTCATCTACAACCAGTATCTAGTCTGTGTCACAAAGTCTACCTCATCTACACCAGTCTCTAGTCTGTGTCACAAAGTCTACCTCATCTACACCAGTCTCTAGTCTGTGTCACAAAGTCTACCTCATCTACACCAGTATCTAGTCTGTGTCACAAAGT
This sequence comes from Cepaea nemoralis, assembly GCA_014155875.1. NCBI lineage: Eukaryota > Metazoa > Mollusca > Gastropoda > Stylommatophora > Helicidae > Cepaea > Cepaea nemoralis. The sequence continues at coordinate 233,604 of JACEFZ010001875.1, forward strand.
CTACCTCATCTACACCAGTCTCTAGTCTGTGTCACAAAGTCTACCTCATCTACACCAGTATCTAGTCTGTGTCACAAAGTCTACCTCATCTACACCAGTATCTAGTCTGTGTCACAAAGTCTACCTCATCTACACCAGTCTCTAGTCTGTGTCACAAAGTCTACCTCATCTACACCAGTATCTAGTCTGTGTCACAAAGTCTACCTCATCTACACCAGTATCTAGTCTGTGTCACAAAGTCTACCTCATCTACACCAGTCAATAGTCTGTGTCACAAAGTCTACCTCATCTACACCAGTCTCTAGTCTGTGTCACAAAGTCTACCTCATCTACACCAGTCAATAGTCTGTGTCACAAAGTCTACCTCATCTACACCAGTCAATAGTCTGTGTCACAAAGTCTACCTCATCTACACCAGTCTCTAGTCTGTGTCACAAAGTCTACCTCATCTACACCAGTCTCTAGTCTGTGTCACAAAGTCTACCTCATCTACACCAGTCAATAGTCTGTGTCACAAAGTCTACCTCATCTACACCAGTCTCTAGTCTGTGTCACAAAGTCTACCTCATCTACACCAGTCAATAGTCTGTGTCACAAAGTCTACCTCATCTACACCAGTATCTAGTCTGTGTCACAAAGACTACCTCATCTACACCAGTCTCTAGTCTGTGTCACAAAGTCTACCTCATCTACACCAGTCTCTAGTCTGTGTCACAAAGTCTGCCTCATCTACACCAGTATCTAGTCTGTGTCACAAAGACTACCTCATCTACACCAGTCTCTAGTCTGTGTCACAAAGTCTACCTCATCTACACCAGTATCTAGTCTGTGTCACAAAGACTACCTCATCTACACCAGTCTCTAGTCTGTGTCACAAAGTCTACCTCATCTACACCAGTATCTAGTCGGTGTCACAAAGACTACCTCATCTACACCAGTCTCTAGTCTGTGTCACAAAGACTACCTCATCTACACCAGTCTCTAGTCTGTGTCACAAAGACTACCTCATCTACACCAGTCTCTATACTGTGTCAAAAAGACTACCTCATCTACACCAGTCTCTAGTCTGTGTCACAAAGACTACCTCATCTACACCAGTCTCTAGTCTGTGTCACAAAGACTACCTCATCTACACCAGTCTCTAGTCTGTGTCACAAAGACTACCTCATCTACACCAGTCTCTAGTCTGTGTCACAAGACTACCTCATCTACACCAGTCTCTAGTCTGTGTCACAAAGACTACCTCATCTACACCAGTCCTCTAGTCTGTGTCACAAAGACTACCTCATCTACACCAGTCTCTAGTCTGTGTCACAAAGACTACCTCATCTACACCAGTCTCTAGTCTGTGTCACAAAGACTACCTCATCTACACCAGTCTCTACTCTGTGTCACAAAGACTACCTCATCTACACCAGTCTCTACTCTGTGTCACAAAGACTACCTCATCTACACCAGTCTCTAGTCTGTGTCACAAAGACTACCTCATCTACACCAGTCTCTAGTCTGTGTCACAAAGACTACCTCATCTACACCAGTCTCTATTCTGTGTCACAAAGACTACCTCATCAACACCAGTATCTAGTCTGTGTCACAAAGTCTACCTCATCTACACCAGTATCTAGTCTGTGTCACAAAGACTACCTCATCTACACCAGTATCTAGTCTGTGTCACAAAGTCTACCTCATCTACACCAGTATCTAGTCTGTGTCACAAAGACTACCTCATCTACACCAGTATCTAGTCTGTGTCACAAAGACTACCTCATCTACACCAGTCTATAGTCTGTGTCACAAAGTCTACCTCATCTACACCAGTCTCTAGTCTGTGTCACAAAGACTACCTCATCTACAACAGTCTCTTGTCTGTGTCACAAAGACTACCTCATCTACAACAGTCTCTAGTCTGTGTCACAAAGTCTACCTCATCTACACCAGTATCTAGTCTGTGTCACAAAGTCTACCTCATCTACACCAGTCTCTAGTCTGTGTCACAAAGTCTACCTCATCTACACCAGTCTCTAGTCTGTGTCACAAAGTCTACCTGATCTACACCAGTCTCTAGTCTGTGTCACAAAGTCTACCTCATCTACACCAGTCTCTAGTCTGTGTCACAAAGTTTACCTCATCTACACCAGTATCTAGTCTGTGTCACAAAGTCTACCTCATCTACACCAGTATCTAGTCTGTGTCACAAAGTCTACCTCATCTACACCAGTCTCTAGTCTGTGTCACAAAGTCTACCTCATCTACACCAGTATCTAGTCTGTGTCACAAAGTCTACCTCATCTACACCAGTATCTAGTCTGTGTCACAAAGACTACCTCATCTACACCAGTCTCTAGTCTATGTCACAAAGACTACCTCATCTACACCAGTATCTAGTCTGTGTCACAAAGACTACCTCATCTACACCAGTCTCTATACTGTGTCACAAAGACTACCTCATCTACACCAGTCTCTAGTCTGTGTCACAAAGACTACCTCATCTACACCAGTCTCTAGTCTGTGTCACAAAGACTACCTCATCTACACCAGTCTCTAGTCTGTGTCACAAAGACTACCTCATCTACACCAGTCTCTAGTCTGTGTCAAAAAGACTACCTCATCTACACCAGTCTCTAGTCTGTGTCACAAAGACTACCTCATCTACACCAGTCTCTAGTCTGTGTCACAAAGTCTACCTCATCTACACCAGTCTCTAGTCTGTGTCACAAAGTCTACCTCATCTACACCCAGTCTCTAGTCTGTGTCACAAAGACTACCTCATCTACACCAGTCTCTAGTCTGTGTCACAAAGACTACCTCATCTACACCAGTCTCTAGTCTGTGTCACAAAGACTACCTCATCTACACCAGTCTCTAGTCTGTGTCACAAAGACTACCTCATCTACACCAGTCTCTAGTCTGTGTCACAAAGACTACCTCATCTACACCAGTCTCTAGTCTGTGTCACAAAGACTACCTCATCTACACCAGTCTCTAGTCTGTGTCACAAAAGACTACCTCATCTACACCAGTCTCTAGTCTGTGTCACAAAGACTACCTCATCTACACCAGTCTCTAGTCTGTGTCACAAAGACTACCTCATCTACACCAGTCTCTAGTCTGTGTCACAAAGCTACCTCATCTACACCAGTCTCTAGTCTGTGTCACAAAGACTACCTCATCTACACCAGTCTCTAGTCTGTGTCACAAAGACTACCTCATCTAACACCAGTATCTAGTCTGTGTCACAAAGTCTACTCATCTACACCAGTATCTAGTCTGTGTCACAAAGTACTACCTCATCTACACCAGTCTCTAGTCTGTGTCACAAAGACTACCTCATCTACACCAGTCTCTAGTCTGTGTCACAAAGACTACCTCATCTACACCAGTCTCTAGTCTGTGTCACAAAGACTACCTCATCTACACCAGTCTCTAGTCTGTGTCACAAAGTCTACCTCATCTACACCAGTCTCTAGTCTGTGTCACAAAGATCTACCTCATCTACACCAGTCTCTAGTCTGTGTCACAAAGACTACCTCATCTACACCAGTCTCTAGTCTGTGTCACAAAGACTACCTCATCTACACCAGTCTCTAGTCTGTGTCACAAAGTCTACCTCATCTACACCAGTCTCTAGTCTGTGTCACAAAGTCTACCTCATCTACACCAGTATCTAGTCTGTGTCACAAAGTCTACCTCATCTACACCAGTATCTAGTCTGTGTCACAAAGTCTACCTCATCTACACCAGTCAATAGTCTGTGTCACAAAGTCTACCTCATCTACACCAGTCTCTAGTCTGTGTCACAAAGTCTACCTCATCTACACCAGTCAATAGTCTGTGTCACAAAGTCTACCTCATCTACACCAGTATCTAGTCTGTGTCACAAAGACTACCTCATCTACACCAGTCTCTAGTCTGTGTCACAAAGACTACCTCATCTACACCAGTCTCTAGTCTGTGTCACAAAGACTACCTCATCTACACCAGTCTCTAGTCTGTGTCACAAAGACTACCTCATCTACACCAGTCTCTAGTCTGTGTCACAAGTCTACCTCATCTACACCAGTCTCTAGTCTGTGTCACAAAGTCTACCTCATCTACACCAGTCTCTAGTCTGTGTCACAAAGACTACCTCATCTACACCAGTCTCTAGTCTGTGTCACAAAGACTACCTCATCTACACCAGTATCTAGTCTGTGTCACAAAGTCTACCTCATCTACACCAGTCAATAGTCTGTGTCACAAAGTCTACCTCATCTACACCAGTCTCTAGTCTGTGTCACAAAGTCTACCTCATCTACACCAGTCAATAGTCTGTGTCACAAAGACTACCTCATCTACACCAGTCTCTAGTCTGTGTCACAAAGACTACCTCATCTACACCAGTCTCTAGTCTGTGTCACAAAGACTACCTCATCTACACCAGTCTCTAGTCTGTGTCACAAAGACTACCTCATCTACACCAGTCTCTAGTCTGTGTCACAAAGACTACCTCATCTACACCAGTCTCTAGTCTGTGTCACAAAGACTACCTCATCTACACCAGTCTCTAGTCTGTGTCACAAAGACTACCTCATCTACACCAGTCTCTAGTCTGTGTCACAAAGACTACCTCATCTACACCAGTCTATAGTCTGTGTCACAAAGACTACCTCATCTACACCAGTCTCTAGTCTGTGTCACAAAGACTACCTCATCTACACCAGTCTCTAGTCTGTGTCACAAAGACTACCTCATCTACACCAGTCTCTAGTCTGTGTCACAAAGACTACCTCATCAACACCAGTATCTAGTCTGTGTCACAAAGTCTACCTCATCTACACCAGTATCTAGTCTGTGTCACAAAGACTACCTCATCTACACCAGTCTCTAGTCTGTGTCACAAAGACTACCTCATCTACACCAGTCTCTAGTCTGTGTCACAAAGACTACCTCATCTACACCAGTATCTAGTCTGTGTCACAAAGACTACCTCATCTACACCAGTCTCTAGTCTGTGTCACAAAGTCTACCTCATCTACACCAGTCTCTTGTCTGTGTCACAAAGACTACCTCATCTACACCAGTCTCTTGTCTGTGTCACAAAGACTACCTCATCTACACCAGTCTCTAGTCTGTGTCACAAAGACTACCTCATCTACACCAGTCTCTAGTCTGTGTCACAAAGTCTACCTCATCTACACCAGTCTCTAGTCTGTGTCACAAAGTCTACCTCATCTACACCAGTATCTAGTCTGTGTCACAAAGTCTACCTCATCTACACCAGTATCTAGTCTGTGTCACAAAGTCTACCTCATCTACACCAGTCAATAGTCTGTGTCACAAAGTCTACCTCATCTACACCAGTCTCTAGTCTGTGTCACAAAGTCTACCTCATCTACACCAGTCAATAGTCTGTGTCACAAAGTCTACCTCATCTACACCAGTCAATAGTCTGTGTCACAAAGACTACCTCATCTACACCAGTCTCTAGTCTGTGTCACAAAGACTACCTCATCTACACCAGTCTCTAGTCTGTGTCAAAAAGACTACCTCATCTACACCAGTCTCTAGTCTGTGTCACAAAGACTACCTCATCTACACCAGTCTCTAGTCTGTGTCACAAAGTCTACCTCATCTACACCAGTCTCTAGTCTGTGTCACAAAGTCTACCTCATCTACACCAGTCTCTAGTCTGTGTCACAAAGACTACCTCATCTACACCAGTCTCTAGTCTGTGTCACAAAGACTACCTCATCTACACCAGTATCTAGTCTGTGTCACAAAGTCTACCTCATCTACACCAGTCAATAGTCTGTGTCACAAAGTCTACCTCATCTACACCAGTCTCTAGTCTGTGTCACAAAGTCTACCTCATCTACACCAGTCAATAGTCTGTGTCACAAGACTACCTCATCTACACCAGTCTCTAGTCTGTGTCACAAAGACTACCTCATCTACACCAGTCTCTAGTCTGTGTCACAAAGACTACCTCATCTACACCAGTCTCTAGTCTGTGTCAAAAAGACTACCTCATCTACACCAGTCTCTAGTCTGTGTCACAAAGACTACCTCATCTACACCAGTCTCTAGTCTGTGTCACAAAGTCTACCTCATCTACACCAGTCTCTAGTCTGTGTCACAAAGTCTACCTCATCTACACCAGTCTCTAGTCTGTGTCACAAAGACTACCTCATCTACACCAGTCTCTAGTCTGTGTCCACAAAGACTACCTCATCTACACCAGTCTCTAGTCTGTGTCACAAAGACTACCTCATCTACACCAGTCTCTAGTCTGTGTCACAAAGACTACCTCATCTACACCAGTCTCTAGTCTGTGTCACAAAGACTACCTCATCTACACCAGTCTCTAGTCTGTGTCACAAAGACTACCTCATCTACACCAGTCTCTAGTCTGTGTCACAAAGACTACCTCATCTACACCAGTCTCTAGTCTGTGTCACAAAGACTACCTCATCTACACCAGTCTATAGTCTGTGTCACAAAGACTACCTCATCTACACCAGTCTCTAGTCTGTGTCACAAAGACTACCTCATCTACACCAGTCTCTAGTCTGTGTCACAAAGACTACCTCATCTACACCAGTCTCTAGTCTGTGTCACAAAGACTACCTCATCAACACCAGTATCTAGTCTGTGTCACAAAGTCTACCTCATCTACACCAGTATCTAGTCTGTGTCACAAAGACTACCTCATCTACACCAGTCTCTAGTCTGTGTCACAAAGACTACCTCATCTACACCAGTCTCTAGTCTGTGTCACAAAGACTACCTCATCTACACCAGTATCTAGTCTGTGTCACAAAGACTACCTCATCTACACCAGTCTCTAGTCTGTGTCACAAAGTCTACCTCATCTACACCAGTCTCTTGTCTGTGTCACAAAGACTACCTCATCTACAACAGTCTCTAGTCTGTGTCACAAAGTCTACCTCATCTACACCAGTCTCTAGTCTGTGTCACAAAGTCTACCTCATCTACACCAGTCTCTAGTCTGTGTCACAAAGTCTACCTCATCTACACCAGTCTCTAGTCTGTGTCACAAAGTCTACCTCATCTACAACAGTATCTAGTCTGTGTCACAAAGTCTACCTCATCTACACCAGTATCTAGTCTGTGTCACAAAGTCTACCTCATCTACACCAGTCTCTAGTCTGTGTCACAAAGTCTACCTCATCTACACCAGTCTCTAGTCTGTGTCACAAAGTCTACCTCATCTACACCAGTCTCTAGTCTGTGTCACAAAGTCTACCTCATCTACACCAGTCTCTAGTCTGTGTCACAAAGTCTACCTCATCTACACCAGTATCTAGTCTGTGCCACAAAGTCTACCTCATCTACACCAGTATCTAGTCTGTGTCACAAAGTCTACCTCATCTACACCAGTATCTAGTCTGTGTCACAAAGTCTACCTCATCTACACCAGTATCTAGTCTGTGTCACAAAGTCTACCTCATCTACACCAGTCTCTAGTCTGTGTCACAAAGTCTACCTCATCTACACCAGTATCTAGTCTGTGTCACAAAGTCTACCTCATCTACACCAGTCTCTAGTCTGTGTCACAAAGTCTACCTCATCGACACCAGTCTCTAGTCTGTGTCACAAAGTCTACCTCATCGACACCAGTATCTAGTCTGTGTCACAAAGTCTACCTCATCTACACCCTTCTCTAGTCTGTGTCACAAAGTCTACCTCATCTACACCAGTATCTAGTCTGTGTCACAAAGTCTACCTCATCTACACCAGTCTCTAGTCTGTGTCACAAAGTCTACCTCATCTACACCAGTCTCTAGTCTGTGTCACAAAGTCTACCTCATCTACACCAGTCTCTAGTCTGTGTCACAAAGTCTACCTCATCTACACCAGTCTCTAGTCTGTGTCACAAAGTCTACCTCATCTACACCAGTCTCTAGTCTGTGTCACAAAGTCTACCTCATCTACACCAGTCTCTAGTCTGTGTCACAAAGTCTACCTCATCTACACCAGTCTCTAGTCTGTGTCACAAAGTCTACCTCATCTACACCAGTCTCTAGTCTGTGTCACAAAGTCTACCTCATCTACACCAGTCTCTAGTCTGTGTCACAAAGTCTACCTCATCTACACCAGTCTCTAGTCTGTGTCACAAAGTCTACCTCATCTACACCAGTCTCTAGTCTGTGTCACAAAGACTACCTCATCTACACCAGTCTCTAGTCTGTGTCACAAAGTCTACCTCATCTACACCAGTCTCTAGTCTGTGTCACAAAGACTACCTCATCTACACCAGTCTCTAGTCTGTGTCACAAAGACTACCTCATCTACACCAGTCTCTAGTCTGTGTCACAAAGTCTACCTCATCTACACCAGTCTCTAGTCTGTGTCACAAAGTCTACCTCATCTACACCAGTCTCTAGTCTGTGTCACAAAGTCTACCTCATCTACACCAGTCTCTAGTCTGTGCCACAAAGACTACCTCATCTACATCAAATTTATATATTTATTTATAGTTATATAAAATTACTCCCAATTTACCCGATTTTCCTCAGGTAAATGAGCTGAAAAATTCACGCAAAAACTCTTGTTGCCTAAAGCACCATTCTTTCAAAGCATGAACACGATAGTATTGTTACTTTGTTACACACACCATTACATGTGGTATCCTTTGTTAAAACTACATGAAATAATATATTTATCTAGATCTGTTGCTAATGTGTTAAAATGCAAACAGCAGCAAGAAGGCCATCATCAGACAAAAGAGACCCACAGCTTCGGACAGGGCAAATCCCAAGATGGCAAAGGAGAAAAGCTGACCCTTCAATGAAGGGTTACGAGCATAGCCTAACACCAGACTTCCGAAGACGCGGCCAATTCCAGCCCCTGAGCCAGCGACACCAACGGTTGCAGCTCCAGCACCAATATATTTAGCAGCTTGATCAATATCATGTTGAACTGCACTGGTTTGGAAAGATCGGATCTGGCTAAAAAGGGATGGTGTATTGCTTCTTCTTCTTCTTTCGTTCGCCTGAAATATGTTTATAACTGCAATGTTGTCTCTTGTATGAATCTAACAGTCTTTTTTAGTTCATTCAGCGGTCCATAGAGTTTATCTTCCACTGTTGTCTCTCTAGGCCAGAAGGTTCGCCTGGATATGTTGTAGTTTGGGCAATCCTGGAGTATGTGCTCTGCTGTCTGCGACGTCAAACCACATGTGCACATGGCTGAGTCACCAATCTTGAATTTTGTATACATGTGGTTGCGTAATCTATTGTGTCTTGTTCTGAGGCGCAGAAGAATGACCTGTTCTGGTCTGTCCATAACGTGGTAGTCGTCTTGAGTAAGGTTTGGTGGCCTTCTGACTGATTTGATCATTCTTTTCTTTTGGTGGTATGTAATAGGCACATCTGGTTGTTCTTCTTGTGCTCCTTCCTTAGCCAATCGATCAGCTCTGTCGTTTCCGGGGATTCCACAGTGGGATGGTATCCACTGTATGGTGATCTTACGCTGACTGCTAAGTTCAGAAAGTAGTGTCCTCAGAACTGGCAATTTCCCAGACAGGAGCGCCTCTATTACGGATTTTGCATCTGTCAATATCACCACAGGTTGTGTACCATGGCTGGTATTTTGTAATTTCTCTGTGGCTATCTTGATTGCCTCAATTTCAGCATCATAATTATGGCAGTACTTTCCTGTTGGAATTCTGGCCGTGTCTCTAGTATTATTTGGGCATTCTGTATACACTCCCGCTCCTCCATTTCGAACAGCATTTTGTGCTGACCCATCTGTGTAGACTCGGATTCAGAGGTCCTGTGGGTATTCGTCATCAAGGAAGCTGAGAGTGGCTGTTCTGCGCTGTACACTGTTCTGTTCTTCCTTGTCAAATATTCCTCTCACTTTTGACTGGATTTGTAGCGATATTCTATGTTCATCTTTCCACGGGGTTCGCTCTGGAATAGTTGTCAGGGGGATATCAACTGTGGGAAGATCGATGGTTTCTCTGCAGAGTTGTTTGGCCTGGTGGATGAAACTACTTCTTTTCAACCGCCCCATAGCTAAGTTTTCAAATCTGTTCTTCATAGGGTGGCCTGGCAAGCTGAGAAACTTTTCTGCTTGTATTAGTGTTTTTGTATCTCTGCGTTCTCTTAAAGCTTGTGTCCTCCCCATTTTCTCCATTGCTACTATAGGGGTTGATCTCATCCCTCCTGTGATGACTCTAAGAGCTTGATTTTGCACCTTGTCCAGCTCCTGCAATGTAGTTTTTGATGCTGAACACCACGCAGTTGACCCGTATTCTAAGTGTGGTCGTATGCTCTGTTGATAAACTTTGCTAAGTATTTTCCCACTGGCTCCCCAAGTGGTTCCAGTTAGCTTTCTCAGGATGGCAATTTTCCTTCTGGCTTTTGCTACTGCTTTTTTAATGTGTTTTCTCCATGTCAGCCTGTCGTCGAATGTTACACCAAGGTATGTTGGTTCCTTATCTTCTCTTAGGGGTGTTCCATTTATCTGAATGCTCCCTGCCTTTTGTTTCGGAGAAAGGGTAAATAGAGTGGTGCTGCACTTGTCAGTGTTTATGCTGATACACCATCTATCCGCCCATGCAACAAATGTATCTACAGCTCTTTGTAGCAATATGGTGGCCACTGATGCATGTTCATTTGCGCTCCACAAAACCAGGTCATCAGCGTACATTGCCGCTTTAACTCCATTGGGTAGATTAGCAACAAGATCATTGATGAAGATTAGAAAAAGTGTTGGGGACAGGACTCCGCCCTGGGGAACACCGTGACGCAATAGTACTTTCTTGCTCTTGAGACCGTCTATCTGTACTCGGGCTCTTCTGTTGTGCAAGTATGCTTTTACCCATTTGTACATTCTTCCATTGACTTTACAGTTTCTCAGTTTCTTCATCAGACCTTCTTTCCAGACTTTGTCAAAGGCTTTCTTCAGATCTATCCAAGCCGCAAGTACCAGCTTCTTCTCTTGGAATGCATCCTCAACTTCTTGAGAGAGGTAGGTTGTCTGATCTTCCGTAGAGTAGCACTGCCTAAAGGCAGCCTGTTGTGGCACAAGGATGTTTTCACTTTCAATGTACCACTGTAGTCTGTGATTGATGACGCGTTCCATTGTTTTGCAGAGACAACTGGTGAGGCTAATGGGTCTGTAGCTGGAGGCAATGGAACTGTCTTTCCCAGATTTTAGGAGGGGTATCATGATTGCTTCTCTCCAGACTTGTGGAACACTGCCTAAGGTCCATGTATTATTAAAGATCTGTAGCAGCTTTGCTTTGGCCTCTCTTCCTAGGTTCCTGATCATTTCATTGGAGATACCATCAGCTCCTGGTGATTTTCTCATTTTCAGTTTTGAAATGGCTAGCTCCAGTTCACTGAATGTGATAGGTGTCTCCATAACCTCATGTACAATTTCCTTCTGTCCTGTATTTTGCCATTTCTCTCGAATCTCCTGTTGTTTCTCTGGACTAATTTCAATATTGTCATCTTGTGCGAATGAGTCCGCAAAATGGTCAGCTGCTTGCTTTCCTGTTAAGATGTTTCCGTCTTTATGTAGCGCAATTTTTGAGTTTCTCCCTGTGCCCTCATCGTTAAGCTGTTTTATTAGCCTCCATAACTTCCTTGTGTCTTTTTCAAAGTTCAGTGACTCTGTTTTCTCCTGCCAGCTTTTCCGTCTAGCCTGCAGTTGGGCCCTTTGAAATTTGGCTTTTGCGTGCTGATATTTATTGTGGTGCTCTTGGCTGGGATTGGCCTCTGCTTGTTTTCTACATATATCCACATCATTATGCAACTGTTCCAGTTCACTATTCCAGTAGGGTTTATAATGTTTACGGGCTCCTCTTGGTATTGTTTCGCGTGCTGCCTGTAGTATGCATTTCCCAAACTCTTCAACTACTTTATTTATGTCCTTCTCAGTGTTCAGGTTTCTAACCAGTATGCTAGTGCGATGCTTGTACATTGCCCAGTCTGCTTTCTTGTAGTTCCACCTCGAGATGGTGCTGCTTTCACTTACAAGCTCATTTTCTACAGTTAGAAAGACTGGCCGATGGTCACTGCCACCAAGTTGTTTCCCAACAATTCGTGTAATGTTCCACTCCAGGTCTGGTGAATGAAACGCCAGGTCAGGTGTAGTTGTAGAGTGCCATGATCTCGAGTAGAAGGTATGTGGGTCAGACGGCTTGTTAATCAGGATGAATCTATTCTCATCCTGCCAATCTTCCAATCTCTCTCCTCTCTGGTCCATGTGATCATATCCCCAGCTCTGCGAATGGCTGTTGAAGTCGCCACACACAATCATTTTTCCTTTTAATGGTAGTGTGTCCAGTGCCTGTGGGCGGTCATTTGGACAGTAGTAATTGATCAGGTGAAAGTCTGTATTGTCTGTCTTAAGTTTAAGTGCCTGATACTCAGCCCCTTCCATGTGAACTTCAATTTGGGGAGCAGGAATGTTGTTTTTGACAAGAGTCAGTATCCCACCTTTTCGCCTGTCCTTTCGGTCAGATCGGTAACACTGGTAGCCTCTGATTTTGAAGGCTATATTGTATTGCTAAATCTGGACTACATTCAAAGCTGCGATACCACTGTAACTTGAGATGCTGGATTTGGTGTATGCTGCTCTTGTTTTCCTACGACTGTGCTGACGACCGGCCGCAACGCTAGGCTAACATTTCAAACCATTCGTAACATTTATTCCAATATACCCACTGTGTAGAGTCTGAAAAATAGTCTTTAGACTCATTATATTGCTCATCTCCACGGAAATCTTTAGTAAATTTTTTTTTTAAACAAGACCACGCGATAGACGGTTAGATCCAAATATGACAACACTGGGAACAAATAAACAGGTGAAAGATTTCTACGTTGTGAAGAGAAACCAGAGTAAGAATGTCAGGTCGACCATTGGGGGAAGTCGTTAACATCGTGCATGGAGCTTGCAGTGTTCAAACATTGTATATATTGCATTAACAAGTACATTATGTATAATTTTAAGAGTAAAAGTATTTATACTTTAGGATATTAAATAATCGTGTTAACTGTGCGTAGGTAATGTCATTAAATTAAACATTTAACAACTGATGTAACTAATTGCTTTTTTAGAAAAAAGTTGGCGAGTTATGTCCCTTGCAAACAATAAAATGAAAATTATGTTCCCGTGAAAAGGAGGTATTTGTTTCCCCTTGTAACAACACATGTCTTCAATTATAGGAGGCTGCAGGAAACTACGGTTAAAGACGAATTCAATCAAGAAATCAAAAAATCTACATAAGAACATCCCTGATTACTACTCAAGCGTAGATAAGGAATGGACATGTTTCAAGGCTGCCATGCTCGACACACTGGAAAATAAATGTGGAACAAAGAAAGTAAAGTAGTAAACAGGAAAAGAGCGCTGCAGAAATACCAAAAGGCAAGGACAGAAGAGAATTTTCAAGAATACAACAAACGAAGCAAACAGTAAAACATGCAAAACAAAAGGAGTGGAAAAGATTCTGTCAAACACTCAGTCCAGATACACCAACCACAAAGGTGTGGAAACAAATAAAAGCTATTCAAGGAAATAAAAAGACCAGCAAAATCCCAACCATTAAAAGCACGGAACTAGCAGTAACAGACCAGGACAAAGCCAAAGTGTTTGGACATTACTTCCACAAAGTCTGCTCTAACAAAAGACTAGGAAGCAAAGAAAGGCATAGAAGGGAGGAACTGACACAAGACACAACAGACGAGAACATCGAAGAACACTTTATGGATGCAGACATCACAACAGATGAGGTGATGACAGCGCTAAACGAAAAATCCGAAACCGCGGCTGGAGCGGACATTCTAAATTATACCATCCTTAAAAAGCTCCCGAAGATCACCATAAAAACAATGACTAAGCTGTATAATGTAATCTGGCAGACGGGAAAGATCCCCAGACAGTGGAAAACAGCCACGGTGATCCCAATCAAGAAACTAGGGAAAGAGCCAACAAGGGTAGAATAATACCGCCCCATCTCGCTGACATCGCACCTGGGCAAAGTTATGGAGGCTGTGATAAATAAAAGAATAACATTCTACCTGGAGAATAATGAACTGTACAGCCATACACAATCCGGGTTTAGAGCCAACAGGTGCACGATGGATCAGATCATCAAGTTGGAAAACCATGTAAAGAAAGGATTCAAGAGAGGGGAAAAGACGTTGGCTGTATTCCTGGACCTAGCCCAGGCGTACGATCAATGCTGGAGTGAAGCCACACTAATCAAGATAAAGAAAGTAGGCATAGTGGGTAGAACCTACAAATACATAGAAAACTTCCTCAAAGATAGAAGCTTCTCAGTGAGGATAGGGAATGAGGTTAGTTAGTTAGTTAGTTAGTCGACAGATCATCCTCATTGCACATCGAACCATTCAGTCCATAAGTGCTCGGATCCCCTCCTCAGCAAATCCTGCAACGTGTAGCGGCTAACGACGCCAGTTCTGTGTTGGTTTATCAATCTTCTTTGGCTTCCTGCGTAGTGTTCTTGTTTGGCCACCCCTCTTTTAATTTGCTGCTCTCGCAGTCTGGCCATTGTTGTAGATTCACAGTCATCACTTGGCTCTCGCAAAAGTCTTACTTCTCGTAGAGCATTCAGAATGACGGCCTTCAGAATGAGGTATCCGACACATATGTGTAAGAGAACGGCATTCCCCAGGGCTCGGTCATCTCACCAACAATCTTTTCAATACTGATGAACGATCTGACAGAAGAGATTCAAGACCAGAAAACAGGACTATCTCAATTTGCGGACGACTGCGCCATATGGAGGAGTGGCAAGGCGGCAAAGACTACAAGAGGACCCCTCCAAAAACAAATAAACAAGCTAACAGCATGGATGGACAAATGGGGTTTCAAAATCAATACCAATAAAACGGTCAGCATGGTATTTAGCAGCAAGAAGAAGATAAATCATAACAAGGACTGGAAAATAGAGATAAAAGGGGAAACCATTAATAGAACAAAGAGCACAGTCTTCCTGGGAATGACCCTTGACGAACAGATGAACTGGTCAAAACATATAAGCCAGACATTAGAAAAATGCAAGAAAGCAAGCAACCTACTGCGGGTGATAAAATGTAACGGCTGGGGTGCCCACACCCAAACAATGCTGATGTTCTATAAAGCATTTATCAGGGGCAAGCTAGAATATGGCAGCACTGTGTACGACTCAGCATCAGAAGCCAACAAGAGGAAGCTAGACACCATACAGACCCAAGCGCTAAACACCATCCTGGGTGCTGGAAAAAGGACATCCAGAGAAGCCATGGAGGTAGCACTGGGTGTACTTCCACTGAGTCTGAGGCGTAAACAGCTGACGTATAACTACTGGCTAAAGGTAGCACAAGACAAAAACCACCCTGGATACCAAACGTTCAGTGACAACAACAGCAAAAGGGGGGGGGGGGGGAGAGAGATCCCAATATTAAAACTGCAAAGACCGGCAGGATGGGAAGCAGCAGAGAAGATGAAGGAAGTAATGGAGCTAGCAGGGACCCTGAAACAGACAAGACGGTTCAAGCAAACAATGTTGTTCGTCCATCATGAATGACGAGGACCATTCATTACACTGCATCTTTTGATGAGGAACGAATGACTTGCGCTTTAATTTTTAATATAGCGAGGTAGTGGTCGCGCAACACCGTCGTCCCCGCTGTCTCGTCTGTGTCCATCTGGCTCCAGTGGCGAGCATGGCAAGACGACTGGAAGACGGACACAGATGCAGTGGACGTTAGGCTGCCACGGCCAGTTATCCCTGTATATATCGGCTCTCGAGAGCCTCGTGCAAACGGCCCTTCCGTCACTTCCTTTAGTTTTCAGTTTTAGACACGCGTAGCGACAAGCAATGAGCGTATGATTACTGATAGGATCCGCAAGATATCTTTCGCCGAAGACGGACTGACCGCCAGAACAGACCACACGCATATGAGGCGAGAAGCTGCCCACAGAAGATATTACTCGTCAAAGTTGCGAACAAATCTCCAGATTTACGGTTGAGCCTCACCAGCGCACAAGTGCACATGGCGACTGACAGGACAGACGTTCACGCACACGCAAGCCAAGAGTAGCATCGCTAAAGCGCGCCCTCCCGGTACAAGGTGATACATGCAAAACCACTGGACGCCTACCGACGAGCTTTCAAGCTACGCCGGCAGGACTGACCGAAAAAAAGCTTTACCAGCAAACAATACGCAAACAATACTACCATGGGAACTAACAGTCCCATTCACTGACTGTAATCTAGCAAAGTCCATCACCAAGGACACGGAGGACACAGACGCGACCGAGGAATACATACAAGAAATCAGTAAGGACAACCTCATAATATACACAGACGGATCCAAGAACGAACAGGGAGAGGTAGGAGCAGGAGTAGTGGTCCCAGACTGGAAGATGAAGAGACAGTTCAAACTAACAGACCAGACAGCAGTATGCACGGCCGAACTGGTAGCCATAGTGAAAGGCCTAGAGATCGCAGCCGAAAAACCACCACTGAGACTGTATATTAACAGACTCCCTGTCATCAGTACAAACGCTCGGGAACTTAAATAGAGGCAAGAGACCCGACATAAAAGAGGAGATACTAGCGACAGCCACAAACCTCAGGTACATGGGATGCCAAGTCACCATCGGATGGATACCAGCTCGCAGGGGTATCCAGGAAACGAACAGGCAGACAGAGCGGCGAAACGAGGAATAACCAGCAATAATAAAATCTGCACAGGCCTAGGTAAAGTAGAAGGGAAGAATATAGTCAAAAACTACATTCTCAAGGAATAGAGGAAATAGTGGAGAGACAGCGCTAAAGGTCGTCATGCCTACCAAGTATTGGGTGAACCCAGATACAAGCCACAAGTCAAGACCAACATGAAAGCACCGGCAAACAGGCAGCTGTGGACAATCAGACTAGGCAATTGG
Organism: Cepaea nemoralis; assembly: GCA_014155875.1. Lineage (NCBI taxonomy): Eukaryota > Metazoa > Mollusca > Gastropoda > Stylommatophora > Helicidae > Cepaea > Cepaea nemoralis. Next base: position 250,521 of record JACEFZ010001875.1, read on the forward strand.
AAAGACACAAGAGTAAACGCATTCTGCAGAGAGTGCCGAGAAAACAACACCATCGAACACTACTTACTAGTATGGGACAAGTACAATAGAGAGCGAAGGGACATGAGAGATCACTTCATCAAAACTGGGAACCCAATGACAATGACGGAGTGCCTGCACATAAAAAGCAAACCAGAAACACAGCGATGGTCAGACAGTTCCTATGCAGAACAGGGAAGACCGTATAACCTCCCTACACACTCTCTCTCTCTCTCTCTCTCTCTCTGTGCGTGCGCGCGTGTGCGCGCGTGCGCGCGCGTGTGTGTGTGTAATATGTTTGTATGTATGTGTGCATGGTTTTATGTTTTGTTGTAAATGTACGTAATAAAAAAAAAAACATTTTAATGGGGTGAATGGCAGGAAGGTGGGCTGGCTCTTCCGATAGAGCACCTGAACTAGGATGACAGGGAGACCGGGTCATCTTGTTGCTACACCACACCCACATGTGATGAAGAAAAACGCCAAAAAACAAACGTAAAGGAGTTCGGGCCGCTGACCAGGGGGACAACTTGAGACTAGCACTTGAATGCTCTGCCTTTGCCTACATCGAGTCCTTATGAGGACTGGACATGACCGGGACTAGCCCCGATGAGAATAACACAAGAAGCACGTAGCAGTGCTAACAGAGAAAAGAAACCAACAAACGAGAGAATGCGGGCCCCAGTAGGCCCAACCAAGGACCGGTCTTTATCAGGACCAACACAAGACAAAGAAAACAACCAGATAGCACAAAATAAATTTATCCGACGAACAGAGCGGAACCAAGATAACCAGTAGGAATTAGGACTATCAGTCCACACAACCACGGTTCTCAACAATAACTACCTCTGAGGAAGCAGGTTAGACGAGACCGAATTTGAAATTTTTTAATCTTTTTTTTTTTTGAGAATTGGAATAGGAATTGGAAATCTGGTAGTCTACGCTAGGATTCCACCCGGAGCAGTCGCTATCTGTGATGTGGTGCGCCCTAAGATAATATAATATTGTTCTCTGGATAACAGGTACCACTTTAAAACATATTTAAATGTTGTGGTTATGCCTAGTGAGCGAAAGAGAAGAATATAAGAGTATTTTTATGAGAAAATGTGAAAGTGAAATCAGAACTTCATTGTGAAAGTATTCTGAATGTTGCTTCTTCAGCCTGTCAGGTCTCCACGCTGTATATTCCAATTATCTATTATTCACCTGCTGTGACTGTTTGCGTGTGCTTGATGACTGTAAATCACACTCAATGCATATTCGCAAACCTTAGTGCATTCTGGATTCTCATATGAATGCCTATCATTGCCCACTCTTGATCAAACGGTAGTAATGCTCTTGTGAATCTACGTCTGTGATCAGAATGTGTGGTGTAACATGTAACATTATCCTTGTAAATGCTGAGGATGTTTGAGTGAGTGAGTTGGTGTTTTTATAAGTAACCTCTCACATTAGGAGAAGGAAAGACGTTTGGTGTGTTCGAACCCGTGTCTTAGTTGGCGGAATATATTGTATGGCTCATGCAAATTTACAGGGGAAAACATGTTTTTCCATATGTGCTTTGTTACATATGTGAACTATTGCTCATGCAATTTTGCTTAATTACCTACTGTAATGGATAATGTGGTTTCTGAGGAAAATGCAAAGAATACCATGGACAGACAGAAAAACCAATGACCAAGTACTACAGGAGACAAATGAACATCGTAAACTGATTAGAGAAATTAGACGTAGACAGTCAAATTTTTTGGACATGTTATGAGAAGAAATGGATTGGAGAACTTAGTGACAACTGGCAAGATCGAGGGGAACAGACCAAGAGGAAGACCGAGAGGAAAATACCTGGATGGCTTGGCCACATGGCATGGACGAGACAGGAACACTGAGCTGATCCACGACACTGGTGATCGAGTGAAATGGCGAGTCATGACCGCCCACGCTTTCCGGCATGGCACATGATTGATTGATTGATTGAATGGATATTGAGATTACTTGGTGGGGAAAGAGCACATGATGATGGTGATGATATGATGCACTTGTGAGCCGAGTCTGGTCTGAAAGGGGTGAAGTCTGGCATTGCTGTGTGAGTGAGGCTGGAAGGAGACATTCATGTACCAACATAACACCCATTGGAATTGATGTTTGGTCTGCTAATTGGTTATTTGCCATTAGTTTAATACTATTGCATAATGCAGTTATAAATGATACATATCTTCCATCTGCCTCACAATGCTTGCTCATGTTGCTATTTCACAAGGTTTGCTCATGATGCTAGTCTTACAATGCTTGCTTCATAGTGCCTGCTTTACTGTGTCTGTTCCTCATTGTGCCCAGGTCTGCTGTGGTTAAAATATGTGAGAAACCAGACATATAAAATGCTTGTAATTGTGTAAGGTACCCCTGTCTCAGCATAGGGCTTGTGACTACCACAAATAAAGGGGAATAATGAAAAGATATCACCCACAGTCCATCAGAGTGTAATCCACTCCATCACCAATATTGGGGTTTTGGTGTCTGGGTAACACCCTCACCCTTACTCCCCATCTCCATCTATGTATATTGATATTTGATATAACATTGTCTTTGAACAAATGTAAAGCTAATGTTGTACCTTTTATATATCAACAGAGAACAGGGATGGTGTAGAGGCCCTCTTCTTTATGGGGACATACAAATGGGAGTTCCCACTTCAGGATTACAACTCCTTTGAAAATGTGGAAACTATGATGTATCAGTAACCACAATGTCTTCATGAAAATGCCAGCATACATCTGCATCAATATTTGCCAAAACTGAAAGGGTCTCAATTTAAACCCAAACACAGGATGGACTCTGTTATCAATGTTGTAGGAATTACCTTCAAGATTAGAAGTGGATATCCTCATCTCCACGGATTAACCTCCTGGACTCAGTTGTCTCAAACCGGCATGATCAAGATGACAGCTGTGAACCTGAGACTTACCATTATTTTCCCTGGGACGGTAGCAGCAGTACTATCCAGGAAATATTTACTTCATCTCATTAATAGTTGTGGTGTACCGAGAAGAATATAATCCCAACTTACTTGTTCATTCCATTGTCATCATCATCAAGTGCCCTGCCAGCTGGCGTAGGCGTTCATGGCTCTCCACATATCTCAGTCTTTGGTTTTCTGGATCAACTCTGCTGCTGATATTCTTCCGTGCCACCGTCTCAATCCATCCAGCATCATTTCTCTTGGTCTGCCTCTGCCCCTCTTCCCATCGATCTTTCCAGTTGTCACGATGTTCTCCAATGCCTCTCTTCTCATTACATAATGACACATGCCTGGGTGCACTATCAGTAAGGTGAGTGTCCGTACAATATAAACAAGTTCACGGGGTGAAAGGGCATTCACCGGAAAGAAAATATAAGAAGATAAAGGGGGAAAGGTGGGGAAGAGGGCTGAAAAGAAGGATTTAAAAGACAGTGAAATACTTTGACGGGGACAGTTGAAGTTGAGACCGAGAGAGGGTCGGATCGTTTTTGGACAGTTGAGTTTTGGAGACCCGACAGCGAGGTCAGTGGTCTGGGAAATGGAATGACAGCGGAGGCGGGGAGAGAGCTCCGAGCTGTGTGTTTCTCAAGTTTTGTTTTAAGTTGAAGTTTAGATCCAGTGGGGGATGGATCGAGTGAATTCGGGCCGGGAAGAGCGACTAGTAAAACTGTCGTAGTGGATGAGATTAAGTAGGCCTTGAGATTCAGTGTTCTTTGAGTTTTAGATTGTGATGAAGAGATATTATGGAAATACTGTTCCTGGGTGTATATATTACGTGTGTCCGTGTTCATTCGTCATTAAAGGAATTGATGTGCGCAAATTAACTCTTGTTCTCTGACTGGTGGATGTGTGATACGGTGGTGACTTGTGGTGTGAGAGAGGTGGCAAGCTCAGCTTCCACTCTGCTGTGAGTTAATAGAAGTATTAGAACCTAGACAACGACAAATCTCATTCTGGTGCAAAAGAGTTTGTCACGCGAGATTATCTGAGAGGCTATGTCCGGGCAAGAAACCCATTGGAATATAGACATTGTTGTCATTCTGTTTATCTGTGAACTCGTCGCTTAGAGAGGATACTAAGATCAGAGATATTCGTCGGGCGCCTGATTACAACTGGAATTGTATCACAACGAAACTGAGGTATCCAGCAGACGACTCGTTTCAAAAGTGTCGGAGAATTAACGGAAGGGTCACGGGTCAGCACAGGTAAACATTATCACTGTCCGGAGATAAAGACAGGATTACAAACCACAGATAGCAGACAGTTCACGAGAAGGTCACCACAGGTAGATGTCACATAAAAAAACATAGTCAGCGTAGGGGAGTCCTGTGCCCGTTGAAGACAGATGTACGGCGTTTTCAGAGTTCAAGAGGGCAGCGCAGGTAAACAGGAGAGGGGGTGCACCAGAGGCCAGTTACTGGTGAAAATTCATGTTTACAAACTCGC